>VWZN01019102.1:104929-121477 GCA_013396955.1 Regulus satrapa
TTGTTCATGTAGCTCCCTAAGCTAAAGGGACAAATTCAGATGTTATGGCAAAGTATTTTGAGGAGGCCATAAAATATTAAGTCACTTATATTGTGCTTGTATAAAAATGTAGAGATTCTGTAGTGAAGTTTAAGAGTTAAAAGTAATAATATATATACATACAACTCTGTTCCCGAGCTGTTGCTTTTTCAGACCCACTGAACCTACAAACACAAAATCATTCAAAAAGTGTGGGGAGGGTAAAATTGGTCAAAACCTTGAGGATTAGCTCTCCTTTTGTATGGCCTAGGGGGATAGGGAGGACTCTGAACAGGCCAGTAAAGCAGTCCATGGTAAGAAGGGAAGTCTCTGCCTTGGCTGAGATATCCAAGACAGGGCTGTCATTAGGGATAGCAAGTAGAGGAACGTGTGTCTACTTGGATTGTAAAAGCCCTGAGAAGAGGAGGAGTAGGGTAGTCCATACAGCATTCTTGCTGGGTAAAATGCTTTTGGTTTTGTGTGATTTCAAATCTACAGTTAAAACCAAACATGTTGTGTGCATATCAGGAGTATGTACTTAATATATTCATTTATGTTCCCCTTTAGACATATAGGTCTATATTAGACCTGAAATTCTGCCCATATAAATGGAATAAAGTCATGTTCTGTATGAGCAAATCTGTGTTGCATATTGCTTGCTATAACTGAAAGCTAGATGTCTTTGCATCATTTTGTAATTTTTTTCATCCAGGGAAAGGGAGTTATTTGCCAGATTATGTATTTCTCCTTTATGGCTAGGTTTTCCAAAAATGCTGAATTTTAAGCCTTTACAAAGTACAGGTTAGGAATTGTATGGTTTTGGCTATTTAAAATAGAAGTCTCTTGAATCTGAAATTAAGTTACTGTGGTTACTCATAGATGCTTTGGTATTCTTTAGTTTTTGTTTTGAAGTCAAAGTGAATCAGGAGAAAAATTCTCATTAGAGCACTAACCAGAAAGAATGTTTTCCTACCTGCAAATTGCTTTTTTCCCCCCTTCCACCATCATGCCTCCCCATCCAAAATTGAAAAATTTACTTTTTTTGACAAATAATGTGTGATGTTAATCTCTTCAGTGTGCCTTTTCTGCTGCCTTGCTGTTCTGTGCAAGGTTTACAGTGCCTCTATCTGCTCAGCACATGGAGAAGAAAATACACACCTCTGAGCTTCTTTGACTCACTGGGTTTTGGAGCTGGTTCCCACATATGGCTGTGGAATTGGGCTCATGGCAGACTTGCAGCGCAGACATCTAATGACTTTCTGTGCCTGGTATAAATTGCTCAAACAGCATCCTTCCAGGTTTTCCTCTCAGGGGAGAAAATGCTTTAAAGAATGACCTTCGTCTGCCCCAGCACATCAACCTGGAAAGTTTCTATTTGCTATTGAATTTTTGACAAGTAATAGGCAGTACTTAAACCTACTTAGGACATAAAATGTGCAAGACCTTCTGCTTTTTTTTTTTTTTAAGAGTATTTTTTTCTTCAATATTACATTGAAATTACATTGTTTCCCTTTCAGATTTTTCTTTGATTTTTTTCCCCTTCTGCCAAAGAGATCACAAAAACAGTTTTGTTTTGAACTGTCTTCTAAACTAGAAGACCTAAAATATCTGTTCAAAACCATTGCGCTCTCAACCTTCTCATCCTTGAACCATACATTAGTAAAGTGTTAATTTCCTCAGAATTGGAAGAACTAATAGTACCCTCTATGCTTTCAAGAAATGACAATACAAAAATATTCATTATCATGCAGTCCTTTTTCTGAAGCATGAAGTCCATAAGTGTTTTGCTCTAGCAGAACACCATTTCATTTCTTGTCATCCTTAAGCAATTGCAACATTGTGATCAGCGGTTCTGATAAGGGTTCTGAACTAAGTCTTGCTACTTGTGCTTGGTGGAAGTCTCAGCAGGTTATTAATTATTGTGTTTTTTTAGTGCAAAGAAATTGCTGTTAAGATACCGGGGACAAAATGTTATCAGAGAAAGAACCCATATTTTTAAACTGAGAAAGATAATGTGCAATTATGGTTAATTACATTTAGTCCTTAAATAATCCTCCACAGAAAGTTTGAACTGTCAGGCTGCAGAGTTCAAGTTTCTTACAGTTCTGTTAAGTTGCTTACCTGTGAATCTAAGGTGAGGAGTGTTTGGGGTAGGACTTTCTGTGGGGCTTTTTGTTGGGTTTCAATATGTTTAGATCAGTTCTGACTTTTCAACAATCTTCTTATGGCTAGGTAGTGGGGAAAAACCCAGACCCCAATAAAGGTGAAAAAGATAATTAAATAATAAACCAAAACTGATTTTTGCCATTCTTTTGAGTGAGTAACACTTGTGAGGTTACAAAGTGTTATCTTTGGAGATTTTTCTTGGTTGGGAAAAGGTTAGTAGAAAAAAAAAATTGTGGACGTTTCAAAAAGTATTTGCTGTTTATGCCATTGAATTGAATTCTTTCATTCTCAAAAGAACTGGGTGACATTTTTGTAAAATTGAGATATGTTGGGTGTTGGTATCCTTGGTTTAAAAAAACAAAACACAACCACAAGCAAAAATGGTGTGGATTAATAGTATCCTTGGTTTAAAAAAACAAAACACAACCACAAGCAAAAATGGTGTGGATTAATAGTATCCTTGGTTTAAAAAAACAAAACACAACCACAAGCAAAAATGGTGTGGATTAATATNTGACATTTTTGTAAAATTGAGATATGTTGGGTGTTGGTATCCTTGGTTTAAAAAAACAAAACACAACCACAAGCAAAAATGGTGTGGATTAATAGTATCCTTGGTTTAAAAAAACAAAACACAGCCTCAAGCAAAAATGGTGTGGATTAATATACAGTATTGTAAAGGATGCTTCTAGCACATTTACTTCTTGGCTAGGGATTAAGTCGACTGTGCAGAAGCTCACTGTGTTGTAGGTCAATCTGTGAAAATGCCTAGTGTAGAACTGAAAGTTTCTATTCACACCATTTACTCCAAATACTGTAGTTTGGATGAGATAGTTGCTGAAGTGGCTGAATGTTTTGGTAAAAGCATCTAACAAGTAGGAGATGCAATTGAATGCTTTGCACTTGATTGAGTATCATTTTTTCAGGTTGTTGTTTCCATATAGAAAGTAAATGGTGGTGCAGTTTACTTGGAACACACCCATCTGCCAGGCCCACTTTCCTTAAAAGCATGTATATTGTGTCTGCAAACACTTTAAGGATTTTTTTTTTTGTGGGGTTTGTGTGCATTTTTTTTTTGCATTGCCTTTTTTTTCTATTATCCAGAGAGGGGTTAGTATTAATTAACACATATGCAATATGACCATTTATCATGTTCATTGCAAGTGTCTAAGGCTGATCTTTTTGCACTCAGTAAATATTAAAAAAAATTATATATATGAGAGGTTAGAAAGACTCTTGAAGTTTAATTTGTCTGTTTACCACTGTTATTCCCTGAGGCCTGTATTTTATGCACATGCCTTTCCAGAGTATGCTCTACTGTTAATTGAACTTAACCCAAGCCCCTTTGCTTTTCTCTCTGCTTTCTCATTCCTATTCCTCACACTCCTGAAAAGGAAAATACTCAGATTTCACATTTCTTTGGATTTTTAGTGAACTTTTTTTTGACAGCACAGATCACCTCAGTTAATGAGGTAATGGAGGATTTTGAGGCAATGATAGAATATTGTGCCAGTACTGAAAAATTAAGGATCTAGAAATTTGGAAGAATGCAACAGCTTTTCCAGCCTACAGCCCCAATAACCATTCCAGCTGATGGTACAATTGGTACTCCTGCCACGTTTCCCCAGCCACGGGGCGTGTGGATGTACCTGGCACAGCTTTTGGTGCTGCGTTCTGAGGAACCCCCACTGCAGGGCTGTGTTGCCTGACGTATTCTTTCCTGAGCAAGGAATGCCTGGCACATCATCAACAATGCATGGCACAAACCTTTCAGTGGCATGTGCAAGCCTTGGGCTTAACTTGAACTGTAATGAAAGCAAGTCCCACAGCTGTACACTTTTCCCTGTATGCCAGCTGATGTGTCCCAGATAAGCAAAACTGCCGTGTTAATGTTCAGGGGGAATGTGAGGGAGTATAAAACAGGGCGAACTTATGCCACTGATAGCACTGAATTTCAGATTAGGCTTGGAGTTGAAATTTTGCCTGGCAATCAATGTGGACTATGTTGAATTACAGTGGGATTTATATTTTTTTCCATATGGGTGGCTTGCAAGCTGTTTTCAAACTGCTTATTAGAACAGTTTAGTCTACAGTGGTCTTAATGGTTTATTCTCTTGCTAAGATACTTGTCCATTAAAAAATAGCAATTGTCTGGACAACTGTAAATCGAAAAATTACTATTTTGGCTGCTGGTACTATCTGGAAGTCCAGTAACAAGTGTGAGATAAAGATATCTTAATGCTAGCATTGTCACTTTCTTAACGGGAAGAGGTAGCTCTGGATATCAGTCCCATGAAGAGAGATGTCTGTCATCTTGGTCTTTGCTCATAAAACGGTGTCTGGTGCTACTCTACTCTTCATGGTCTTTAGGAAACAATCGTCAGCACCACAATGCTTTTGGATGTTCCTGAGAGGAGCCATCACAGGCAGTTTAACTATACACCACATATCAGAGGAGGAAGAATCTTCTGATGCCTGATGTCAGCAGGAGTCTGTAGATCAAGTAGCATTAGTGGGTTTTGACTTTGTCTGTAGCCAGCAGGTGCTAATCCACTGAAACCTCACTCAAGCCTGCGGAACATTTCTATACATTTATATAGCACAGCATCGTCAAAGTTGTCAAATGAGATAGAAGTGATAACTCTTATGGAATTTCACATTTTGGATGGATATTTCCTTGTGGATAGTGGAGTACCAGAGTGCTACTATCGCTTTCATTTGTTAATGATTTCCACTGTTTGAAATTTTTTCTCTTTCCGTTTGCCGCATCCTCAGCTGTTTTGTGGCAGGGCAGTAGCACACTCTCTCTCTCTCTCTCTCTCTCAGCACAGCCACCTTTTGCCCTTCTCAGTCTTAGTGAGGGGCCCGTCTGGCCAACTCCAGCATGTAGCAGAGAGGAACATCTGGCCCTTTGTGATTGGAAACTTGCTGGGTAACTGATTCCTTATGCAGAATTAAGGATGCTGAAATAGACCCTGATGACAGCAAAGCTTTCATGAGAGGGTTCAAGAAGTTGACATTGATGCCTTAGAACAGTTGAAAAGAAATAATGACGTGGAAGTGAACTAATATAAATAATTTAATAGGAAATCTCTGTGCAGTCTCAAATGTAGTCCTTTTTTGTTCTGAAATATGTCAGTGTCTGGCTATTTTGCTGGTGTTGTGGAGCCAATATAAAGATCTAGAAAAGTTGTAAAATATTGTCGCAGGCAGAAGAGCAGAGTCAGCATTTTAAAAGAGGAGCAGTTTTTTCAGAGAACAAATTATGCAAAGTAAGATCAGGGGAGGGAGAGGGCCCTTTATCCATAAAAATATTAGCATTTGACTATTAGCCTGCATGTGAACTGTACATTTTAGAAGTTGACAATTTTACAGCAAAAAATTTACTGGACAAAAATACTCGAAGTTTCTCCGTGTTGGAAAAAAAAACTGAACAAGGCTAGCCTGCTATCCAAGTAACTTGAGAAATATCCCTTTAGTTGCAGTTAATGCTTTCCTCCTTAGAATGGATGTTTTTACTTTCTATTTATTTGTATCTTAGGAAAGAAGTTGGAGCAGAAGTTGGCCATTATTACTAGGCAATCAAGTATGAATAATCATCAAAAACACTTCTATAAAACAGGGATAGTTGCTAATGTCCTTTGCTGAAGTAATCAGGGTAATTTGGAATATTAATTTTTATTATAATACATTTTATATTTTTATAAAATAAAATACAATTATCTACCACTTTTTAGTATATTTATTATACTAATTCATTAATATTTTTTTCAGGGATTTTATTCTCTTTGCAGTGAGCATGCCTTTGTATGTGTGTAGCTGGGAGGTTTGTGTGAACAGACTTTCTGTCCTTTAGTTTTTGAAGCCTTTTGGCTTAGGTTTATGTGACCTAACAGTGTTTTAATAAAATATTAGGATATCATATAAAGTTGTCTTCAGCAGCATGAATATTGGAATAAAGTACAGTTTCTTCAGTGGATTTCATCTGCAACAGTTTTCTGGGCTTGAGACAAGATTTGTATGTATTAATCTGGGAGGCAGTAAGGTCTAACCTTATATAGGTTTTGGTGGCAGGTTTTATTTGGGGTTGTGTTTTGGTTTTGTTTTGTTTTGTTTTTTTCCCCCAGGAGTCCTTCTCTGCTAT
Source organism: Regulus satrapa (assembly GCA_013396955.1). NCBI lineage: Eukaryota > Metazoa > Chordata > Aves > Passeriformes > Regulidae > Regulus > Regulus satrapa. The sequence continues at coordinate 111,258 of VWZN01019102.1, forward strand.
CTGATTGCAGTCTAATTTCCATTGTATTCAGTCTGCTATAGAAATACTTAATGTCAGGAAGGAGATATTTCCTGGAATATACAAGTCCAGAATTCATCATGATTCAGTGTGAAATCCGCTCACCCTTTGCTCCCCACCCCCTCTTGAATTGGAATGAAATGTGCCTTAAACTGAAGTGAAATACATCACATGCAGCAACAGTGGGCCCTCTCTTCGCCTCTATTCCTGGTGTGAAATCGATACACTATCTTTCCTCCTGACCTGTTCTGTGACCTCCATTGCAGCTTTCATGCTGAACAGCAATTGCTTTGAACAGTCTGGGTCTGCCACAGCTCACAAATGATTCTCAGCTTCTGTCTAAAACTGGTGCTGATAACAAAGGCTTGATTTTAAATAATGCAGTTGTAGTCATCTTCTAATTATGAATTACATGAAAGTGCATGGTCTTCTATTATTAAACACTTTCAGTAGTATGTGCAGTATGTTTGCAGCCAAAATAACTCCTCACTGAGAAGACAGAAGAGTTCTGTTCCTAAATGTATCTGATAAAGTTTATGTTGTTACTGAAGAGGAGAAATGAGGCAAATAGTTAAGTAATTTTAGATGGCAACACATTTTCCTATGACTTTATCATGGACTAATATAGCCCCTTTTTTTTTTTTTTTTTAACTAATGTGCGTATTTTCAAAATCATATTAGCTAATACCTACATTTCAAGTGAGGTGACTGCTTTTGAAACAAGAGATTTTAAAGCTGCTTCAAAACTAAAGAAAACCCAATGCTTTGCTTAAAAAAACCAAATCAAAACAGAAGGAAAATGCATGAAATATCAAGATTTTGAGATTTATTTATTTTTGCATGTGATTTACTGGAGGATTACTGAAATCAAAGACAAATTGAAGATATAATGGGCATTTATGCTTGTACCTAAAAGTCTATAGTACTATTAGCTAGATTACTTTATTAGCCTTTTCTGGCTTTGAAATCAGGCAACTGCATGAACTGCTGGATAAGCATTAATTTTTCCAAAACTCTGTGGTAGGAAATAGGATATCTATGGATTTCTATAATAAAATAAATATCTTAATGGAGCATTCCTCTGCCATTCTTCTCCTCCCCACAAAAAATGTGACTGTAGTAATTTTGCCATCATGATTGAAGTATAAAAAATAACTTGCAACATAAAGTGGTTTATGAAGCAATGCTAAACCCTGTAATGATAAATAGACTGTCTGGAGTTCACTTATTTATGAAACTGTTCACAATGAAATTAATAAAAGATAATATTGCTATCTCTGTATGTATTAACAATACTTAGCCAAATAAATAATATAATCCTTGTATTGCTCCTTCATGTATTCACACTGGCTGTTACCATCTTAGATTTCTTACATTGTCAGAATCTGGGCAGCAAGAGGTGTATAGCAATGGAGACTGTGTAACAGAACCATAAGGGCAGTATAAAGCACAACACATTTCCAAAGCATAACCACATCATTGTAGTGTAGAGGCTCAAGACATACCTATTGATGCAGTAGGACTGTCCAGTAGAAGTATTAAAAAATCAAACTAAACCAAACAATAAAAAAACCCCAAAAAACACCCCTCCCCCCACAAAACAAACAACACCAAAAAAACCCCATCAAAAAAATAAACAAAGAGCTGCTTTAAGTCATATTCTCTTAAAATATGCTGCAATGGCCTCTTAAAAATCAGGTAAGTGGGAATCAAAAATAAAATACACAGGTTATGCTGCTGAGAAGCTTTTTTTATTCTTTCCCCCTTCTAAGCAAGTTGAAACACTTAAAAAAAAAAATAACAGAGCACTTGTTTTACCTTCAAGTCTGAGACTTTCAGTGCCACCAGCTGTTTTCTCCCCATTAATATATTTAGATTGCCCTGTGGTTTTACACCTTGTTCATTAAGAGGTATATCTCAAGAAAGATGCCCTTTGGGATAGGTCCAAGCCAACAATGGGCAGTGAGGAGTTGACATATTTGAGTACTAGTTCTGAGACCATTTTTTAAACTTCATCCTTTTTGACTGCTCTCTGGCATTTGTGGTTTCCTGTACAACTTCAGGCTTATTATCATTAATTTTAGACTGATCTGGCTTTGGTTTTAAAAGTAGTTTAAAACTTGTGTTGCACTCTAAATGTGAACGAAGTGACATAATTCAATACATACAGCTTAACCCAATATGGAAGAATGTGTGTGCAGTAGTGTAGTTTCGAGTACTCCCTGTGTTCTTTTATCTGCAAACAAACACAAGCTGATATGGTTGCTTACAGTGTTGTGTAAAAATAACATTTACATACTCATGATGAAAATTGCAATTGCAAGACAAGAGGAGGAATTTTTGTTAGTTATGAGTCAATTTCTGTTCAGATGTGTGTGTGTGTGTGCACATTTCTGCACATACAGTGCTACAAGCAGAAGTTCAGCATCTGCAAAAGCTTAATCTCCAAGTAAGTTAAGGGAAAATAAGCAGTTTGTATTTCCTTGCTGCTGTTGTTTCTTCATGAAAACAGGTTTAGTTGTATGTAATCCTTCCTGCAGGATTCAGGAGGAATTGCTGCAGAGTGGTTCAAGAACTGTTTTTGTCACTCAAAAATTTAAGATCAATAATGGGGTTCCCTGTTCATAGGAATAATCAGCTTTAATGGTGAAAGACTTTTAAGACACTTTAGTGCTCAAGATCTTTTGGAAGCCACAAAATACTATAACATAAAAATAAAGGAGAAAGTACTTATCACTTTTCCTTCAATGGAATCTTTCCTAACAGAATTTAAGACATTTTATTAAAGCTAAATTCCCTTAGCCAGTGGTTGATTTTGTTTTTTAATTATTATTGTGAATTTGAGCAAGTAATACAGGTTATGTTCCCTCCAATGAATTGCTGTGCAACAAGACTTGATGCTAATTCTACCTTTCCCAAAATCTGATATCAAGCAATTTATCTTCGAAATAATACTCCTGGGTACTAAACCTGAAATGCTTTGGCTCCAGCCCAAGTCAAACTTCAAGAAGCTTATTCTCAGGAGCATATTCCCTATCTCTGTAAATTTAATTGTTATAATGAATAGAATACATGTGTCAAGATATTACTTATGAGTTTTACCTGTTTACTTTTTGTTTCTGAAACAGAAACATCAAAATGACAGCATGAAGAGCATAGAAAGGGTTTAGAGACAATTTTTTTCTTTTTTAAAAAGAAAAAAAAAATCTGAGAGACAAACCTTCCAAACTAGACTATCCCCTCATCTGAGGGGTTTAAAAACCTTTAGTACTGATCTACAGCTGGAAATTTATTTGCTGTGTACTGCAACGCTATGCATGAGAGCTTTATGCATCATACTGTCCTAAGAGTTCTTGCCAGCAGAAAGGGTTAAATATTAACTACAGTAATGCACCAGCAAAACCACTGCATATACTGGGGCACTAAGGATAAGGACTTTTAAACCTGAGGAAGAAGCTGTATTGCATGAGCAGTTTGTTTGGTTTTTTTTCCTCTTCATTAACATGTTAGGGAACAAAACCTACAGCCTTATTCAGACCACTTAGATTATGGACTGAAGGTTGCATTTAGCTCTGTGGCTCTAGTTCTGCTACTGATTCTCTTTTGTCAAATCAATGGCAAAATGAATGTCCAAATATTTTTTCAAAATACTTCCCAGTAACAATATGAGTAAAACTAACCAAGGAGTGTTCTACAATGAAACATCCACAATGTATTTAAAAAAAAAAAAAAAGCCAACCAAAAAATACCCCTAAAAACTTAAGTCTGTTGAAGAAACAAGAATTACTTCTATGTTTAAAAACAGCGCTTTTCTAAGAGATTAAAAATGGTTATAAAATGTTAATCAGGATGAGGAAAAAATGGTATGGTATTTTCTGACTGTTAAAAATTTCTGAATATGTTTCCCATTATGTTTTTTTGAACAAACCTTAATACAGTTACGAGTATTTTTAAAAAGTAAGATATGCAAGAAGCTCACTTTAGCTTAGGTTTGTAGAGATTAGAAGAAACTGAGGGACTTCTGAGGCACCTCACTGAGCTAACAGGCAGTATAATGACAAATGATTCATTGCTGACAGATGAAACATAGTGCACACTGGAAAAAAACAATTTGAACTACTCATACACATTGCTGGGTTCTAAATTAACTATAACCTAGAGGAAATATGCCTGGATGTCACTGAGGACAGCTCAGTGAAAGTCTTTGCTTTAGTGTGCAACACTAAACATAAAAGCAAACAAAATGTTAAGCAATGTTGAGGGATGGGGTAGAAAATTTTACTGAAAATGCATCTAATGATACTGTAGAGTGAGCATTATAACAAATATATTTTGGTATATGGTACAACTTCACTTGAATAATGTGCTCAGTTCTGATCACTGAGAAAGATATAGGAAAAATAGAGGCAGTCTGAAGTTACAAAAATTACTTGTGTTTAATGCAAAGAGGCTGAGTAAATATCAAGGAAAAAAAAAAGAAAAATGCATGATAAAAATAGTGATATACACTGAATCCTCCTATTTATTATGCTGATAATGTGAGATGCAAGTGGCTATAAAGTAAAAATTTACAGTTTAAGAATACCAAAATAGTCTTATCCTCCCTTCCTACACTGTGTGATCAATTACTGAATTTCAATGCATTCTACGTTCTTTATATCAAAAATACAGTAAGATTCAGAATGGATTTGACATGTGCTGAAGTACTGAGAACATTCACCATTTCAGCAGGGGATGATCCAAGGGTTGGAAATTCAGGACCTCACTTCATTTCTGTCTGCTACTGACCTGCTCTTTGACCTTGGGCTTCACCTCCCAGTCTTTCTCAACTGCAGATGTTTTTAGTTGCAAAGCATTGAGGACAAGACTTATAAAACTATTCAACTGCTTAACTTGAAAGCAGTTGCTAAGCTTACTTTTTAATCGATAGGAAGTCAGGTTCCTATGTGAGAGAAACTATCTGGTTTTAGTATCTTGTCCCTAGACAGAAGTCCCTGATGATCTCTAGGTATAGAGTATTAAATTTCAGAAAAGTTTTTTAAAAAGTGATAGAAGTATTTATGTTAAAGTAGATGTGAGCCAACTTCTGTATGAATGGACTTCTGAAACAATTTTGACCTCAGGGCAGGTATTTTTTTTCAAAACTGTTCATATTTTGTGCTTATAAAATGCAGCAGAACATCAGACCCAAGCAGCATAATCAATATGGATAATTGCTGCAGTCAGTGCTTCTTTATAATATTAGTGCATTGGAGGAGGAGGGAGAAAGACTGTGGACGTGCAGGCTAGTTTATCTAATAATCCAGTGGCCTAGAAATGCTTTAAGTCCTTCTAGAAGAATGAGATTACTGTCAATTTTACTATAAGAAGCCTCCCGATTGAGTTTTTATATTGGGAAAAACCTTTAAGATCATTAAGTGCAACTGCTGGCCTAACACTGGCAAGTTCACCACTAACCCATGTCACTAAGTGCCACATTTACACATCACTTAAATACCTCCATGGCTGATGTCTCCATCACTCCCCTAGACAGCCTCTTTCAGTACTTGGATTGTCTTCTTGGTGAGAAAACAGTTCCTAATTGAAAAACTTCCCCTAGTCCAACTTGAGGCAGTTTCCTCTTGTCTTTTTCCTTGTTCCTAGAAAGAGAAGAGTCAGATCCTACCTCGCTACAGCCTTCTTTCAGGCAGTTGGAGAGAGTGATAAGGTCTTCCCTGAGGCTTTTCTCCAGGCTAAATAACCACAGCTCCCTCAGCCACTCCTCCTCAGATTTGTACTCCAGAGCCATCACCAGCTCTGTTGCCTTCTCTGGACATGCTCCAGCATCTCAATGTCTTTCTTGCAGTGAGAGACTCAAAACTGAACACAGGACTCGACGTGTGGCCTCACCAGCGCCCAGAAGAGGGGGGGCAATCACTTCTGTAGCCCTGCTGACCCCACTATTGTTGATATAGGCCAGGATACCACTGGCCTTCTTGGCCATCTGATCACACACTGTTTCATGTTCAGCAACTGTCAACCACCATCCCCAGGTCTTTTTCCACTGGGCAGCTTTCCAGCCATGCTTCTCCTAGCCTGGAGCACTAACTGGGTTGGTTGTGACCCAGTAGTAGGACTGGGCCCTTCACCTTGTTGAACCTCCTACAATTGGCCTTGGTTCATTGATCCAGCCTGTTCTGATCTGTCTGAAAAGCCTTCCTGTCCTCCAGCAGATGGATTGCTGTCAACTGCAACATGACTAAGATTATTAAACAAGGCTGGGCCTAATAGTTAGCCTTGAGGAACACCATTTGTGACTGGTCACCAGCTGGATTTAATTCCATTCATCTCCACTCCATGGCCTTGGCCGTCCAACCACAGTTTTACTCAGTGAAGAGAATACCAATCTAAGCCATGAGCAGCTACTTTCTTCAGGGGCATGCTGTGGGAAATGGTACCAAAGGTTTTACTGGAGTCCAGGCAGAGTGCATCCACAGCCCTGTCCCCTAAGAGGGGTTACTCTAGCTTAGAAGGAGGTTTGTTTAGTCCAGCAGAACATGGCTTTCACAAACCCATGTTGTTATGTGCCATGTGATGGCACTCATGATGACCTTCCCTGACAGTGAAGTTCGGTTGAGAGGCATGTAGTTCTTGTTGGTAGGCATCACTTTTGCCAGCTTCCAGTTACCTGCAACCCTCTGAATTAGCTAGAACTGCTGCTAAATGCTGAAAATTGTCTCAGTGAACATTTCTGTGACATCCCTCAGTACCTTGGGTTGGATCCCATTCACTTCCATAAACTTGTCTATCAGGTCACTGACCATTTCCCTATGGATTTTTCCTGGGGCTTTATTCTTCTTCTGGTTCCTGTCTTCCAGCTCAGAAATCTGGGTACCCAGAGAACAAGTGCTCTTACTATTAAAGACTGAGGCCAAGAAGCCATTAAGTAGCTCAGCTGCCTCTCTTTTCTTGCTTATCCTTTCTGAAGAGTGTATGGACATCCATTGCAGCATTCTGGTTATGTGGGTCATCCCACCGTGTTTCCATGATGGAAAGTCTCAGAAAACTGATGGCACTTTTCCTCCTGCACTGTTGTTTTCAGCTCCTCCTGTCTGTTGCTTGTGCCGTGTGTATTGGTGTAGAGGCACTTTGGCTGGGCTGTTGGTCCCAACACCTTCTTGGACAGGAGAAGCCTTAATTCCTATATTACCATTCTCATATGCCACTGTGGTGTCTAAAGCACCAATAACCCTTGTGTCTTGCTGCCACACAGATGTCCATTCCCTGCCTTTGCCGAGATGCCTTTGGTTCACAGACCAAAGGACTGTGTCAGCACATCCCTCAAACCTCAGCGTGCTGGCTCCTGGCTTACCTCTTGAGAGCCTAGTTTAACTCTTTTGACTTTCAAGTCTAGCTTAAAGTTCATTCAATGAACCCTGTTAACTCCTGGGCAAAAATCCTTTTTCCTTTTGGAGACAGGTGTACCCTTTATTTCCAGCAGGTCAGCTGTTTGTAGACCAACCCATGATCAAAAGAATCCTGGAATTCTGCTGGTAACACTAGGTTGCAGCCAGGCCTTAATTGGCTGGCTCTTCTTGGTTTTTTTCCTCATCATTCACTACAGTTGTAAGGATAGAGAAGAGGGGAGTAGGATAGCAGAGAAGCTAAAACTGAATTTTGTGAGGGGTGGGGACTTGTACATGCAAGTCATCCAAAGCCTTATTAATTTTCTGTTGTCCTACTGCATAGTGCAGTAAGGACTGGGGATATGCACAGGGGACTCTAGTTTAGGTGGCAGGTGAGCACACATATGGACCAAAAGGGGCACTTAGTTCTAGAACAAATATTTATATTGCTGATATTCTATCATACATTTTAGATGTGCTTCTGAGCTGTTGTCTGTTCTTTCAGCCTTCACTGGTGTTTCTCAAATCTTGATGTGATTGTATTTTTAGGCAACATGGTGACACTTCTGTGTCATCTTTGAAATCTGATGAAGTGGAAAAAACATTTAAGTTTTTTTCTCTTGACTAATGGACAGACTAGGGGTAGAGATGCGTGGTGATTCTATTGATGGCCTGACTACTTCAGCTCTTTCCTTTCTTCAAGGGATGTTAGATATATCAAAAGTGCCGCACAGAAGACCCAAGTAGATTATCCTCCTTTTTTTTCCTCTCAATATTGGTCAAATCAACAGAACAATTGTCTACATTCCTCTCTGGCTTACAATCATTTGGTCTTCTTTCACATGGCAGGAGGAAATCTCATACCATATCTGATATTTTAGCTTTTAAATACTCAATTTTAAAGAGGAAAGTATGACTGTAACTATATCAATTAAGTTACCTGTGTGTGTAGCTTGAATAAAAAAGCTGTTAAGACCTCATTCTAAATATGTTTATGCACAAAAATTAAATAAGAAAGCAAGGAAAAAAGTATATGGGGATACATAAAAAACTGAAGTAATAAAATAGGGGAAAACTTGGCCAGAGATCAAACTAAAGAAGACGCAGACACACTTTATTTTGGAAAATTGAAATACATCTGAATTTTTGCAATATCTTCTTCCATGGCTGATATCACTTAAGTTTTGGCTATGGTGGGAGGTGTTAATTGTTTTTTTTTTTCTTTTTTGTGATAAAATTCGGAATATTCTATACTCAAAAAAATGGAAAATGCGAATTAAATAATATAATGTTAGCTAAAAAAACCAAAAAAACAAACCAAAAAAACCCAAACCAGTAATTAGAAACTTTGAACTAGACACATGTAGCTTGGTTGGCACCTGTATTTCACAGGGAGCAACAATTTTGGAGGCCTAAGGTTGTCTGAATCTAAGCCCTCACACTCTTCATTCCTGAATTTTCAATGAAAAAGCCCTTGACCTTTGGAAGCAATGTTACTGTGCTGATATTTGTAGGGTAAAATAGAGGTAATATGTTGTTCAGAATAGATTTAGTAGTTCTGAAGGAGGAGCTCTAATTCACACTATTTTTACTAGTTAGGAGTTGAATCCTTGAATATAAGGGCATTCCTACACAGAAAATCCTTCCAACACTAAGCCTGTGCTGCTACTACTGGCTTGAAAGATATTGTTCATCTGTTGAGGTGTGGAAAAGAAGCAGAAATGAGCAGTGTGTGAACCATGGGGTTAAATGTAACACCTTGACCTCTGCCAAGAATTATCTTGGAATTCTTAGGAGACAGGAACAAAACGAAAAGAAAGGTTTATCTTGCATGGTGCTGTTTTATTTTCAAATATATTAAGAGGATAACTATATTAGTGTTTGGAAATTAAATTTAATTCTAGCACCAGATGTCGACCTTACCAGTTACGCAGCAAAAATTAGACCAGGGAAAAAATTTACTACAACCTACCAAGTCTCCACAAAAACGAGCTCAAGAACCCAGAACTTTGAAATTACCATCTTGCATAAGAATTGCTAGCTACCTCCTAACTGAAGTTAGCAGTTAGAACACTTGGGGTTTTTTCCTATTGCCCATGTTGCGTTCAACAAGTTCTCATCCACACCAAGACAGGAGGGAGCTTCTGACCCAGCTTTTCCTTTGACCAAGAGCATACGTATAATGCTGGCTGTTGTTTGCCCCTAGTTGTTCTTCTGGCCCATCTGGAGTCAAAGTGTTGCAAAATGCTATGATTTGTTTCTCTCACAAGAGAAAAAAAATTCAAAATAGATGAATAACCATCCCAGCTCATCTCCATGGTCTTTTAAGAGGAAGAAGAAAGTAGCCCCTCAAGCTCTCTGATTTGCCTTGCTAGAGTCTGCTGACAGCAGTACATTAGGATGACTTTCTGTGAACTCTTTCATTAAATCACTTTGTTAAATTGCTTAATGAAGTAACAAGTTCTGCTTGAATATTTGAAAGCCAGAGACCAAACGGTACAAAAAACTTAATTAATTCTGGGACAGTCTTGTGTCACCATCCATTCCAAATAGGTATATGAGCTATAATCGTCTCCATCTTCTGTAGGGAACTCTGACTTTTTAAAAAAGAATTAATACACAGCAAGTTTGGATGTTGAGACATTAGGTGCATATATAAACAGTTAATTTTAAAGAAAATCACCATGGATTGGTGTAAAATATTGTTGCACCTTGAGATTATATCTTTTCTGAAGAAAGAAATCATATCTCTACAGAAAACATTATTAGAATTCTCCCTTCTGGTGGGATATATATATATATATATATATATATATA
>VWZN01019103.1:0-71321 GCA_013396955.1 Regulus satrapa
CAGACCCAAAACGCTGGGAATTTTATCCCCCTGGCTTTGCTTTCCCTGCCGAGCACTCAGAGTTGAAGGCAGGGAAGGTGAGCACAGCTGTGAGTGTGCAGAGCTCCTCATCTGGCCCAGCTTTTGCACCCTGCTACCGCTTCTGAAATTAAAGCTGAGAACAGCTGGGAGCTGGTTTTTAACCACCTCAGCCCCCACAGCTTTTGGTTAGGTCTGGCAGCTTTGCTACAGGATGTCCAGCTGTGGGCACGGCGAGGTTTTCATTCTGTGTTCAAGCTTCAGCTGCAGCCAGTGAGAAATTCCAAGCAGCTCTCCTTTAGAGCCATCAGGAATATCCAGATTTAGCAGATGTTTTCTTTTGGAGACATCAGGAATATCCAGATTTAGCACACACTGGGAATTGGCACTCATGGCCTGGCTTTGCTGTTTGAGCTTCATCAGGCAGCAGTAAAAGTGCAGGAAAATCAAATCCAGGAGGAAAAGAAGGAATGACTGTCCTCAGGGGAGGAGTGGGGGACAGGAAGGAACAGCAGCACCCTCACAGCAAAGCAGCTTTAATTTCTCATTGTTTAGTTGACAAACTACATTTTGAAACCTAACACTCAGGAAAATGAAGAGCGTTTTTATCTTCATTCCTAATCAATCCTATCCACAAGTGGGATAAAACCACAGGAGTTTTCTTTTGGCTCTGGGCTATGAAGGACACAAGTGGCCATCAGAATTTTCTCACTGAGACCACTTGATACGAATGGGTATTTTAGAAATGAAAACTACATTTTAGAGCAGAAACTCAGCTGTGCTGACAGAAGCCAGGGCAGGAAGTGGTCAGAAATGCACCTGGCCAGACCCTGAGCAGCCACGAGAGCTTCTGGAGGACAGGGGACAACCCAGAGCAGAGTGAAAGCTCTTTACCTCTTTCCTTTCTTTCAGGTTGGTTAACATGACAATAATGGCTGATTTCTGCTCCCAGATCATCCTCCAGAAGTCATTGACTGTTTCCTGCTTGGGTCCTGCAGACAGAACAGGGCAATGCTCAGGAGAGGGCATGGAGCAGATCCCACAGTCCTGGGCACCCACCCAGAGCTGTGTTTGGAATATACCACATTTGTGTATTTATGTATTAAATAACCCACCCCATGTTTTCTTTTACACAATCATGCACCCAAATCTACATCTTTAGAAGGAATTTCTTCTCTTGAAATGTCACTCATAAAATCATAGAATGGTCAGGACTGGAAAGGACTTTAGAGATCATTTACTTTTTACCCCTGCCCTGGCAGGGACCCCTCCCAGTGTCCCAGGCTGCTCCAGCCCCGGTGTCCAGCCTGGCCCTGGGCACTGCCAGGGATCCAGGGGCAGCCACAGCTGCTCTGGGAATTCCTTCCCAGCTTCTTTCCCCCCCCTCAGGGAACAATTCCTGCCCAATATCCCATCTAAATTTACCTACTTCCAGCTAAAACCATTCCCTGTGTCCTGTCCCTCCATCCCCAGTCCCTCTCCAGCTCTCTTGGAGCCCTTTTATGCACTGGAAGATTCTCTAACACATTCTTAAATATAATTTAATTTTTTAAGTATAGCAGGAGCAACATTTAGAATTCCTACTTTCCAGCTCTTGCCCATGCCAAGGTCCAAGGTTCCCTGGGACCACAAGAAACTTGGAATGGATCATCAGGAGTCACCAATTTCAAAGCAAAGAGGGTCTGGAGGGGGAGGTGATCCTGGGCTCAGAGCAGAATCTACAGGCCTAGAGGCACTTGGTCACCTCACACGTATTTCAGAAGTTCATTTCAACTGTAACCTCTAAATCCAGCCTCACACTTGACCACCACCTGCAGGTAAAAATACCCTTTCAAATACATCTAAAATTAAATGTGCTCAGCCCTAAGCTAGAGAGAAGAGAGAAATGAGAACTAGTTACCTTGTGCTGCTATAAATTTATTCTTTTCTTTATAACCCTGTGGAAATAAATGCCACAGCAGTTAAAAGGTGAAAGGCCAATGTGTGCTAGCAGAGAATTACTTCTTTAATTCCCCCAGTTTAGCCAGCTGTGGGCAACTCTCAACTCACATCTATATACGATGCATTAATGTAGTCTGAAGCTGGGACTCCATCAATTTGGGTCAAAATCACTCTGGAATGATCATCTGAAAGAAAACAAGGAGATTGGCAAGTCGTTAAATCTGAAATAAGGTATTTCCTTGCAAGCAGGAGGCCTGGAAAAGCACAGAGTTCCCAAACCACAGACAACACATGAACACCATTTCTGACCAGTCAAACTGTTATTATTTGAGTATTTTCAGCACATGAACACTACCAGCAGCCTGCTCAGTGCCCAAATTAATTGTCTGGTTCAAAAGAAAAGCGAATGGCTTACATGGCAGGATGTTGGGATATCTGTTCTTCTCCCTGTTTTCTTCCTTATTTGCCATTTCAAACGTTCCTTGCACATATCCAGATGTTAATGACTGGGAAAAACAAAAAAGATACAGCATCAATGTGTTAGAAAACAAATAATTTTGACTGCACATGGCTTAGGGAAAATCTGCATCCAAGAGAACTAAATATATTTCAACTCCTTCCCCCCCGGTTACTTTAATTCCTCTCTAACAGGCAACTGCATCCTGGCAGATTTCACTCCAGACAATGAGTTCAGCAGTTGGGGAGAGAGAAGGAATTTTTTTCCCTCGGATATCACAGTTATTTAGCAAATTGTTAAACTCTGAGCTGCTGCCTGGAGCTGCCATCTGCCGCGGTGACTCAGAGCGCGACCCAGCCGTGCCAGCGCCACCACGGCCCCCGATGGCACCACCCTGGGCTCAGGCACAGAAACAGGGCTGGGGCCTGACCCCCTCCCTGCTGAGGACATCAAATACCCAACATCTTGCTCAGCTCTGCAGGAGAAGGCCCAGCCCTAGGCGAAAAGGAGGAAGGAAAAGTAACTTGTGGGGTTTTTGTGCGGAGTTGAGCTCCACGAGTCGTCGGCGAGAGCCGAGTGCAGATAAATTTAGTCGGGTCTAAAAAGAACTAAACAGTCACAGAGGGCAATAAACCAAGGGAAAAAACAGAGAAGAGGGTGAAGTTGAAGGCAAGGAGGTGCCCACAGGGGAGCTTCTCCACCGCTGAGATGCTGCCACTGCAGATGGATCGAACCAGAACCGGAGTTCGAGAAGTTCCTTTAAGTGGATTTCATGAAGTTCCTCAAACTGAACTCAGGGTGGATCCCACTGAGGCAAAACCCCAGCAGACTGGGAAGGCACCAGCACCTTCTGCCACTCTTGTACCTCCCCCTGGCCACTGTGAGTCACACAGGGCACAGAAAATCGCGGTCAGGGAGAGCAGAGCTGCGCCAAGCAGAGAGCAGGGCTGGAATTCCCCCCAAAACAGCAAAGGTTGTCAGGGTGACACAGGAGGAGAGGGGCATGGGGAGCACTGATCCTCCCCCACACAGGAAACAGCGCTGTGAACTTGTGGGTTCGTCCTGTTGGGGCTTTTATGGCACGTGAATGGAAAAGACAGGAGGTCAAAAGAGATATGGGGAAGAAAGCTGCTGACAGCAGACTGCTTAATTTGTGATGTGAATGAAGCTCGTGGCTTTTCATCAGCCCACTTTGCTGATTAAAGTGCATTTATGAAACTTTTTGCATTTAACTTTTTGTGTAAAAAGGAATAGTGGAAGGTGTCCCTGCCCACGGCAAAGGGTTGGAACTGGATGAGCTTTAAGCTCCTTCCAACCCAAATAATTCTGTGACCCTAGGAAATAATTATCTTTTTAAACACAATCTCTTCAAAAATAAAGTCAGGCACCAAATTTTCAATGAACAGCCAGAGAAGTCCTGGATTTTCATACGAAAAATGCACGAAAAGAATTCTCCTTGGCCACATCACCTCTCCATGCCCTGCTCCTGACCTCGGCAAGGCCTTGGCACCTTCCCAGGAAGCTCCTGAGTGGGTGGTGAGCCCAGAGCAAGGGCAGAGCCCAGCTCCTGCTCCCACCCATAGGCAGGATGTGATTCAGCCCGGCTGCTCCTCAGCACATCCTCCCACCACCCCAAAGCACGAGGAGCTGACGAGTCCTGCTGCCAGCACACAGACCTGTCCCCGCTGGGCAGCAGCCCTGAAATCCCACTGAAGCTTTGAGAGGCCCAACCCGCCCAGGATCAGCTCATTTCCTCCCTTTTTAGCACTGAACAAGGCACAGGGATGTCTTCATCAAGGCAGAATTAGAATTTCAAAAGAAAACTCTTAAGGGAAGCTTTTCAGTAATTAATCTGAAAATCAAGGCAATAATGCCAAACTTCCAGGGATGATCAACAGAGTTAGGAACTCTACAGAAAAGAACAATTTTAATTTTTTTTCCTGTTTTTCTGTGAAGAAAGAACACATTCTTCCGGGTCCCATTGTTCACAAAGGAATCACATAAAAAAAGAAGGAGCCTCTGCTATTCTGGTGAGTGTCCAAGGGGTGCAATAGACCTCTGAAGGGTCATTCAGGCTTTAAGGACAAAATCAAAGTTGCTGGAGAACACCACTAAGTACATAAACGTTAAGAGAACTGTCCTCAAAGTCAGGAACTGTCCCTCAAAACTCGTTTTTTGCCTGCTGGGTGTCTTCATCTTTTAGTGTCTGGTTTATTTTTACCAAAAAAATCACTTGGGACCAAACTTCTCAGGCTGGTGCACGTGCCTGGGCAGTGGGGGCTCCAGGGCTCACCGTCCTCAGCCCAAATTTGTTCCTAATTCCTACAGTGATGCCTTGGGGTTTCTCTTTTGTGTTTTCAGGCTCTGCTGCCTGCTGTGACGCTCTGACTCTTCCCGTGGGGTGCTGGTGAGCTCTGTCCTAGGCAGGGGCACAGAACAATCCCTGCCCAGCACAGAGCCAAGGACAGCGTCCCCAGAGAGCAGAACCAGCGGCCAAGGGCAGGGGCCAGGCAGGGCTGGGGCTGCAGCACCTGGAGCTGGGATTGCACACCTGAGCCAGCCTGGGCATGGACCAGAACTGATCCCAGGGGAAACTGCTGAGGGGATCCAGCTGGGATCCACCCTGGGGGCAGCCCCGGCCGGGCTCTTGCTCTGCCCAAGGTGAATCCTTAAAGGCCTTGCAATAAATCCCTGTTTTATTCCTTTAGCTCTGTCTGGTCTCTGCTCCAGCTCAGCCTTTCCAGGCATCACCTGGAGCTCCTGTACCTCCATTCCCAGGGATGCCTGGCCCTTGGCACATGGGACCAGGCTGTATGGAGTGGGCAGAGATCCTTGGAGCATCCTCAGGGCAGGGCTGAGACACAGAACCAGAGAATCATGGAATGGTTTGGGTTGGGAGGATCTTTTAAAGCCCATCCAGTCCCACCCTGTCATGGGCAGGGACAGCTTCCACTGCCCCAGGGTGCTCCAAGCCCTGTCCCACCCGGCTTTGGACACTTCCAGCCCTCTCAGGACGGAGCAGACAGCTCATCCAGCCACAGGAAAAAACCACATTGAGCATCAACCCCATCCCTGCTCATTTTTGGGGATCACACCCCAGATTTTTGGGTGTGGACAGAATCCCACACACTCACATGTGGGCAGAAAATTACCGAAGCACAGAGGGGTTTAAAAATTAACACAGATGGCTTGTTTCACTCTGAACCTGAGAGCAAATTAATCAAGAGAATCAAAATTCACCAGTGCACACCTTGTCAAACTGGTTCTCACTTTCATTTTGTCAGCTTTGATAAGGATTTCCACAATGCTCCCTGTCTGATAAGGCAAAATCCTGTGGTTTAAATTTATCATCAACCAAACTGCAGCTCTAAAAATGCTCCCAATTAAGAAGGTAACTCAACAGCCTGCCTAATCAACACGTGCATTGGCTCTCACAAATCCACGCCTGACATTTAAACTCCTGCTTGGCTTCTGCTGTGGGGGGAAGTGAAAAGAAGTCATAAAAAGTCTGGAAAAGGCCCCAAACCCAGGCTCCTGCTGCTGTGCTCCTCACAGGAACCCTTGCAGGAGCACAGACCCCAGGTACAGCTCATCCCTACGGCCACACATCCAGGCTCTGGGCACAAAATCCAAGGCCACACTCACCAGGAAAACCATGAGGGCTGAGACACCTCAGAGAAACTCTCTGCTGGCACAGGAGCTGCAAAGAGGGGAGTGCTGGGATGGTAACTAAGAGCAAAAAGTGAATTATCCAGAAAAGAGAAGTCAAAACTCACCAGGGCAATATTAAGGCCACACTGTGTCCTCTCCTCTGAGTACTTCCCACAGAGGTGAAACACCCAGATCCCCCAAAACCCCTCCACCACCATCATGAAAATCAATGCTAAAGAGGTTTATATTCCATGCTCCTCTCCCACCAGCTTCAGGCAAACACCAAAGACCTTCTTTAACTGTTAGCAAGAGGCAAACAGTTTGGATGATACCAATTTAGCATCATAAATCAGTAAAAAGTCCAGGTTTTATCCAGATGAAGGGTCCCCACACACGACAGAACCCATAGGAACAGCACCAATCATGCACCAAACACAAGAATTATAAGAATTATTAATACTGGCAGATGTTTTGATTTTCCCCCCTGCTTTCAGCCATCCATGGGTAAACACTTACATTAAACTCCTCTCTGAAGAGCTTCCCCTCATCTGCCGAGCGTATCCTGATCTCCTCCTCCAGGTTTTCCACGGGGATAGGGAAATACTTCTTGGGGCCCGAGGGTGACCTGCTGAGCAGCATGACCCGTTGCTGTTCTGTCAGGACAAGGGCAGGATACGGTAAAGGCATGGCCAGAGCCTGAGATTTCCAACTACAAATCAATCTTGATGCTGAAAGATGCCAAAAACAAACTTCTGCCACGACACCCTGAGGTGGTAAAGGTGATTTAAAGGAAATTAAAACACCAAATCATAGGCCAGGTGGTTGCTTTGAGAATATCATGATATCAAGAAGAACCACTGCTGGAGAAATTAATGATTTCTCTATTTACACTGGATTAGAAAGGGATCAAGTTTTATTCAGAAAAGGAGAAGGTTTTTTCTGCTGGCAGGGCAAAGACAGCTTTTGGCACCTATTACCGAGGAGATGCTGCGAGATTATTTCATTTTGAGAGGGAATAATAATAATAATAATAATTTATCTTTAGCTTGGAAGCCAATGGAAACTGTGCCCCAAGAGGAGCTGCTGCCCCTGTGCACAGGAACAACCCAGCAGGAAGCTGATGGATATTTTTAGGGTTTTGACTTTCCCTCTGACTGCCACCCTCTTCAACTCACTCATCACTTCACCCACAGCCAAGGGGAACTGACACAAACCACAGATTGATCATTTTACCTTTAATTTATCATTTTTCTCTGGGCTGTGGTTAAAATAACTCATCCAGCCCTTCCAGGCTTGAGCTGGGCCCCACAGAGGAGCCAGCCTGGGGTTCTCCACGGGCAGAAACAAACCCAGCCCAACTCAAACCAGTGGGAAACATTTTGAACTCCTCCGGGTGTTTTATTTCAGCGCCTCTGGCTTCAAACTGCCCCATCTCAACCCCCTGCTTCACGTTCAGAAACCACCCAGGGGAGTCACAAAGCGTAAAGGACTTTTTTTGCCCATTTTAAGAAGAAATACTGCAATTCCTTCTCTAAATACAAGGATCCCAGTGTCACCAACCTGGATCTCAGCTAGTACAACAGCTCCAAAGAGCCCAGGAAAGTTTTACACAGAGACATTTGCTGCATCACAACTTAAAGTGAAACCTTTTTCAAACCAGCAACTGGAAGTTTAGGTTTTCTATAGACTGCTCGAGTATGGGTTTCTAAATACGGATCTCTATTCCAAGGCCAGCTTGGATGGGATAACCAAGTGCTGGAAGATGTCCCTGCACATGGCATGAGGGCTGGAAGGGGATGAGTTTAAGGTCTCTTCCAACTCAAACCATTTGTGACTGTATTTTTTCCAACTATTTTCTCATTAATAACAACCCTGTCACTTCTATTAGAAACAAAAGCAAACACCGAGTAACTGTGAACTAAAGAACACGGAACACACCAAAAAAAAAAAGAGTTTGAAAGCAAATCCTTCCATACCTTGCTCTTCCAAGATCCCGTTTGGCATCTTTTTGTCGCCGGAGTTCACCACAGCTTTCCTGTGTCTCCTGAACCTGGGATAGAATCACCACGTTAATCTGGCAATCCTGACAAGAGGAAAGCAGCATTTTCCCGTTTCCAGCCCTTTTTTTACAAACCACGTAATTCTGGAGAAGCTCTTTCTGTTCATGCTGGCGGGGAGAGCAGGGCGGGCACGGCCCCGTCTGCGCCGCAGCTCTGCTCCCTCCCGCTTCCGTGGGAGGGCACCAGGACGGGGCTGAGCCCACACACCCACCTGAAAAAATACCCCACCAGCACCACGAAAATGATCACCACCAGCACCAGGATCAGCAGGGAAGTCAGCAGCTCCTTGTGCAAGGTGTTCTCCTCGGTAGAGTCTGCGGATGGAACAAGGAATGTGGAATATCAGCCACAGATTGCCTCACCTGGCACAAAAACTGCGCTCCAGGCACCAAAATTCTGTCCAGTTATCTGCCTCTGTTTGCTAAAAAACATCACAATTACTTGTGATCAGAGTTACACAGGGCAAAGCTCAAATTGAAAAGTTATTTTTTTAATTTTTATTTCTCCCTCATCAAAAGCACAACCAAACCACTGCTGCTGAGAAAATCAAGGATATTTTTAAATGTACCTGCAATCAGAGAAAGTTGAGCAGCTGTAAGGCACCAAGCTGGATTTGAAGCCCATTAAAAGTGGGCTTATGCACATCAGCTGCTTCTCAATCACCCAAAAATGCCACCTTTACTACAGATTTTAGTCAGTGAAATTCTACATAAATTTCAGGAATTTGACATTTTTCTCAGGAGGAGGGAGCAGGAATAATGACATTTTTCTCAGAATGGAGATTAAAGAACATCTTTGTTGTATCTGGTACAAACTCTGCGTCTCAGCCTTCTGTTCACAGTGTTTTATGGATTACCTTTCTTTACCTTTCACTTTCATTATGCTTCTGTAACCTTTTAGTTCTACTGAATAATTCAATACAGAACAGATTAAAATCACTAAAAAACCAACGTGCTTTATTTAAGGAAGCCAAACTCCCAGTCTGAACCTTCAGCAAGCAAAACACAACCCTACAACCACTCTTCCAAAATTAAGGCCGTTGATATTTTGGATTTTTTTCCCCCTTTTAAACTACATTCACACCACTTCTAATGGGTTTTTTAACCATTCCTACAGCACTCTTTAAAAGCTGACAGACAGAAGGGCTGGATGAGACATTGGGAAGGAATTCCCAGAGAAGCTGTGGCTCCCCTTGGATCCCTGGAAGCGTCCAAGGCCAGGCTGGACAGTGGAACTGGATGATTTTTAAGGTCGCTTCCATCCCAAACAATTCTGGGATTCAATAAAATACTTACAAGTAGGTAACACCTGTGATAATTCAGAAAGGATTCACATGGATCAATCAAACACCCAGAACTGATAGCTGCAAAACCATTTGAGCTTTGGGAACAGCTGGAAACTCTCAGCGTGCTCCACCAGGGCAGAAGGGCAGGGGAAAAAAAAAATTCCTTCAGAGGCACAGGTGAGCTGGGGACACAGCAGGAAAAAAGGGCTCGCGAGTCAACATCATAATGCAGAGACAGGGAAGGCAATAAAACGCACGAGGGATGACATTTAAGTGGTGTATAAAGATAAAAGTGACAGGCACGACAAAATTGTAATCAGAAGCCACGGCTTGGCAGGGTTTCAGGAAATCACTCTTGGAAGGAGTGTCTGGATCAGGATGAATAACCACCCAACGCTTTCCGTGGGGTGCTTTGCAACTCTGTCTGGAAGCCAAGGGCTGGCAAGGAAACAAACACAAAAAAATCCCTATTTTTGTCCCTCACAGACAAAACGCAGCCACTCCCCCATGGAGTTTGGAAATGTCACCCTCAGGATCTCAGAATGCTCCAGGATTTTGGGGTGTGTGTTGGTTCTCTTTAGCTCTGTGACAAGACCCATGACATGAGTGGGGGGGAAAAAGCAAGTTTGCATCATGAGGGAATTACAATTTCCCTCAGGCAATTACACAATTAAAAAAAAAATAAAAATCACCCCCTCTTCCTTTCCCAGAACTGCTGCACCACTTTTGGGGTGTCTTTGGAGAACTGATTCCCAGACAAACACTGAAAGTTTAATCCAGGAAAAGAGAAGCTGAACTTTCTGCCAAACAACTGCCCCCATCCCTTTAGTCAAGGACAGAGCAGCCCTGACATGACTGATTTAATTCTCTGCCCCAAGATCTCGCCTCTCCTCCTACCATTTCACAAGGAAATTGGGTCAAAATCCATAAGAAGTCACTTTTTCTTTATACCTGGGCATATCTGTTCCCAAATCCTTGCAGCTGCTTCCCAATGGCTCCATCCCTGCAGAGCCTGTAAGTCACAGTGTGATTTCATTTTTTACCTCTTTTCTTTAATAGCAGTAGATTTATAAATGTTGCCCAAAAATTGCATGAGAAAGCTTTAACTGAGGCCATTGCGGGCTCAGGGGCTGAAACATCTCTGGACAACAACGTTGTCTCCAGACCAAGGGAGATTTCAAGGGGAAAAAAGGCCTGAAAGAACATTTTAATCACTACTGCTTCAAAAATTGATGGCTGAAAACGCTGGAGTAAATGGAAGCAGAAGAGACAAATCCTCCAAAGCAGGGGAGGTTTTCCACTGCTCCCACTCCAGGTGGCCCAAAACCACCAGGATTTCTGTTCACAGCAGGACAAAGATCATCCCAAGGGTATTTTTTCGGAGATACAGTGAGAAGGTGATGTTAATATTCCCCAGGACGATGCTGAGAGCCCCTTGTGCTTCCTGTGCACCCACCCAGGCTGGCTCAGGGCTCTCCCTGCCTCAATTCCTGGTGCTGCTGGCCCGTGGCTCCTCCTGGAAGTGCAGCCCCATTTCCTGCAGGCTTGGGATGCTCCCCCTTTCCACGAGTGCCCAACACAAAGCCACCCCCAAGGATTCAGGGAATTAACAGCAGTGTGTGCTCATCAGGGATGCTCCCTCCACGCTCCCCGTCCCAAACTTGGATTTTCTCCACCCTTGGATCAGCTCTTTGGAATTTTTAGGTAAGTTGTGTGACTAAAAGTGGTACTAAAACACTTTTTCCCCCTCTACAGAAGCAAGCTGGTAGGGCAAAGTTTGCCTTAAACCTGAAATTATTCTGGTGAGTGACACTAAACAAAAATCTTCCTTATCTGAGCACAGGAGAAATTCCACAAGAACCAACCCTATTCCTGATTTTCTTTTCCAAACCCAGAGATATCCCAAACAAATGTCCAACAGGGAATATGACAAAACCTACATCAAACCCTCTCAGGCTATTTTTGGAAGAGAAAACCCCAACCCTACCACGGCTGCAGGAGGAAAGCAGCTGATGGGCAGGAGATTTGCTTGGCACACGTGAACTACAAACCCAAATCAGGGAAAAAATGTGAAATAAAGGAAGGGCAAATGAAAGAAGACAGGTAGGGGAGGAAAACCAGCACCCACGGCCAGCAGGAAAAGTGAGTTTAACATCTCAGAGCTGAATCCTACTCAGGCAAAGCCAGCACAGCCCACCTGGCACTGCAGTCACAGAATCTCTGAGCCTGGGCTGGAGGGACCTTTAAATGTCACCCAGTCCACCCCGATCCGAAACCACCTATTTCTGAAGTTCTGTTTTGCAAACTAATTCTTGGAATTGAGTGCCTACCAGCACAGCACCCCTCTAACATTTAAACACGAAATAAAAAGAGCCAGATTCCTTCTCCATGGCTCAGGATTCTGAGGCTGCCTCGTCTCCTCCAGGACACAACCACCACAAATCTCACAGGGCAGTCCCACCTCTGGCTCCCTCCTGGATATTGCAGAGTCCCAGAATGGTTTGGGACCTTAAAAATCACCCAGTGCCACCCTGCCATGGCAGGGACCTGTCCCAGGCTGCTCCAACCCCAGTGTCCAGCCTGGCCTCGGGCACTGCCAGGGATCCAGGGCAGCCACAGGAATTCCATCCCAGCCCCTCCCCACCTCCCAGGGAACAATTCCTGCCCAAAATCCCATCTGAATCCACCCTCCTTCAGCTTAAAGCCATTCCCTGTGTCCTGTTGCTCCATCCCTTGTCCCCAGTCCCTTCCCAGCTCTCCTGGAGCCCCTTCATGCCCTGCAAGGCCACAGCAATGTCACCCCAAAGCTTCTCTTCCCAGCCTGGGCAATCCCAGCCTTTCCTCCATCCCACTCAGCATTTTGGTGCCTGCTCTGCAATCTCTCCAACAGCTCCAGATCCTTCCCATGCTGGGGACCCTTGGGTGGGGTCTCTCCAGAGGGGAGCAGAGAGGGAAATAACCTCATTTTCCCACTCCCACTGACTCGGTGGAAGTGGAAAGCAGCAGTAAACAGGAGCTCCAGAGCTGCCCCATCTCCTGCCTCCTAACCTGTGACTCCTCCAATCAATTCAGGCCCTCTGAAGGTTCAGACATCAGCGGTGGAAAGGAATTGTAATGATGCAAAGGCACCAGGAGCCTTCACGGAGCAAACATCAGTGGAATGGGAACATTTGGAAAGGTATTTAAAGCTGTAAACAACTGCAACTGCCAGGCTGCTTAACATTTCAATGACTCCAGAAGTAAAAACACAAGAGGAAGTAAAACAACCCAGTGATTAATCCTGGGGAATATACAAATATTTGAATTGCCAGGAGTTATGGCATTGTCATGGACAATATCATGAATAAACAGTCAGTAGCAAGGATCTGGAGGCATTAAGGTGTCTCTACTGGAAATACGCATTTATTTATGCAGATCCTAATAAATATTAGCCTGCAAGTCAGAACAAGATGGTCTCTTCCAACCCAAACCATTCTATGGTTTGATGGTTTATATTTATTTAATGCAGCTGGAGTAAACATCGGGCAAATTTCCAGTAAATGGCAGTGCAAGGAAGCCCAGAATATTCTCATTTCCTGAAAGGGAAATTTCAAGGTAGCAATGTCATGGCAGCAATTTCAGGGTGCTCTTGTAGGAAGTAAAATGGCAGCAGTGCTAAAAATCGACCCATCCACACAAGGTAACCATGCTTTAAATAAGAATAGAGCTGACATTGTGATTCAGCAAATCTATGAAAAAAAAATCAAGGCAGCTGAAATAATGACATGATATCATTTATATCTATTCCTTTCAGAATCAAAACCATATTTTGGGATCACTCATCAAATTAGCATGCAAAAGGAAAGCTGAATTTTTTTAGGATCTTTTCGTTCTTTCCATAGTCTGTTAAATGGAGTTTTCTTTATGCTTCAATCAAAAATCTTTAGTTTTGTATTTAAAAATGCCGCATTAGTTCAATGGCTATCAAATTTATCAGATAATCCAATTATCTTGGCACCCTTTCTGCAGCAATGTATTTTCAGGGTGCACCTTCTTGTCTTGTCAGACAAAACTCTTCCTCACTGCAAAGTCAGGAAGGCTTTGAACTATAGGGAAAAACAGTTTAGTCACACCAATCATTTCTGAATCATATCACTGAAATTAGGATTTAATTAAAATAGGGATGATCAGATTACTCTTATCCATATCATCAGACTTGAAATTCAACACAAATTGGAATTAAGCTCTGAAGATGAACAACACTGATGGCAGAACTCCCTTTGCACTCATTAAAATTCTGGGAAGTGATAAAAACAAGTGACTTCCCCTTCTCAATTCCCATATTCTGACATATTCAGCCCAATATTAGTAACTTGTTTTTTCTAAAGCTCCAGGTGCCAGACAAGAAGCAGGGGCCAAAACCTACTCGGTGATACTTCAAAGTGATTAATTAGCAAATTTACACTCGGCTCAAGCTCCATTCCTGTGAATAATTTGTTCTTTTGGAAGCACTAAGCACAGCCCCAGTCAGATTGTCACTGCTTGTCCCCCAAGCTCCACATCCCACCTGAGCTCTGGGATGCCCTGGAAGAGCTGCACCCACCCTGCACTCAGGGCCTGCAAAAGCTCACAGCTCAATTAGCAGCCAGTCAATCAAGGGCAGGTTTGGGGTGGGAAGAGCTCAGAAGGTGGAAGGAGCTCTGAAGAGATCAGAAGGATCAGGTGTTCCACCCTTGCCATGGCAGGGACACATCCCACTGTGCCAGGCTGCTCCAGTGTCCAGCCTGGCCCTGGGCACTGCCAGGATCAAGCTGCTCTGGGCACCCTGTGCCAGGGCCTGCCCACCCTCATTTTCCTCCTCCTATCCCATCTCAATCTCCCTAGTTTTCATTTAAATTATTACAACCAAGGACCAAAATAATCCAAGGGGCCACGAGCCAAACCTGGCATGAGCCCTCTCCTCCCGCAGGGCTGTGAAGTTCTCAGGCAGATTAAAAGCAAATAAAACAAGCAATCTATGAAACACTGGGTGTCACCAACAGTGACCTGAACAGCCACCAAAACGTGGCCACACTGCTTCCAGGGGACAGCAGCAGCTTTATGTCCCTGGTTTGGGCTTGAAGGGCCACAAGGATGAAGCCATGGCAGCCCTGCAGTGCCCTGGGTTGCTCCAAACCCCAGTGCCCAACCCTCTAGGGGTTTTATTTTCTTTTAGGGTTAGAGCTGATGAGTGAGAGATGGTATTTTATATTTAGATTTTAGATGTTTATTGGTTTTCATGAATGTTATAGTTTTATAAGGGAGTGAGTTTTTGGTACTTCAGCTATTAAGGTAGAAATGGTGATGATAGGGGTTTTTTTCTACAAAGTTTTTTAAGGGTAAATTAATTAATGAATAATTGCTAGTTAAATCAGTTTTATTTTTAATTTTCTAACTAGACAGCTGTGGCTGGCAACGCGGAGTTTTACACTTAATTAAATCACGTTATTTAAATTTATGAAGAAGAAGGTGGAAAAAGCAGAAGAGCTAATGCCTTAAAGCTTTCATTTTGCTTCACACATACCATGAAGCACAACAACTCTCCTGTCTCTCACCTGGCAGGACACCTGCTCTTCACACCCTCCCCGAGTCTTTGCACCAGCAAACACAGAACCGGTGCAAAGGTTCCTCGGGGGCGTTGAAATGCACCCAGGTGTGCAATGAAAATTCACCTCCTGCTCCCCGTGTCCCGGGATCCACCCTCGCCCTGCTTCTCCCTCCCGTGGGAGAGGGAAAGCGAAACCCCAAACCCAACCTCACGTGCAGAGCAAAACCCAGCGGGCACCAGGAGGGCGTCAGTGGGGTCAGAGCCCTGCAGAAACACCTGGGCCGTGCCCCAGGACACCTCCCCGAGCCCCTGGCCACCCCAGCCCCAGCCCTTACTGGTGGTCGTGGTTGTTCTGGGCAGTTCTGTTCCATTGGGTGGCAGAGCCTGTGCGAAAATGAAACTAACACAGAGCAGCAGGAGCGAGCAGGAATGTTCCATCCTGGACCTGGAAGAAAGCAAAGCAGGAGATAAATTTGCAGGTCAAATCAATAGCATGGGGTTTGGTTTGTGGTTTTTTTTTTTTTTTCTCCTTTCGTGGTGGCATAAGGAAGCTAAAAGTAAAAGCAGTGTTTGCTTGAAATTTAAATTTATTTAAACTCAGTTTTATACTCTCCCATCACCTTAGCACTGAAAGTTGATGCAAAAAGGAAAAGGAAATGCAACTTGTGTACGCCAAAAATTCACAAAGGAGGTTTTAAATCCAACAACAGAATGGCAAGACTCAGCCATGAAGTCAGGGCAAAAAGGCTCCATCCACAACAAAAAGCCATCTGAGGACACTGAGGAAACAATCCTGGGAGTCATTCCCAGAGATAAAGGGGAAAATTCATGATGAAGAGGAGAAGTTTTTTACCACCAAGCAGCCCAGTAACAGCAGAAAATTTCAAGTCCCTTTAACACCCACTTTGCAGAGTTTCCTTATCTCACTCGACTCCTTTACCCACAGATGAAGCGCTCCATGGATTAATTCCTTGGGGAATGTTTGCCAAAGCTGAGTCTGCTTTCTAAACACGGCATTTCTGGGTTGGTGAGACCAGAAAATCATCTCCAGTGTGAAGAAAATTGGAGGAAAAGTGCGATGAGAACGTGCTGTCTCTTAATTCAGGGAAATTCATAGATGGAGATAAATAAAAAGGTCCAGAATTACTCCAAGCCCTCTAAATTGAGGTGGGAAAGAAATGTTGTTATTAATTTGTTGCAAATTTGTCCAATCCCTAACAAACAGATTAATTGGGAGAGGCTCCCGTCTCAGCCATTAGCCAGTCCTGCTTGATTTAGAAATATTTTCACACAACCTTTATTTTGTGCCTTCCACAAATGGCAGGATTTATCCAGATGGTGGCTCTGCAGCCACTGCTAAAATTCTGTCCCTGGTAATGCTGCTCACCAGAGCTCCCCGTTTCAGGGGAATACACTGAATTTAACAATATAATTTCCACAGGGTATTACACACTCCTGCCTAACAACATGCTAAAAAACCCAGGAATTTGGAAGTCATTAGAATAACCATTAGAAAATCCTGCCTTTCCATGTAAAGTGGGATAATCCACCAGAAATAATCCCTGGATAAGCTCAAATATAGAAAAATCGCCCGTGACAACTT
Organism: Regulus satrapa; assembly: GCA_013396955.1. Classification (NCBI taxonomy): domain Eukaryota; kingdom Metazoa; phylum Chordata; class Aves; order Passeriformes; family Regulidae; genus Regulus; species Regulus satrapa. The sequence continues at coordinate 16,582 of VWZN01019103.1, forward strand.
TCACAGCACCTTTCTGCCTCCCTCACAGCTGTTACTCAGAAGTGAAATATTCCCAGACACTCCCAGCCCCTCCAAAGCCTGGTCTTACACCCAGGAGTAAATTCAAATTCAGCACACAGCTGGTATTCCTTGGATACACAGTTGGGAAGCTCAATGGTTTTTTTTCTCTAATACAATGAGTGAAAAAAAAGAATAATAAAAGTATTATTAGCATCAAATTTTATTTTAATTTTTCCCCCCATCCAGCTTCCTACTAATTTACTCCTTCAATTCCTTCTAATTTGAGCAGACTAAATGTCTTACAATCTAATCCCATTCTTGGGGTTTCACAATCCCATTCTTGGGATTAGACAATTAATTGTGTTTAACACCTCACTGCAAACCGTGCCTGCATCATTTTTAGCATTACATAAATGTCCCAAATTAACAATTTATAATCATATTATATTTATAATTATAAAGCTTGGGAAACACAGCAGCACTTAATGGAACTGAAAGGAAGGGAAAGGAGGAGGATTTGGAAATACAGAATAAAGCCAGAATAAAAGGGGAATTATCAGGGAGGAGGTGCTGAATGCTGGGATATTTTCCACCCTCAGCAAAGGCTGCTGAAATCCACTGGAATTTTGGGTAATCAATCCTGGTAGGGACTGATTTTCCAAGGCAGCACCGAGTTCACTCTCTCATCCTTAAAATACATCCATCTCCTTTAAAAAAAGAAAAAAACAAAAACAAACCAACAAACAACAACCCATAGAATAATTGAAGTTGCTGGAGGGTTTCCAGGAGAGAGGAAAGAGAAAGGAACATCAGCACTTCTCTCCAAATCCCTGTCAGGAGGTTTTCCAGGTGCCAATTCCCTGCCAGACCCCTGGAATCTGTTCTCTGAAATGTGATAAATGGGGCTGGAACTTGCTGTGGTGTCCCACCATTTATCAGGAATAAACACAGCCACAAAGATTATGCAAATTCTGAGATTTTGTTTTTGGCCAAAGCCTTTTGAATTCCCACATCCTAAAAAGAGGAGGAGGAGGAGTAGGATGAAAACTCCAAGGAAATGCAGGAACTGCAGCAGAGGTGGAGGCAAAGGACTGGGCTCAGCAGGACCAAGCAGAAAATCATGGAATTCGGGCTGGAAAAGACCTTTAGGATCATCAAATCCAACTATTCCCAGCCCTGCCAAGGCCACCACTGCCCCATGTCCCCAAAGGCCACATTCACGTGGCTTTGAAACCCCTCTGAGGATGGAGACTGCCCTGGGCAGCTGTGCCATGGCTGGACAACCCTTTCCATGAAGAAATGTTCCCTAATTTCCAATCTCAACCTCCCCTGGCACAGCTTGAGGCTGTTTGCTCTCATCCTGTCCCTTCTCTTCCCACTGGGGTGGATGGAGAGGTGCCCAAGCTGCAATCCCACAAAAACACCCTGAATTTTACTCTGTATTTATATTTATGGCTGTCACATACAGGCCTGCAACAGTATCATTTCTGAACCCAAAAAAACCCACTGCTGAAGGTGCAGCAGCATATCCCACATCTTCCTTACTCACAAAGGCACAATGTCATGATACAGGCTGGTAAAACAAGGCAGAAAATATAGTAACAACTCTCCCTAGAGAACAGGCAGGGAGAAAACAAGGAAGGACAACCACGCGCTACAAAAGAAGCCTCTCATTGATAAAAGTGGAGAGGAAAAGATCCAGGGAGAGACAAACTGTTATTATTACACAGCTCTGCTGTAGGGCAACCGCTGGGAAACAAGGAAAAAAATGGGAACTACCTTTAAACTACCACACAGAGTTTTAAAGTGAATTTATCGCCTCATATCCTACTGCATCCAGACTTTATTCCCTGGGTATGCATGGGTCAGGCTCTGCTCCCAGGAAAACAGCAAAGGGAAAAGAGGATTGGCCTCAAACTCTGCCAAGAGAGGGAATATTGGACATCAGAAGGAATTCTTCATGGAGAGGGTGGTCAAACATCAGCAGGGGCTGCCCAGGGGGAGTTTATTGCCTCCATCCCTGGAGGCGTCCAAGGAATTCCTGGATATGGCACTCAGTGCTCTGGGCTGGGGACAAGGTGGGCGTCAGGCACAGCTTGGACTGGAAGGTCTTGGAAGTTTTTTCCAACCGCAGGGATTCCATGATTGTGTTCTGCATGGCTCAGTCACTTTGGCTTTAACCCCATGGACCGATTTTTTCTGTACTTTATTACTGCCCCGAGACACCTTCCACCATCCCAGGCTGCTCAGGCCCCATCCAGCCCAGCCTGGGACACTTCCAGGGAGCCAGGGGCGGCCACAGCTTCCCTGTCCAAGGAGTCAAAGCAGCTGGGAGGTACCTGCAGTTCCTCAGGGATCAGCTCATGAGCAGGGCAGCCACCCCTGGACAGCTCCTCCCGGGATCGCCGCGGCCGCTCCTCAGCCCAGGAGGTGTCATGAGGACAGCCCAGCTCCCCAAAACGCGAATAAATGGCATTATTTCCAGGGATTAATGGATTACCACACATGGCTAATTTCTATTTTGGCCACAGAACTGAATCCTCATCTGACCTGACAGCTCAAGAGTAAAACCTGGGCTTTGAGAAAATAGGCCAACAAAACCTCCGTCGTGTCACGTGGCCCTGCTACAGATCTGGAGTCCTCCTCCTTTTTTGAAAGGATGCACCAGCTGATTCAGAGCAGGTTACGTTGATACCCATCCCTTGCATCCTCCTAGAGCAGGAAAAAATCAGACAGACAGTCCAGGTAATACAGAGGAGAGTGGAGAGACTGCTGGGATTTGTGTTTTCCTCCAAGCTTTCAAATCCCAGAGCTCAGGTCCTGCCCCAGACTCAGTGCTGTGAAAGTCACATTTGCAAGGATAAGCACCATCAATGCAGAAAACAGAATTAGAAATGAGAGACACAAAAGCCTTGTCACTGTAGGCTGACAAAGCCACGGGCCACACCAAGAGCAAGTGCCCATACCAAAAACTGGATCGTTTAATTTATAAAAACAACAAAAACACCAAAAAAGGAAATGAGAAGAAACAGCCACCCTCTCTCTTTGCTCTTCCTGCTTTCCACCATAAACCCCAACACAGTGCTGGTCCCTGTAAAGATTCCCCAGAGCAGCTGGGGCTGCCCCTGGATCCCTGGCAGTGCTCAAGGCCAGGCTGGATCCTGGGGCTGGGAGCTCCTGTGACAGCGAAGGTGTCCCTGCCCAGGGATGGAATGGGTTGGGCTTTAATGCCCCTTCCAACCCAAACCATTCTGTGATTCCGTGGTAAGAATCTCAAGCCCCAGTGCCTGTTTTTCCAGCTGCCTGGGGGTTCCCATACCTGGAGCAGGTGAGCTGGCACAGCAGCTCCTTCTTGGCTGGAATCCCAGGCACCAGGAGCTGCTCCCACTTCCAGCTGGGCTGATTGCAGCTGTTTTCTTTTTCCTGAAGCTCTTAAAAAAAGCCTCAGGGACTGCTGTCTGCTGACCCATCCCAGGCAGTGCCAGGTTACAGTTTAACTGGAATTGCTCTCCCATGACCTCATTCCCGGTTAGGGCTTTACTGCCCCATTATGTCACCAGGGTAAGCAATCAATGCTGCAGCATTCCCAAGAAAACTGATCCCTTGAATAACTTATTTACAAAATAACTGTGAGGAGAAGTGCTCGTCCCTCTTCCAAAGGAACAGGGGGGAAATTAGGAATTCGCATCAAGATGGAATCATGGAATCCATCCCAGGATGGTTTGGGTTGGAAGGGACCTTAAAGCCCATCCCATCCCAACCCTGCCAGGGGCAGGGACACCTTCTACTGTTCCCATCTTGCTCCAAGCCCCATCCAGCTGGAGTTGAACCCTTCATTCCTCGTGTTTCCAAGGAAAATGGACAAACAGCTCCGGGAAGTGCCAAGTCCTCCATCCCCATCCCCACCTGTGGAGCAGGAGCTGAGGTTCCTGCCCTCAGCTCAGCAGGGACACCCTGCCCTCCACAGGCCACCAGCTGGATTCAGCTTTGCAGAATTCCTCCTCCTTGGGGTCACCATCCCATAAGAATCCGTTACTTGGAGCGAGATATCAAGCCCCAAATCCAATTTCCAGAAGCTTGCTCAAGTCACATTTTTTGACCTTGCTTTAATATTCAAGAGCTTTAAAAAACCCAGTTTTCATTTTCTTATTTTTGAATCCTTGTAACTTTTCCCTGAGACTCAGGATATCCTAGAATCCAGAAGAAAAAAAAGGAGATGTTTGTGCATGTGTTCAGTGCAGCCCAGCAAGAAGCTCAAGAAGGGACCTCTCCAATTGGGAAACATTCCTCAAAATTCAGCCACGTGATAAATTAGAAAACACTCTCTGCTGGGCATTAAATTCCACCACAAACCCCATAATTTTTTAACGGGACTGTTAACAGCACGCTGAATGTTGGGGTTATTGTACAAATAAAACCCAGGCAAGCTTTGTTTCCAACCTCTTCAGAAACAACAAGGGAATTTAAGGACAAATACAGAACTTTATAATGGTCTACAATTTAATATAACTGCCCACAAAATTATATCTGACTGTGAAAATTCCTCATGAATTCTACACAAATACCCTTGGTAAAGATCATTTCAAAGAGATGGCAATAATTAAATTAAAAAATTACAAATCAGAATAATCATTTACACGTAAGAGACCGAGCGAGGCAAAGCACCAATTAACTGAGTAAAATCAATTTCCCATATGGAATAATCAAGCTTGATAGACTGTCTTACTTATTTAGTCACTTTGTGTCTAATTCAGGTGGACAAATTATTATATTTGCTTTGATTTCCACGGAAGAGGAGGTCAGCAGATGTGGTAAATCCATTATTTGCTCCAAAAAATGACACATAAAGAGAAATACCTGTACGCAGCCAAGAATTGCCAGTTTGGCAACACTGTTTTTTAAATTCCACCCAGTTCAGCTATTTCAGTGTGTCTTTCCCAGCACCCTGAGTCTCCAAGCCCAGCCTATCATGGAGAACACGAGTTCCAATCCATTTCAATTAGCAAGGCTGGGATCTCCCGGGAATATAAATCACGGGTTGTCACCAGCAGATTAAGCACTGCATTAACAGGGCTGCTGCAGCCAGGATTAACTGACACTGCTGGTGACACGCCACCCTTACAAAGTGACTTTCCCTCTTGAAAAGCGGCGGGGGGAATTTTTCAATCAATGGGGTTTCTACAAATGCACCCAAGGAGCTTCAAAGGTCCCTCCCAACCCCAATTAGTCCTTGGTCACCAGGAGGCAGCAGCACAGAGTGTGACAGGCATCCCTCTTCTTTTATTTCCTCCTGTTCCAAGCTCACCAGGATTACTCAAAGCAGTTGGGTTGATATTCTGTGACATCAACAGAAATACAACCGGGATGTTTCTAAAAGCATCATGAACTCTCATCATTAAATTTAATGCCCAGCAGAGAGTGTTTTCTAATTTATCACGTGGCTGAATTTTGAGGAATGTTTCCCAATTGGAGAGGTCCCTTCTTGAGCTTCTTGCTGGGCTGCACCAAGCACGTGGACAAACATCTCCACAAACTCAGTTCCTTTTTTCTTTTCTCCAGATTTTAGGATATCCTGAATGTTTAAAAGCATAATGAACTCCACAGCCTTAATTTGGAAAAATCTACATTGCCTGCTCATGTATTGCACATCTGGCTTATCTGCAACCCCACAGTTCTGAAAATGAAGGGGGAAAAAAAGGAGAGATTTCTTTCCCATGCCTGAGTGGCTCTGAATGAAGCAAGGGCTGTGAAGATATTGGGATGTCATATCTAAAACTACACAGGTCAGGCTCGGAACAGGCAGCTGTCAGATCAGAAAACTCCATCACTGAGCCATGGAAACTTCAAGGCTGGAAAAGCTCTCTGAGATACAGTCCAACCATTCCCAGCACTGCCAAGGCCACCACTGCCCCGTGTCCCCAAGTGCCACATCCACACAGGGATGGGGGCTCCAGCCCTGCCCTGGGCAGCTGTGCCANTACATTTACCCTCCAACACTTTCTGAAGAATTCTTTAGCCAGTTTTGCACTTTCCTGACCAGCTTGTGCAGGAAATATCCTGCAAAACTCAGCAGGTGCATTTCTGAAGTGATCATACAGTTCCAAAGTCAACACAGTGAGGACACTGTTTCACTATTTCCTATCTGATGTATAGAAAATTGTTTAAATATTCCCAAAAGTCTCAACAAATTTCCTGTGTTTCTTCTGTTACAAAATAAAAAACCAACCCCAAACACAAATAAGTAGGCTAATTTAACGCCCCCAATCATATATTTTTTAAAGTTTCATTTGTGTTGTGTCATGAACTGAGGCTTTAATCATTAAAGGAGATAAAATAACTCCTACCTAAAGTGAAGTTGTAAAGTCCCATGATTTCAGTGTAATTAATTGAGTCATGTTTTATTTAGGTGCTTACACAAGTGCAAGAGGATTATTTCTAAATAAAACCAATAGAGCCGTAAAATGCTCATTTGGAAAAGGTCCTTGACAAGTGCCCAAGGCCAATCCCTCACCACGGGCTGGACCTGTCCCATTCCTGGCAATTTGCTCTGAACCGCTCACCCAAATCTCCAGTTCTTCAGCATCCCTGGCACGGGTCGGCCTCTGCCCCCTCAGCCATCAGCTCCCAAAGGCAGAGCCCGCTCCCAGGCCCGAACTCCCCAGAGGCCAGCCCAGTTTGAAAGCACCCAACTCTGTCTGAAAGCCACTTTGTCCTTCCCTTATCACAGCCCGAGCCCCATCCCCACATCACCAGGTGGCTCTGGCAGCTTGGGCTGCCCATTCCCTGCTCATGCCAGGAGCCTTTCCATCATGCTCCTGATGAGGAGAGCAAATCCAGCACTTTTCCATCTGTTCCTTCACCCCCTGCAGTGCTCACAGCAGCAGGAGCGCTCCCCTTGGGGACACAGAAGGTGCATCCTGTGAAGGTGCAGCTGCTGAGCAGCACACCACCAGCTCCACGCACCCAGAAACCCCAAACCAGAAGCCGATGCTTCTTCTCAGTCCCAGAGAGAATTTCCTGCGCAGTCTTTGCTGCAGTGCCCAGTTGTGCCTCAGCCAGCAAACCGCAGCTCTGAGGGGACAACCCTGCTCCGAAATGCCAGCTCTGAGCCCAAACCCCACCCCAAACTGCACCACAGCTTCAGGCAGAGCAGAACAGCCACAACCTGGGAAGCGGGACAGAAAATCCCAGAGCTGGATGCCACCACCCCTCCACCAGCTCCCCTTCCAGTGTCCCACCCCCTTAAGCTCACCTTGTCCCCCGTCCACGCTCGGTGTCACACGCCAGCTGCCAGCAGGTGACTCCACACACAGGTGCCATTCCCAGCCAGCTGCTCCCATGCAAAACAAAACCTCCTTCAGAAGTATTCCTGCAGCTAAAGAATGCTCCTTCAGCTCCGGGAAGAGCTGAATTAGCTGCCTGCTGTATTTAAATCCCCATATTTCTGCAGGTTCATGTCATCCATCCCCTGTGGTGAATCTCTGTTGTAGGACATTTTTGCAGGAAGAACTGACTCTTTTCAGTTTGTGGGTTTATTTTTTTGGGTTTTTTTTTTTTTTTTCTACTTCTCCCCTGCAGGTGGGTTTGGACTTATTCCCTTTTTTTCCAGGTCCTTTCACCATTTCCTCATCGCTGACATTCGGGGCTGCAGCAGCAGCGGTTCTGCAATGCAGGGCTGAGCGCCTGCAATTAAGAACTTGCTCTCAATTAGCACAACGACTTGGGGAGAGCCAGTGGCATCTCCTGTACCTGCTGCTGCTGCTGTGTGCAAGAGTTAACAGAAGGTTTCATTAGCGCTATCAGCAGCCAGCCACGCAGTTTTATATATAGCAAAGCTTATCATGAGTGAGGAGCCAGCCCGCCCTGGCCCCCCTTCCCCAGCAGCGTTTGAGGAACATCTGACTAAGCCCAGCTTTTGGAGCCCACAAAGAGGAGCCAATCTGTTCAAAGAGAGTGTGGGAGAAAAGGCCCAGGCTCATTTTGGGCAGAGGAGGTTTATGAATTGCCCGGGCTCTTGCTGGTAACCCCAGCTCGCTCTGTCAATCCCTACCCCAAACCACTGGGAATTCCAGATCAGAGGCAAAAGCCTGAAAGACACTTGGAAGTTTCTAGCCAGAGGCTCAGCACAGACGAGGTTATCTGGAGATAACGAGTTCCAGCCTGAAAGGGGTGGATCTGTGCAGCTGTTCCCTGCAGACAGGGACAGCGGTGGCACAGCAGGATGTCACTGCTGAGTCAGCAGGAAGCCCCAGGCTGCTGTCACTGTCCCCACGGCCAAAGGAAGTGGTTGTGACCCCGGGGCTGGTGGTGGCAGCCGTGACAGCCAACCGCAGCTGCCACCTCCACGCCGCTGTCCCCATCCCCAGGGCACCATCTCACACAGCCCCGCCTAAGGGACACCCAGCAGGAGAATGAAGCTGTGAGAGGCTGGATGAAGGCACTGAGGGGTTTTGTGTGGAAAATGAAGGGGAAACCCTGGATTGTTTTCTACGTACTTGTTGTCTACTATCAGGTCTATGCTACGGCCATTCCACACCCAAATGTGTCTCTTGCTGTATATTCACTCTCCATCTTTTGTGGTCTCATTTTAGTTATGAAAAGTCTCTGCAGCAAGGCTCTACTTTGAATTATTTACTATTCCTCCTGCAAGCTCAGCAAAGGACCGAAGCCTTTCAACACAGAAACACGGAGAAGGAAAAGAGACTCATCAGCCTAATCAGGGCACTAATCAAATAATTCAACGTTGGCCAGCAACAAAGCTCCAGGATTTGCTTAGAAAATCATAGAAGAACGAGCATTTCAGCTAAAAACCCCTTTGACTGGTTTTAATGTCTCATTAATATGGCTTATAATACTAAACAACTAGCTACCCATACCCCAAATTTATTACATTTTACTGAACAGGGATGGGGAACCTTTCAAGCCAAAGCAAAAATTTGCAGTTCCATTTTCCCCAAGTTTCCAGCACCCCCCTGTCCCAACAGGCCTGTAGAAGTCACAAATTAGGGTCACCTTTCCCCGTGCACTGTCAGCAAATCAATCTGGGCTGGTTTTCAAGCAGGGCTCACACAAAATTAGGCAGTCTGCCATTGATTCACACGAGAAACCCTTGAGCAGTGGAGTGAAACACCAATAAAATCTTACAATTAACTTGAGAAGTTGCCTTTGGTTCCGTCCCAGCGGCCCTTCTGCTCCTCAGCTGCACAAAATGTGTCCTCACACAGATGCTCCCTTGTAAAGGCTCTGGATGAATGTTTAAAATTGCTCCTTGAACACAAAAGCTAATTACAGCCAAGGGGAAATACTCACAGAAGAGTTTTATGCTGCATCATGGCCAGACTGAACGCTTGTGTTTCAGCAGCAGTTTCATTTTAGAGGAGAGAAGGGGAGGAAGGGAAAAAGCAAAAGCAGAAGTGTGCCTTGCCTGACTCTCAAGAGTCACAAAAGGAGAACACACAACTGCGTGCCTGAGAATTCACTCCAGCACGTCAAGAGGTGCAACACAGGAAGGAAGGAAGGAGGGAGGGAGGGAGGGAAGCAGGGCTGTGGCTTAAAGTTTTCAGCTCAGCAGGTTGGAAACCTCTCAGTTGTACCCAGAGTCTGGCACAGCTTTGCACTGCAGAAATCTCAATCCAAACAGCGAAAGGAATGATGGATTGAATGTGCATGGGGAGCTGCCACCCTGCTGTTGGTGCCAGCATCAGTCACTGATGACACATGCAGAGGCACCAGCTCACTCCTGACTCTCTGAGCTCCTCCACACCAGACCTAGAGCCCCTCCAGGCGGGAACCAGCACCCTGCAGGGATGATACCTGGGAAGGAAGTGGAGCAAGCAGAGCCTTTGACACATTTTTCAGAGTCAAATCCACTGCTTGGCCAGATTTTATTGAAGACAGAAGGATCTTTTTGGTGATGAAGATGGAAATGGAGACTGACAATAAAAAAGTTAACAGTGAAGGTTTTCCTTGGCAGGCCAGCTGATGGGACGGCTGAGGAATTCCAGCCCCGCCACAGAGCTGCTCAGATGTGCTGCTTCAGGGAGCCCAGCCACTCCCATCTCCTCCTCCCTGCTTCGTGTCTTTCATGGAGTTATTAACGTGTCTCACATGGCCCTTGAGCTGCAAAAGTTCTTGTATTAAGCCTTCAGCTCTTTCCCAAGTACAACCATATGGACTTTTAGCCGTGTAACTGGAGAAGCAGCAATGGCCCCACTGTTTCAAGGTCTCTAATTCCTTTCCTCTCTGCAGGGGCTGAGACTCTCCTCCAGCAGCTTCCCCGGGCACGGAGCTGCCAAGACTGCAAGGAAAAAGCTCTTGATGAAAAGGTGCTGAGGCCCTGGCACAGGCTGCCCAATCCTGCAGTGCCCAAGGCCAGGTTGGACAGGATTGGAGCAGGAAACTTGATGATCTCAAAGCTCTTCCCAATTTAAACAATTCTGTGAGTCCATGTCCCTGCTCATTGTGGGGGGCTGGATTAGGTGGCCTTTAAAGGTCCCTTCCAACTCCAACTGTTCCATGTTTCTGTGGATCCTCCAGCTCCCAGCACACACAGATCAGCTGCTCTAGAGCACAAAGGGTTTGCCAGCACGAGGCTTTGCACATTCTCATTCCTTTTGTCTCCTACGCCCGCTTGTTCCCACTACGCCAACACACCCGTACATCACCCTGCAAACGGGGGGGAGGAGCAAGGAAAACTCATTTTTCCCAAAATCTGAACCAGTTTAAGGCTCAAACCTCACAGGCACGGCCCAACCCATGGCTGAACCAGCAAAACTGGGGTGCCAAAACAGGGATGGGCAGAGCAGCAGCGGTGACAACAGGGCAGGGGTCTGGGGGCTGGGACAGCAGTGCCACACCTCTGCTTCCAGGGACTGTCCTTTCGCTGGGACCCTTGGCAGGGTCTGTGCAGCTCTGCCAGGTGACGTCTCGTTGATGTCAGACAGACAGACAGACAGGATCTCCTCTTCCAGCTGAAGTAACGCCTGTCAGACCTCATTCCTTACAGCCTCCACCCCAGGCTCTCCCCCTTCTTTAACCTAAGAGTATTTTCCACTCAATCTTCCCCTCAGCTCCTGTTGTGACCTGGCCCACGGGGACCATCGACATCCCAAGGTGGCAGCTGGACAGGTGTGACTGTCACCAAGCATTCCCCCAGAGCATCCCAGGAAAATCCCCCTCTCCGGAGGTGTTTGGCTACAGCTCCCTCGCACTGAGCCAGCTTTATCCACACACTGACAAAAACATGAACCAGAACCTTTCCAAACATGATAAAAGGCACTTTGGGGATTATTTTTAAAGCCAAACCAACAGTTCTTGATGTTCATATGAAGCCACTGATCCCGTGAGGTGAGCACAGGACCCCGCTCGCTCTGTACATCCCAGGGGCTCTTGAGAAGCATCAGCTTCAAACCAGCACGCGCTGAAATTTACACCAGGAAAAAAACCACAGCCTTTGTAGCCTTTTCCCCCTGCAGCTTCCACTTAGGAAAGGTGTATTTATTTATGTGTGTTTCCATACATGTACAGCTCTCTCTCCAATTTTTTACAAAGCAACACTAAAACTCCAACTAACAAAAGCTTCATCCTTCACAAAGTCCCCGGAGAGCAGCGGCAGCCACAGCAAAAATGTTCCTGACGGCGCAGCCACGTGCTCCTGGTGCAAACCTGGCTTTTCCAAGCCCTTCCCACTGACCAGCAGGGAAATTAAACGAGTACAAAACAATTACAAAGCTAACGAAGCAAACGCCGCCAGATGTTGAAGCCATGGCCCAGATAATTCCAGGGAACACCTGTTCCCTGCCTGGGGTTGTATCCCAACAAACGTGAGCAGGGATTCGAGGGGAACAGCTGTTTTTCCAGGAGTTGCTGGCTGAGCATTCATCAAAAGGCTGATATTCCAATTATTTATTTGGAATGGCTGCTCTGGGCACAGACAGCAGCTCCCTGCTCCTGCAGCACCAGGAGCTGAAGCAACAGCCTGGCCCGTGGTACAGATTTAGCATCTGCCACCAGTGCTCGCTGTTCCTCTTTTCCTCTGACATTCCCAAAGTTAGCAGATATATATTTACTTCCCAGAACTAAACTTACGGCATCAACAGCACCAGCTTTAATTCTAAATCTGGCTCTGGGACATGAAATGCATCTGATTTTCTCATCCATTATTAAGTCCCAGGCATGCTAATAAGGCATTTATCTCCAAAAAAGATCATTACCCATGCGGATTTCTAGGGATAGTCAAGTTCTTTACAGCCTGGAGTCTCAGGACATAAATAGAAACTGCATTTACTATTAAAATTAAACCAGCAAGCCTGGGAGTTATTGGAAAAGTAAAAGCCAAGCCTGCGGCGTGGTTGTGCAGGCAGCTCTGGGAGCATCCTAGGGATGCAGGCACTGCAACCTGCCACAGAAACTGCAGGAATGCTGAGTGCCTGCACCCCTGCCATTCCCCTGCATCCCTGCAATTCCCCCCATCCCAGCTTCACAAAAGCACAAACACGAGCCCTTGGTCTGCAGTGAGAAAAATCAAATCCCCCTGAATGAGCCATCTGCAACTTTTCATGCATAACACAGGGTTACACTTTCCTGGCAGGGGGGAGGTTTTTCTTTGCTCAAGTCTGGAAAAGAATTCCTATCACGAAAGGGGAACAGCATCAAAAACAAAACCCCAAGAGGAAAATGCTGACACATGCTGGAAAAGCCACTGGAGAGAAAAATTACTTTAGTAACGATGTTTCTGCAGCAGTTGGGGGAGGATAAATGCAGCATGAACTGCCACCCCCTCCTGTAATTTAGATTTTGAGGGCATTCACTACACCTCTAGGGGACTGCATCACATTTTCCATCATTTCAGCTCAGACAACTCTTAGGCTGGGAAAATTCAAGAAAACCCAATAAAACAGTGTCAGTCTGAGCTGAGTTTTTGGAGCATCCTTTAAAGGTCTGAAGACTTCTCAAACTTTTAGCTTGCCCTGGATTTGGAGAAATAGAAAAATATGGAAAGAGAAAACAGAATTACCGTCACCATTTTGCAGATGGATCCCGAGTGAGCTGTGTGGTGCTGGGAGAAGAAGCAGCCAGAAATCAGCTGGAAAATGAAGGAGTGAGGGGCAGGGCTGAGGGAAGGCACGACTTAAATGTTGGAATCTCCATTTAGAACACCTGCATTTCATTCAAAATTAACTATGGTGGCCATATTCTCCAACTTAAATGTCGGAATCTCCATTTAAAACACCTGAGCTCCATTCACTCTTTAGCATAAGGTGCATGAAATAAACAACAAGCTTTAAAAATAGTTTTATATTCAGCTCAGAACAATCAATAAAGTGTTTCTCAAGTTTTAGTTGGTGCCACTGCTGCCAAAACTAAGCTTAAAAATCGAGCTGAAAATTGAAACACCTTGCTCGGTATCACCTGCAAATCACAGGACAGCTGAACACCATTTCAGATAAATGATTCTGACACCAAAGACAGAGCTGGGCTAAAATCTACCCAAAAAGATAACGATCCCTGATGGCTGCACTGATAACAGCCACAGAGCTGCACAAACCATTGACAGCTTCACCACCAGAGACGTCCCTTCCTCGTGCCCACCTCGCCTCCCATCCATCAGCACCAACATCTCACTTTTACAGCCCTAAGGACTGACAGGCTCATGGCCATTCCTTGAAGCAATGACATCCACATGGCAACGGCTCCCGGTGACTTTTAGCAAAGGATTTGTCACCCCTTCAGATCCCAGCTGGAAGTGGGGGCTCTTCCCACACTTCCCACCAAAGCCAACTCAGGTTCCCACTCGGGGGAATGGCTCTCAGTGCCAGAGGACAGGGCTGGGTGGGATTCTGGGATACAGGAATCATTCCTGGCAGGGTGGGCAGGGCCTGGCCCAGGGTGCCCAGAGCAGCTGGGGCTGCCCCTGGATCCCTGGCAGTGCCCAAGGCCAGGCTGGACCCTGGGGCTGGAGCCCCTGGGACACTGGGAGGGGTCCCTGTCATGGCAGGGGGGCACTGGGTGAGATTTGAAGCTCCTTCCAACCCAAACCATCCTGGGATTTTATCATTCTCTGAGGTGAAATTGAAGTCTGAGCATCTCTCAGGCACAGTCCCTCTGTCTCAGTTTGTGGGCACATCCCTGGATGACGCCTCAGCCTGAAGATGCCCTGATCAAATTCATGTGGGGGTTAAAAAAAAACCCAAAATCAAACAGAACAAACTCCCCAATGAATTTGTGCTCCTCTTCTCAAGCAAGACCTACCTGATCAATAAATAACAAATTACCAAATTACAGAATTTATACTTTTTTTTAAAAAATGTATTTTGAGGAAAAATGTCCCAGACCAGGTTGGATGGGGCTTGGAGCAGCCTGGGATAGCAAAGGGTGTCCCTGCCCATGGCACGGGGTGGGAATGGATGATTTCAATATCCCTTCCCACCCAAACCATTCCATGATTTAATACGGAAATTCCAAGTGTGTCATGATGCCCCCGTCCATCTTACACTGAACCTTAAACTCTGTTATTTAGAAAAATATTTCCATTCTCAGCTGTGAGACAAACTCAGAGAAATCCATTTGCCTCCAATAATTAAATTGCCCCAACGCTGCATACTTCAGGCAGTAAAAGGCTGAAGCATCAAGAAACACACAGGGAATTCTTCCCTAAATTCTGTCTAATGTCTGTTTTTTTCCTTCTGAATGAAAACATAAATTTTATTGCTGCAACATGATTCAACTTTGGTTTTTTCCTATCTGAAAACCCAGTAATCACCACCTGAGCATCCCAGCTGTCAATGACAACAGCCTCAGGCTCTGATCTGCAGGAAACGAACAATTAGTAATTAATTAGAACAAAGCTGAGTAGTACAACACAAGCTGTATTGGCAGCTACAGTTATTAGAGTTGCAAAAATCAGGGTTGGGCCTCCTGCTATGAGTGAGCACAGCAAGCTCATGGTTTCTTCAGCAAGTTCACAGAAAACTTCCCTTAAAAGTGTGATTTTTTTTTCCTTTTTCTCCTTGATGTGACAGCACAGAACTTCTGTCCCCAAAAATACCCCTCTTCTCCACACCTCTGCAGGATGACAGGATGCCTTGTGACAGGCAGAGCTTCTGCCTTGCCCAGTCCTCTGCTGCTCTCCACTCAGTCCTCTCTCTGCAAAAAAAAACTTCTGCCTCCAAAATGAACCTCTGATCACCCTTGGAAAGGTGATCATCTGGAAAATTCCTCACAGAGAGTAAAATGTGATGAAACTCTTCTCTCGAATTTGATTTTCACCCTTTGTTCAGAGAGAGTAAACTCTGACAAAACCGTTCCTGCACTCCATTTTTCCTCCTCACAAATTCTTTACTGCCACCACCCCAAAGCCCTGTGTGACAAAGAGCTCGGGGAAGGAGCAGGCAAGGATGGAGTGCCCGGCTGATATCCCAATTTCTGGGTGCTGTGACTGTACAGAGCAGGAGGATTCTGCACACACGGCGCTCGCTGCTCTGCCCCCTTTTTCCAGGGACCTCCCCGATCACCATTCCTTCTCCAAAGCACAAGCAGCAGCCTCGGGGGTCTCCAGGGACGGGCAGGTAACAGGAGCAGAGCAGAGAGAGGCTGGCAGGCAGCTGCAAGGGAATTCAAGTGGAAAAAAAACTAAAATACACCCCAGAGAGGACTTTAGCGGCCACTTTAGTGCATTAGAGATGCCACTTACAAATGTGAGAACAGCAGAAAACAAGAAGGGGAGAAATTCACAGCGTGGAGGAATTATTGACAGCGTGGCATGAGTAATGCAAAATGTTCCTGGACGTGGAGCTTTTGAGTGTTAAGGAAATTTGAATTGTTACAGCGAAAAGAAGTCACCAAAATATTAATGAACAACTAATGAAAAGCAGGATATCAGTCCAAGATCAGTTCAGATCTGCTCCATACCTTCACACTAATTCCCATTACAATATATAAACAATCAAACCAGTGATAAGCTTAAACTGTGCCATATACACAGAATAAAGCACAAAAAATCCGTGCCAATTTATTGGGCCCTGTAATCTCAGAGATCTCCAAACCTGCTGCTGATTGAGAGGACTAAGATTAAGATTAAACCCCTCCTTTAACGGAGCAGTTCTCAGATAAACACAGATTTAGGTCAACGACTTCCCCGCCTTCCCCAAAATCTGTGCCACTGACTCCAAACACAGGAATCTCTCTGCTGTGGAGCTGCTGCATCTTTGGAGAATCTGGATCATCAGATCAAGCCGTCAAGGGCAGGACTGATTTTCTCCTGATGGCTCTGCTGAATAACTGCAGCAGGATTTTTCTTTCCTCAGTCATGCCGAAGTATAATTCAATATTCAATTATATGGAATTAAGTTTTCTGGTCAGCTTTGAGATTCAAACAACTTAAAGGAAATAGAATCATTAAATGGTTTGGGCTGGAGGGGGTGTTAAGGATTATCTGGTTCCATCCCTGCCATGGGCAGGGACACCTTCCACCATCCCAGCCTGGCCTTGGGCACTGCCAGGGATCCAGGGGCAGCCCCAGCTGCTCTGGGCACCCTGGGCCAGGACCTGCCCATTTCTTTCCCATATCTCACCTAAATTTCCTCTCTTTCCTCTTGGATCCATTACTCCCTGTCCCATCACTGCAACTCCTGATGAAAAGTCTCTCCCTGACTTCCTCACGTTCCCTCAGGTCCTCGCAGGTGCCGTGAGGTCTCCACATAACCTTCTCTTCTCCAGGCTCAGCACAACAATCCACGTTGCTCAAAACCCCACATTTGTGCCATAAATTCTGTGTTTGGGAGATCTCATTTGGTTTCAGGGACCTCACAGCTGTGGAAATACGCACATAAAACCATGAGATAACTGCACGACCTTCTCCAGGTTCATATTCTCTGCATCATCTCTATTTTAGCCCTCTTTCCAAAATGCTGATTTGTTACCTCTTACTTTTAACCATTCGAGGTTTCAGCCAATGAGGGTACACCTCCATGAAGCATAAAATTGTGTCATAAAAGGATGCAAATTGCCTGAAATGCAGCAATCTATTGACAAGAAAGCCAGGAAGAGCCATCAGGAATATTTGCATACACACAGCCAAACTTGAAATGCCAAACCATTTCTGCCAGAGCTACTGTTAAAAAAAAATTAAGTTTAAAGCACAAATGTAGGACACAGGGCTAAAGCCAAATCTCCATGAAGTTAGTCCTGCTTCCCAAGCTGGGTCCCAGGACAGATTTCAATGTGCAGGGACATCCTTGCAGGCAGGATTCCTCCCCAAAAGCAGGATTTAGCCCATTCCCAGGTCCAGGTCTAACAAATTTACCAGCTCTCTCCAGTGCCCAGGCTCAGGATCCCACGGGATTCGAGCAGGGTGGGAGAACAGCTTGGAAAATTTATGTACAACCTCCAAACCTACAAATGACTTCCACTGCTGCCCACACACTCCGTAGTCAGCTTCAGCAGCTCACAAACTCGAGGAGAGGCAGCTTTTCTTGCCCCAAAGAAGAGGAGAGAATGATAAATGAAATACCAGCACTATATTTAGAAAATAAACTCTTTCCGCTGCAGTTCTAATTCGCCGAGTGTCACAACATTTTGAGTTTCCTTGGAAATATTATCTGCAGGGGAAAAAAAAACCCCATTTAAACACGGCACATTCTCGCTCGCATTTCCAGCTGCAGCAGAGGACAGCTCGAAAACCCTTCTCAGGAAAACAAGAGTGGCAGAAGGATTCAGTGTCAGTCACTGCTCCTGCCCCTGGGCTGCACCACCCCTGCATCCCTGACACTCCGTGCACACATTTCCCAACTCCCACCTTTTACTATTCCTAGCCCCACTAAGCTGACAGATTTTGCGTTTAGGTTGGTTTGTTTGCGTTATGAAAGGGAACAAAATAAAATGTTTTTCTCCTCGGAGAGGAGCAGAGTGAAGGCTGGGAGATGCTGAATGGCCTCCTTTGATGTGAGAGGTTTACACTTGACCTTCTGTTTTCCTTCCTGGATATTTATATCCTGCTGGCTCCGACAGCTGAATTACAATGAGATCCACACACTGACCTGCTCAAGTGAAGCTTCGATCCCTCTCCTAAAAGTGAATCCATGGCACACGGTTCTAACAGTTTTGGGGAGATAAATGACTAATTTTCAGCTTAATTTAGCTCTCTCGGCATTTGAGCAGCTAAATAGATTATTCCAAGCAAAAATTTATCACTTCAGTAATTCCAACGCGTCGCCTCAAAAGGCAGGGATTAGTGGTTCAAAGCCACAAAATTAATCCCAAAAAATTCTTCCCTGGGAGGGTGGACAGGCCCTGGCACAGGGTCCCGGGCAGTGCCCAAGGCCAGGCTGGAGCACCCCGGGACAGAGGGAGCTGTCCCTGCCCATGGCATTGGGTGTGATGATATTTTTTACCCCTTCCAACCCAAAGCAGGTCTGGGATTCCACGATTCAATCCAGAGCACCAATGCTTTTGACCCAAAACAGCCCAACAGGACCACGAAAGGACCTCAAAACAACCCCTGGAAAAGGAGAACATTCCCGAGTCATTCCTGAAACACACACACAGATCTGAAAGCAGAACTCTATGGCTCATTTCTTCCTCAATATGAAAACTACTTAGAAAACAGCAAATTTTCTAAATAAGTAACTGTCAAAGCACACTACATCACTATTGTGATGCTTCAACACTCGTTTCTGAGACATTTCCAGGATTTTTAGCTGTCTTTCTACTGCTATAATCTTTAATTCCTTTTAATCAACATGAAGTATATTGCTTAGCTGAAAGTAAACCAATTTTTATGTGGTAATAAAGCAGAACACATACGAGAGAAGCAAGGCACCAGTGAAAGATGGGGAAGAGGAAGAGATTCCCTTTGAAATGAGGACAAAATTTTGACTCAGGGAATCTGTCACTTTCCAAAGAAACTGAACCTATGTGGTCATTTGGAACAGGAAAAACCAATATTCCATATTCATCTGCATTACAGAGCAGCTCTGCAGCCCACACAGGGTAAACATCCCGTACTCAAATTATTTCATTGCCACCACATTGAAATGGCTTCATTATACTATTTTAATTGAGACTAATTTCAGAGAAATCTATAAAAGAGAAAATAAAATAAGAATATAAAATTCTGCAGCAGGCATAGTTTTTGAATTGATGTGCTGAAATGCCTCAAAAAGAGAACAAAAAAAAAAAAAAAGGATTTCCTACCTTCAACATTTCCATCAACTTTAGGGAAAGATTGGAGCCCCTGGCAATGGAAGAGCTAAGCCTGTAATATTTTTTCCTTCTTGTAAACCAAAGGATTACAATCCCTTCCCATCCCCATGTTTAATGCAGCTAATACAACCAATACATATTTATTGGAATTCTCCATGCAAACCCAGCAAAACCCTCGGAAACTGAAGCCAAAAAGCATTAAAATGATCTTTAAGTCTTCTTTAGAGCTGATTGAGACACATATTTTACAGGGACACAACTAATGCGATAATCCCCGATTCTGGGGACTCCACTGCAAACTCACTGAGAATTTCCAGAAACGTTCTGGTTTGATGTTAACTTCTGTACCTGAAGGTCTTTTAAGAAATGTCCCTTCAGGCCCTGTTCATGCTCAGAAGTGTCCTTGGGGAGACGCTGGTTCCGACGTGATCGGGTCACAGACAGCACCGTGTGACTGCCCACTGGAAACGTGGCCAGGGATCTTCTCCAGCTCCTGGGAAGGGAATTACCCTGCTCTGCAAATGGGAATGCTGCTTCAGCCATGCTGACTTGGATTAAAAACCGGAGAGGTTCTAGTTCGTGCAATCATGGAATCATAAAGGCTGGAAATGGCCTCGGAGATTGTCGAAGCCAACCTCACCTGTGCCCCATGTCCCCAAGTGCCACCACACAGGGATTTGAAATCCACACAGGGATGGGGACTCCAGCCCTGGCACAGGGCTGGACAAACCTTTCCAAGGAAGAATTTTCCCAATATCCACCCTGCGCTCCCCTGGCCCATCCTGGGGCTGTTCCCTCTCCTCCTGTCCCTGTTCCCAGAGCCCGACCCCCCCAGCTGTCTCCTCCTGTCAGGAGTTGTGCAGAGCCACAAGGGCCCCCCTGAGCCTCCTTTGCAGCAGGTCAGTGTGGAGCATCCCCAAATTCCATTTCTCAGCATTGCTTAGGTTGGAAAAGCCCTCCAAGATCAGCCAGTTCAACTCCAGCTGCCAAGGCCACCAGTGTCCCATGTCCCCAAGTGCCACATCCACACATCTTTTAAATCCCTCTCAGGATGGAAACTCCAGCATTTCTATCTAGCAATTTTTTAAAATAAGAGGTTGGAATTATCAAAATTATGAAATTCAGTACTCATTTTATCTACAGGTTCATGAAAAAACCCCGAATTTTTCACTTTCTCTGGAAGGAAAGGCACAGGGAGCTGATTGATCCCTCTCAGGTTATCTCCACGGATAAACAGAGGAAAACCACCACAGGTTTCAAAAGTTAATAATGAGAGGAAAGGGGTAGAGGTCAGGGTTTTATTTATTGCCAATTCCAACTTTTTCACCTTTTGAAAGGAAGGCTTAATTAAATATATGCTATTTAAATATATTTCTTGAAAATAGACCAGTGCTAAGGTTACACTCAAGAAAAAAGTCCAATCCTGAATCATGATTGTTCCTTGTCTACCTGAACTCACAGTAAATCTTGGAAACTCTTTTTAGGCATTACAGTGAAAGCAGAACTTCCCAAATCATGCAGAGGGCTAAAAATATTTCAGCAAGTTCCCTCAAAGTCCAAAGTGTCTGTGAGAAAAGTACTTTTCCCACAGATAAATTCACAATATCTACCATTTAGAATTTATTAATATTTACTTCTAAACAGCACAGGTGGGAGATGTCCTCAAATAAAGTATAAATGCAGTTGTGGAATGGTAAAAATCATGGAATGGTTTGGGTTGGGAGGATCTTAAAGCTCATCCTGCTACGGGCAGAGCCACCTTCCACTATCCCAGGGTGCTCCAAGCCAGAGTGTCCAACCTGGCCTTGGAAAATCCTCTCGGATCTGAATTCTGAATTTGATATTTTGGAAAGTTTCATTTGAGCTGTAAGGGTCTTCAGTACCTAAAATGGGTTGGACATGGGTTTTAATAACCCCAAGGAATAAGTCCCTACTTGCACAGGACTCACCCCTCTTAAAATAAATAAAATTACATTAAAAATAAATCAAATAAACCAAAATCATGATCTAGCTTACCAAGCAAACTTGACTTTCCATTAGAAATTGTAATACATCTTCCCAATTCTCCATTCCACACTGCTGAGCTTGGCTAAGCAGAAGCCATGTGAAATAGGTGTTATTAAAATGCCATATGCAGCATCAGATGGTATTTCCTTACCCAGCTCAGTTTCTCAGCTCTGGAGAAAAAGAAATGGTAATTCTATGCAAAATAAGCTGTGACTCACCAGCACGCTGCTTTTGCAATTATCAAATTCCCCACTTTTATTTACGTGGGTTTGAGTTCTCTTTGATAGTTAAAAAACTTCCTGATTACACAAAGACCAAAACCAAAACCTATTTCACAGATTTGTGTCTAAACAAATAGAGAGAACTGATATCATGAGGACTGGCAGAGGATCCCAATATTAAAAGCAGAAATTTCATGGAGGAAATTATGGGATGCATGGACACTCCCTCCAGTGTTGTAAAAAACACCAAAAATTTTAAACTTCCAGGAAAGACTTAAAGCGTCGTGATTTTATATCCCACTCATACACACCTGTCGTGGGGGCTGTACACAAAACAGACTTCCTTTAATCTTGCATTAATAGCTTCATAAATGTAATTAATGCAGCATTTCTTCTATATTTTTTGGCTTAACCCCAATTAGTTCTCTAGGTCTGCAAGCACCTACACCTGACCATTAGAGAACAGCCACTGCTCTTTGGTTTTGTCGCTGAGGAAGTTTGGAACACGGATGTGCCGGAGCTGCAATCAGACAATAATAACAATATAATAATAATTCTTGGCTACACCAAAATTTGGTATTTCTCCTTTTCCCACAAGGGCCTTCCTCCTTCTCCCTGATTGCCGGGGTGATGCTGCAGCAGAGCTGCTGTGAGATTGTTTCTGTGGTTTCCCACCTGGAAGTGGGAGAGGAGACTTTGGTGGGCAGGGCACAGATCCCTCCAGAGCCTCTGTGTTCCTGTTTGGCTCAGGAATGGCCAAAATAGAACACCTGGAATGGTGAAATAACAGCCAAACCTCTAAAAAGATGGAATTAATCCTTATTCACTTCTTACCTTTGAGTGTCACCCCACCAAGACAAGGTTTGCAATTCCTCTGCTGTTCTGCACAACCTGGACATGTGGAAATACCAACTTGAGAACATTCTGCATTTATCCCAGCAAAGTTGCGCCAAGGGAAATATAGGTTGGATATTGGGAAAAGTTTTTTTACAGAAAGAATGATCAAGTGCTGGAATGGTCCGCCTGGGGAGGTGATGGAGTCACCATCCCTGGATGTGTTTAAAAGAAAGCCTGGATGTGGCCCTTGGTGCTGTGGTTTATGTGAGGTTTTAGGGCTGGACTTGATGATCTTGAAGGTCTCTTCCAACCTGGTGGACAGGATGAGAGGGAACGGCCTCAGGCTGGGCCAGGGGAGGCTCAAGGTGGACGCCAGCAGGAATTTCCCCATGGAAAGGGCTGTGGAACACTGGCAGGGGCTGCCCAGAGAGGTTTGGGGTCCCCATCCCTGGAGGCGTCCAAGGAACAGCTGGAGGTGGAACTTTGTGATATGGTTGGGTTGGCACGGTGGGATTCAGGTGAAAGCTGGACTTGATGGTTTTGGAGGTGTTTTCCCACCTTAATGATCCAATTTCAAAGCCAATTATAAATCCCTAACGAACTGGTTGGCAGCTCTTGGCCAGGATCCCTCGTCCCCCCTGCCCCAGCACAACAGGGGCCTGTTCAACACGGAGCCCCTCAAACACAAATATGAGGGGGCTGGGCAGACTGAAAACAAAAATTACCAAATAAAGCTGCCTCCTTGCCTTGTACTGATCACAGGGAAAAGAAAAGAGGTCACGTCAATTCAGCTGAAGCTGGTTAGAAGTGTGTTTTTAGGTTATCCTGCACATCAGCACTGTCAGCGCGATGAGCAGACGCCTGGCTGGGCTTTGGCAGAGCCCCCCTTTGCTCCTGCTGAGCGAAGTCACTCCTGCACCTCAGAGAGGTCATTCAACATCAGCCAGGGAGCGCAGCAGGAGTCAAAATAACCCAATCGTGAATGATACATTTACTCTATGAGCAGATAATCACGGGGTGTGACGAATGGCATCGGAAAAATCCTGAGGAAGCTGAAGGAAAAGCAGTGAAACGGGAATTCTGCCTGCAGACAAAGCTCTCGGGGCTGCTACAGCCCCTCCTGAATATACAGAGCCCACAAGAGTTGGTTGGGTTGGAACATGAAGGTTTTCTTCTGCAAGCCAAGCTGACAGCAAACATATGCTCAAGTGCTGCTGGAGCAGCCAGCGAAGCCTGGTTACTTTGTAGTAATAAATATTAAATAACTACATCTGTTAAATAAATATTTTTCAATTCTATCACCAGAATTATTCTATCAAATAATATTTTGTATCATCATATTGTTAGATAATAACAAATAATGAATAAATATTCGTATTTTTTATTTCAATTGGGCACAGACTGGGTATGAATAAGCACCTACACCAATGAGCATCACACGGCTACCAAAGCTGCTTTTCTGAAGGAGACAAATGCTGTACAAGGTTATCATCATCAATAAACCACCTGAAAGGTCGATATTCCCTGATCTAAAATGCCAAGGCTTTTTCTGACCCCACAGAGCAAGAGCAGATGGAAATGAAAGGCTGTGCTTCCTGCAGACCTGGCTTGTACCCTTCCAACACACCTGGTACATTCCTGTGCATGACATTCCCTTTTTCATCCCAAATTTGCCCACCAGCTGCAAACCTTGCTGGTCTACAGCTAAATACACTCAGTTACTGCTGCAGCTTGACCTGGCAAACAGCAGTGGCTTTGCTTTATTTTCCTGCTCCATTTCCTTGCTCCCCTCATTTCTGTTTTATCAGTCTGGGCCTTCCCATTCTGAAAAATTTTACCTGGACAAAACCAGCAAAATTCCTTAAAAACAGGAAAGTTTTGTGGATGAGCCGAGGAAAAGCTTCAGCCCAATCACAGGATGGCTTGGGCAGAAAGGGACCTCAAAAACCATCCAGTCTGCCCATTCTTCAGCTCTGACAGAGGAGAATTAATCCATCAGGGGAAACATTCAGCTGCTTATCATGAGTGATGATTTCTCATTTCAACTCAGACCTTGCCACCTAGCCCGTAATCCTCAAAAGGCTGACACTTAGAGAAAGAAACATCACAGTTCTGGGATGGGAAGAAGTATTCACCAGAGCAGCTCCAAGAGCTCAAAACGCCACGTTTTCCATTTACATGGGGAAAAAAAAAAAAAAAGAAGTGAAAAAAACCCTCCACAGAACAGCATGACCCTGCTGGAGAAAAGGGCTGCTGTGTTTTCCCACCGGTGCCTGGAACAGACAAAAGTGGAAGCTGATGACTAAAGGAACAGCTAAAAATACCCCAAGTAGTCTGGATCTGAGAGCTGTGTGCCCTCACTGCAATTAGCAAATTGCATATTCAGTTTCACTGACACTAATGAGTGCAGCCGAGTTCATCTACACCTCAATTAACTTCCAGAGACGCTTCTTTTCCACAAATAATGGCAATTCCTCCTTGCTTTTTTGCACAGTCCCTCTTTCTGCCCGACCCCTTGGGCAGTAAATCACTGCCTCTTTTGCTTCAGACAGGGTTTGGAGGGATTAAATGGCTGAAAGAAAAGAGAAAAATGCGTTTCCAACACAGGGAGGAAGGGAGAAGGAAACTCTTGCACTGGATGGGAGCAGAGGGATGCCAGCAGGTTTTGGGATATGGCCGTAATTGTGTGTATTTAAGGTAAATCAGGAAGATTCATTGAAGGCAATGTCCAGCACAGTGAACAGAGCACCCCTGGTATTCCCTGGGGTCCTTCAGGTCTGACCACCATGTTTTATCAGAGGTTAAAAATCAGTTTTCAACTCAAAGTGGAAGAGAAATTCCAGGCTGTCCAAGAATTCCACACAGCAGCATTAGCAGGTGGGCTCAGAAGGCTGCAGTTTGCCACTGCTTGTGCTCAACAAAGTCCTCGTAGGTCCTTCCCTACTCTCCTCAAAGGAGACAAGAAAGAGGTTGGTCGGGACTGGATTTTTAAAAAATGGCAATGTAGTTCGATCAGATAATTTTAAGCATTTCATTAAAAGCAATTAAATAAAGGTGGAAGCATCATTCGGAGGGGAGGAAGAGGAAATGGACTGGTGGTAGCTGGGAAAATAAGATGCAAAATAAATCAAGATACGAGATTTCAAGCCCCACCCACCAGTGAGGATGCTCCAGAGGATCACCTGGATACCCACGGGAGCAGCAGGCTGGGGCAGGACAGGCATGGGCCCCAGCACACCTCACTGCTGGACTGCTCTTTATCCCATCTGCTCCTAACACACAATCACAGACTCACGGAATGTTTGGCTTGGAAAGGACCTTAAAGCCCACCCAGTGCCTCCCCTGCCACGACAGGGACCCCTCCCACTGTCCCAGGGGCTCCAGCCCCAGGGTCCAGCCTGGCCTGGGGCACTGCCAGGGATCCAGGGGCAGCCCCAGCTGCTCTGGGCACCCTGGGCCAGGGCCTGCCCACCCTCACAATCAACTTTCCCTTCTGTTCAGACTGCTGACAGCGCTAATTACCAGAGAAGTGTGCAAACAGATGCTAATTTGAGGCAGTATCACTCAGAAGAAGCCGTTTGGCAAGAGGCAGGCAGGGGCTGATGGAAAATCCAGCTATTGATTTTCCTATCGGCTGCTGTCATCGCTGCTGCTGCCTACGAATAAACAACCCCCAGAATGTTTGCTTTCCAATGACAGCTGGTGTCAGCATCAGTATGCGTTTGCTGTCACGCTTCCTGCAGAATAAACTGATATTTTTGCTATTTAATGCATTTCAAAATCATCACTGGAATTCCTGACGGCATTGTTGTATATCGAATGTGCGTGGATGTTAAAGCCCTGGCAAAGCACTGAGCATCCACAGCCAGCTCCCATTCAAATCCTTAAAAACTCTTTTCAAGACGTGGCATTAAAAAGAATTGCTCCTTTTGAACATATTTACTAAGGAACAGAGAAGAAAACTCTGTATGAATACCAGCACAATAATCACAGCAATAACACAAAAACATGCTCTTGGGAAATACTTAGCACAAGTGAGTTTTGAGTGCTGCTCGGGGTATTTACAGCTCACAAAAACCTAATTTTGGACTTGTAAGGGATTGCTATAATTATTGATTTCTCCTTCTTACTTTGCAAGTTTTTGCATAAAGGGTTGGGTTTTGGTTTTTTTTAAGGATAGGGATAAAGAAAAGCAGAGTGTTTTCCCAGCAGCCCTTGACAGCTGCCTCAAAGGCACCATAAAACACAGAGGACAGTCCTACTTGGAAGCTCCTTGGAGAGAAACTCATAACAAGGCTGTGGATTTGACCATGACAGTCAGAGATACTGAAATTCCATCCAGAAATATTTTTGGGTGGAAAATACCCCTTGGTGAAGTGTGGCTTGTTACCATGGGAATAATTCTTGGGACAGAGCTGCATCCTGGACCTAAGATCAAAGAGAATTATATTTCTATTTTGGAAATAAGAAGCAGCTCAAAAATAAAATAGAAACGCAGCATTTGCACAGGACACGGAGTCCCAAATGTGCAGGTTTTATTTTCCTAAATAAAGCAGCAGCTGAGCCAGGGCAGAGCCCACAGCCTGGGCCAGCCCTGCAGCCCCAGGTCCTGCCCTGACTCCTCCCGTGCCAAGCACCAGCAGCACCCCCCGAAATCCTGCCCTTGGAAAGCTCCTCCTGCTGGAAAACCAGTTGTTTTCTCAGAGTGAATTTCTGCTTTTTGTTTTTAATTAAAAACGAGCCTTTTATCTCACCCAGCATCCTCTGATTTTTTTTGTTTACCAGCATCCCCTGAACACAAAGAGCCAGCAGGGCTCTGCCTCTGCCCAGGCCATCTGTGTGAGCTTCCTGGGACCTGCTGGTGGCCCCAGAGCCACGGAGGAGGCACAAAGAGTCGGGGTCACTCAGACCCTGAGATGGCATTCGGGTCACTCATTTCACATCACACATCCAGGACAAAACACCAGCAGGTGAAAAGCACATTTCACACCACAGCAGGAGCACAGGAGCACCGGCCAGGCATCACAGGGACTCTGGGAATGGCTCAGTCCCCTGCCAAGGGATCCCAGGGGCTCTGGGAATGGCTCTGTCCCCCACCAAGGGATCCCAGGGGCTCTGGGAATGGCTCTGTCCCTCGCCAAGCATCCCAGGGGCTCTGGGAATGGCTCAGTCCCCTGCCAAGGGATCCCAGGGGCTCTGGGAATGGCTCAGTCCCCTGCCAAGGGATCCCAGGGGCTCTGGGAATGGCTCAGTCCCCTGCCAAGGGATCCCAGGGGCTCTGGGAATGGCTCAGTCCCCTGCCAAGGGATCCCAGGGGCTCTGGGAATGGCTCAGTCCCCTGCCAAGGGATCCCAGGGGCTCTGGGAATGGCTCAGTCCCCTGCCAAGGGATCCCAGGGGCTCTGGGAATGGCTCAGTCCCCTGCCAAGGGATCCCAGGGGCTCTGGGAATGGCTCTGTCCCCCACCAAGGGATCCCAGGGGCACTAAGGTGTCCCCAGACACAGCCGCTGGTGCAGCCAATGCTTGCACAGAGCCCGGCTGCTCCCAGGCTTTCCCAGGGAATATTATGCAGATAATTATATTATCCAGATAATAAATTTATGCAGAAAGTAACTCTGGCCCTGGGCAGGCCCTGCTGGCACAGGCTCCCCAGAAGTTGCCCCATCCCTGGATGTGTCCTCGGCCAGGCTGGAGCAGCCTGGGACAGTGGAAATGTCTCTGCCCAGGGCTGGAGATAGAGCTGGATGAGCTTTTAAGGTCCCTTCCAACCAAAACCCCACAGAAAGGCTCTGAAATTCTTTCCATGACACTTTTAGCCTGAGAGGATATGAAACTAAAGCAGCCAAGCTGACCTCCTCTGAAGAACCCTTCCAGATGAAACAGGTTTGAAATAGCATCGCCAGAATCTCCAGCAGGACCATTTATATACACAACCCCCCCCAATATTTTCACTTCTTCTGTTTGTTTCACATTTCCATCTCGGGGTTTGACTAATCCTTCCCACACTGCAACAAATCAATTTCTCTAAAACAAGGAAAGCTTCGAAGCAAGTCTCTTTCTACATTTCTTGAAACTCTATTTCAAGTATCTTTCCAGCTCTGTGTGTTCCTTGCTCCAGGAATCTTGGAGATTTTCCTCTGTTACATTTGGAGCACCACCTCCAAAGCACAAATACCTCCCCACACTTTTAAGCCCAAACCACAGTCCTTGTTGCACGGAAACAAATCACTCACAGGTACATTTTAGAGCAAAAAAATACAGGCCTGGGAGACTAAGGAAGGAGATCCTCCAAATGATACTTCGCCCAAATTATTCCTATTTTGCTGTTCTACAGTTCTCCCCTAATATTTTTAATTTTCTTTTAATATTCCTGGAGTGCTTATTCCAAATCAATCAACAGACAGCTTATCAAGGTAATTTGGATTAACTTTCATCTTTCAACCTAAGACCTACAACTGTAAGACCTACAACAATTATTTTTCTTTCCTTCATTTACCTCCTTTCCAACAGATGCAGAGATGCCCAAGAGCTGCTGCCCCACGGGACCCATTTTTTCAGATCAGCTGAATTCTGCTGCCTGTCAGACTTGTCTTTGAGGATAGATCAGCCCAAAAAAAATAGGAGACCTTTTTATAGAATAAATTCAGATTGCGCAGTCCCACACTGAGGATGGAAAACCTGAGTGCTGAATATTTTGCTTGTGGCTTTAACATGTGATAAAAGCTCACCCCATGGATTCAATGGAATAACCTGACAGGCTCTGGCCATGCTGTAACACCAAATTTTTCCTCCTGTGACTGGAAAATAAATATTCAGGCTGATCAATGACTGGCTGAAGCGGCAACAAAGTGAAATCCCCTCTTTTATTCACCAGAGGACCTGGCCACATATTTGTAACCCAGGAAATAGCAGAGAAAATCTACTCTTTAATTGTGGTACAATTAAATAAAATATTCCATGGACAGCCCTCAGTCTCATCACACCCTACTTGGAAAGGCGAGGGGAGGATGGAACTCACAGGAATTCTTTTTTTCCTCCCATTTTCCCTCTCCCCTCCAAGTGCTCCGTCAGCAGAATCCCCCGCCAGCTCCCATGGGAAAACCCAGCCTGGGAAGCTGAGGCTCAGCTCTTCTCCCCTCTCCCCAAAAGCTGGTTGGGACACCTTGTTGGCAGAAAATTAAATCCAAATCCCATCTCCCCATCTTCATGTGTGTGGGGAAAGGAAGGAGGAACAGAAATTCTGTGTTTGGAAAAACTGCACGAAGCTGAGCCAGCAGGTCCCCCTGGAAAAAGCAACCAGGTGTTCCTCTCCCAGGCAGAACCATTTTAATTTTTGATACATTTTCAGGCTCTAGGACCAAGATCACTCTCTGAGAGATGACAAGGCTCTTTTAATGCCTTCTGGATGTACAAAAGGAAGGAAATCACATCCTGGGAGGGCACAGCAGAGCTCATTTGGAGCAGGAGGATGGGAAAAGGAGAGGTGAGAGGTCAGCGCTGCACTTTGTGGGTTTAACCACGAGGCCTTTCCCTTTGGCAATTGTTAATTGAGGAAAAATTGGGAAAACGGCAGATAAGTGTGATGCCTCAGGAAGATTTCTGAGCTCCAAGCCTCAGTAGTTGAAGAGCTGAGCTGATTTGCCAGCCAGAAATCGTCCTGGCAGCTGCAAAGCCATGCCCTGGTAGCTCTGATCTTGCGAGCTCCAAGTCAATCTCTTCCCACCAAGAGAGGAAAATGAGGATAATTTGCTGACACAGCTCCGAGCTCGGCACGTCAGGCAGAGCTGCCCGCTCCAGTGAGGATTATCCCACAGATCTCGACCCTGGGAGGCACTGAGAGCTTCTCACACACTTTTCCACCAAAAAAAGAGTAAAAAATAAAAATAAAATTAAAATGCATCTGCAGGGAGAGAAACAGGAGGAAGCTGCATTTCCTCCTTGCAGTCTGTGCCTGTATCTCATCCCTGCCTTGCCCATCACATCAGGAAGGGAAGCTTGCCCTGGGGCACACGGATTTGGTGCCTGGGATCTGCTTTTCCAGCTGAAAGCATTTTTTCCCAAGGTAGCTGTCTCAAAAAGCTGAGCTCAGCCTCAGCTGGGAGTCTTAAATATCCCAACTGAACCAGGTTCCTTTCCTGAAAGGCCAAAAACAAATCACACTTGTATTGCTGAAAAATAAATTGGACAAAACAATGGGATGGTAATTCATTTCTGTCTGACTGTGCACTTATTTCACTGTCTGAACTTTCTGGCCATATCACAGAACTAAGCTACATAAATAAATATATACATACACATATAGATGGATTTATATCTATATTTTATATTTTTATATATGTATGTGTATGCTTATATATATGCATACATATATGAATATATTATTTAAATATCATTAGATTTATATCTATATTTTATATATATATATATGCATGTATTTGTGTATATATATATATTTGAATATGATTTAGATATAGATTTATGTATATATTTTATATTTATATATGTGTATATATAAATGTATATATACATGTATATATATTTGACTACATTATTTATAGATAGATTTATATCCACATTTTGTATTTATATATATATATGTATGTGTGTATATATGTGTATATATTTGAATATATGATTTAGATATAGATAGATTTATATGTTATATATACATAGAGATAGATAGAGATATATGCATATGTGTGTGTATATATGTATTTGAAGTATGTCTTTCTGGAGATTTAAAGTATGCATTTCTGGAGAGCAGAGAGCCAGGTCTAATTATAGCCAAAATTCATGGTCACTAAACTTAGGTCAACACCAAGTCAATCCTACTCTGCAAAAAAAAGCACTTAAAAATAAGAACAGATCCCAAACCCACACAAAATGGAACCATGCTGGCTCCCAAGGGACCTTCTGTCCACAGATCAAGTACAAACTATAAAGTTTGTAAAGTGCTTTTGTAGAAGTAAAATTCAATCATAAACATCCTATTAAATGAACCCTCCTATGTCTGAACAGAACTTTTCCAACCAACTTAAAATCCTGAGAGACACCTCTACATTTATTGTATGGGAAATTATTGAGTGTTACCATCCACTGATCCTGGAAATTTGGGTTTCCCTCTCACACACCCAGAGCTCTCATTCTTTCAGGAAACCAACTAAAGGCATTAACTAAAAATAAAAAGCAAACAAGATCAGCTTAAGTCGCTTCCTTAAAAAACATATCCTATTTCACAGCATGCTCATTAATGGAACAGAAGTGATATTTTGATATTCTGATTAAGAACAGTTCATTTGGAGCATCTTGCTCACCAGCAGATCAAGGCAATTAACTGGCAATTTGCTCACTAAATGACTTTCCAAGATGTGCTACTGAGATAAGGCAAAGCCTTTTTTTAAGTGACTTTGAGCCAGCAAAAGATGGACCTGCAGGGAGTATTTTAATAAACAATGTACAAGTCGATTCTTCAGTAGTAAAGGAAAGCCTCTGCTTCAGGAGTAATGACAAAAAAATATTCATTTATGTGAAACAGCAAGACACTGGGGGGTTTTCTCCTTATTTCCCAAACTACAACTACTATAAATAATGTTGTGATGGAGAACACAGCCAAAACATAATTTTTAGAAAATATAAAATGGAAGTTCTTGACTTCTTTGTATTTTAACCGTGGGACGCAGGTGGGGTGCTGAGAGCAGATAAATCCCTTTTCCTTGCCCTTTAATCTTTCTGCCCCAACGCTCACAGCTTTTCGCAGTGATGCTGTCACAAGGAGCTGTGCTAAAATAAATAAATGTCAGAAATAAAAGAAATGCCATCCTTCAGGGGGCTGGGTAAAGGATGAACGGGGAGGATTAAAGACACTGAGCTTGGTCAAAGTGAACATTTCCTGGTGAGACTCCAGGAAAGGATCTCACACCCCTCAATCCCATGGTGAAACGCTGCAGAACTGCTCACAGAACGAAGGAGGTTGGAAAAGACCTCCGAGATCAAGCCCAGCCTAATCTCAGCAGTACAAAGATCTTGAGAAGAATTTGGATCTCTGGCCACCCCCGCTGAGCCTGCAGAACCCCAAACCCTGTGCAGCCCATGTGAGAGGCAGCAGGGCCCCAGGCAGGGCTGTCAGACCACAGGGGGATTTCTGACCCAGCTCGAGTTCTGGGTCACGCCTGAGTTAGGAACGGCACGAGACAGTGCCACAGACTCCATGTCTCAGAAGGTAAAAAGTGAGTTTTTCCTTGACATGTATGAATTTATAGTGTGCTTTGCGGTGTTAGAAACAGACTGGTCAACCAAGGATATTTTAAGTTGATTGGTGCAGGAAGGACTCACACCTTTTCGTAAACACCGTAGGAAAACATCACGTATTTCATGCAGAAGAATCTGAACAAACAGCAGGTGTGAGTTTGTTTAAAATTCCTTTTCCAGACTAGCCTGGGAAGCTTCAGCCTTCTCCTTGACCACTGTCAGTGTCCAGTGCTGGTGCTCAGCTGAACCAGATCCTGCCCCAGGGGATGGGGTGATGCTGGGAGCTGATCCCCACACCTCCCTGCACTGGCACTGCAGCATTTCCCTAAACACTGCCCCAAAGAGGCCACAGGAGATTTTCCAGTGATTCACCCACCAGCATTCCTGACCCAGCAGGATTCCCCCAGCAGAACAGAGTTTGAAATTAATCTGCATAACTTCCTGTGCAGCTTCCCAACCTTTTGCTTCTAGGAAGATCCAGGCCTAAAAACATTTTCCGTCAATACTTGATGCCTGCAGGGGTTTCTGTTCTGCAAAGGGGAATCCTTTGCTCCAGCAAAAAGCACTGAACAACTCATACCTGATACTGAATTAGTGGATGCTCAGCCACTTATGCAAAATGCATCACTAAAACCACAAACGTAAGCATTTAAGACATAACCATATTGATTTGACCAAAATTGAGTTATTTCTCTAAATTCCTAAACCATGGACTGCAGTGATCCATAGACTTTACTAAATCTATGGATCAGATTTCCATTACAGGAAAACCATTCTATATTTAAACTAAGCCCTCCCTTCGCCCTCCAGCCTGTTATAAGCACCGATCATTTAAACATTACATAAATGTAAACTTTTCCTTTCATCTGAATCAACAGAATTGGTTTGATTTCCCACTCTACAGCAGCATGGTTAAAACAGAAGCATAAAAAGCACAACTACTTCGTGAGAATGAACTGGAAATCTAATTCAGTGAAAGACTGTAACCACAGGAGGTTTTAAGGCAGTGAACTCCCCCAGAACAGCCTCACCATTCTGGCAATACAGACTCTGAACAGAAATGCCAAACATTTTCTTAGACTAATGATAATTATTAAAAATAATGCACAAATTAAGCACACTGATGATAAAAAGCGTCAGGGCCTCCAGCATTTTGGAACAGCACTGTATGTGCCTGAGTGCAGCTGGAGCTGTACACAGATGGGAGTACCCTCTCCTAAGTCGTTCCAAGGACATTGTTTTTTTCCTTAATTCCCAATTAGCAGCAACAAGTCACTTCCTTTCACATACAGCCTCCTTGGACAGGATTTCAGGTGGACAAAAATGCTCTGTGAGACAGTAAGTGAGGCTGAGAAGAGCTTTTAGAATCATCCTGCCCAGTATCCTGCTGGGGAAGCTGGGGGTTCTGAGGAGAGGATGCTGCAGCCCCAAGGCTCCTGCACACCACCCTCACAGGGAATTTTCTTCTCCCAATAAATCCAGCTGATTGAAAACAGAACCAGTTTTGTGTAGGAGCTCAGTTTGGGGTTCTCTTTCCTCCCCAGCTAAGCCCTCGCCCTTCTCCTCCAAGTTGTTCTTCACAAAAATCCTGGGTTCTCTGGAAGAACATACAAACAGGAGCCACTGAGAGCGGGGAAATGGTGCCTTGAGTTCTAGCATTCACATTTTCCAGGTTCTGCAGTGCCCTGGTGTGGGCAGCGAGTTCTCCTCCCAGCTCAGGCACCCCCAGCAATCCTTCACAGCCCCAGAGCCAAGGGCAGCGCTGCAGCCTCAGCCCCACCAAGTGTAAACAGCAGCGAGGGCAGGAGAGCAGCCTGGGAGGGTGGCACTGCAGCACCTGGGCTGGCCCTGGCCACTGAACCCAACATGGGAATGGGCCAGGACTGATCCAAGGGGGAAACTCCTGACCCGGGGCCCATCCTGGGTGAGCCCCGGCCGGGCTCTTGTGCTGCCCAAGGTGTGTCCTGTGCAGGGCTGGTCATAAATCCCTGCTGGATTCCTTCAGCTCTGCCCAGCCTCTGTCCAGGGAGCCTCTGAAAGCATCACCTTCACCTTGAATTTGGCTCTGGCCAGCCCCAGGAGGCTTTTGGATGTCCCTGTGCAGAGCATCCCTGCCCTCCAGCACAGCAACTGCTCCCAGACGGAGCCATCTGCCACCGTGCTGAGCGAGCACCACTCCGTCCCCTCAGCCAGAGGAAAACAATGTGCAAAGACCTCCCTCCCATGTTTGTCTGGATTCAAGGAGGAGCAGCTGCCGGGCCAATCTGCCTGCAGAGTTTGCTCCCTGCACCGCCGTCGCCGGCAGTGAGGAGATGATGTTATCAGCCCAAAGTCCTGAATGAGCTCCTGGAAGGGCAGGAACTTGCAGAACCGAGCCAAGTTTCAATATCTACCTCACACAAGCTTCCACAGAAGGGAGCTTATTTGGTAATCGTCTACACAACAAAATAAATCATTTTTAAAGGCCCAAGCCAACACAAACAGGAAGAAAACAGAGTGTTCAGAGGTCAGGCTTTGCATGTTTTCCAGGGTTTTGATGTCCTAAGGATGTTTGTTAGGATGTTTTGGATGCACATGGAATATAAAATCAGGACCACGTTAACCAACGTCTACAGCCCTTGTACTGAATCTTTAAACATCCCCAACAGAAATTGCTTTTTGATGAATATAAAAAGCTTTACAAGCCTCAGTTATTCCAGCAGACTGCAATTGCTGATGTTTTGACCATTTGCCTCAAGCACTGGAGGGAGATGGAACTTGCAAATGCCACAACTCACTGCAGCAGAAATGCAAACAGCTCAGCCTGGATGCTCCCTGACAGGAGCGCAATTATATCCCAAAGAGTCCGCAGCCTCTCCTCAAAACATCAAATAAACAAATAAATGCTTGGATCCAGTTTACCTCTGCCCCAAAAGGTTTTTTCAAGCCCCCTTTTCCACCTGACATGAATTAATTGCTTCTACCAAAAAGGCTGCACGCCCTACAAGAAATCTTCCGAGTGATTTTAAAACCAATCACAACAAAGCTGAGCTTGGCAAGGAGCTCTGGACACCACTCAGGCCAATCTTCTGTGGAAAGCTGGGCTTCAGTTTGGGTTTTCCAGGAACTGCCAAGCAAATTCATCAGTATTTTGTCAGTGTCTTTTAGAACAGTAATTATGAAAATGACTTTTGCTCCTGCTCATTAAGGAACTTCCTTCCGCGCACGACTGGAATGACAACACGGAGGCACATCTCCAGCTTTGGATAAACCCACAGAGGAGCTCCTGAGGGCAGCAAGAGCTGAAGCTGCTCCAGGCCTGAGCTGGCCAAACCTTTCCTGGGTTATCCTGGCAATCTCCTCCCCACAGACTTCCCCCTCACCTTTAAAACTCCAGCGAGCACTGGTTTGGGGAAGCCTGGGAGGGTTTTATCAAGCCTGGATAACTGACAGGAACTTCTCCTGTCCTGAAGCTGCACATCAGGACAGCGGGATCTGACTCATCAGTGGGATTTCCACGACACTCATCTGATGCTGACACCCTTCCCTGGGCGGCAGCACACCACAGATCCCATTTTCCTGGAGATCCTAATTCACTCTGACACCACAGGGTGGTAGCACCTCGACAGGGAGAGCAGAGGCTCCCACCAGCATTAGGGTCCCACTCAGTGCAGCTCGTGGTGGTTGATGCTCCTCTAGGAAGCCCGTTTCATCCAGCCTGAGCCAGAACTCGACAAAATCCTCATTTCCACGAGAATAACAATTTGTACTGGAGCTCCAGCTCCTTCCAGTCATTTCCCAACATCTGGGCTGGGTGAAACAATGGAACACAGAGATGCAACACAGATGGCTTAAAAGTCATTTCAAATGCCCAACTCGTGTGGGTTTTCACCACAAAGGCATAAATTTGCTCTTAATAAAACTGGGTGTGCATGGCTGCCACCAACTCCATCATCCCAACAGCCTAAAATTCCACAAGAATCATCCTGAACACAGCCCCAAACCAGTCATATATTATTATTTACAGAGCAACAGAACACAGTGCTTCCAGAAGATGGTTATAACCACCTTTTAAATTTTTACTTGGTGTCAGAGTCCATTAAAAATAAGAAAAAAAAGAAAGAAATTAAAGGTCTGCCAAGCTTTACTTTCTAAGTGTCATTTTTACTTTGAATGTACAGTTTTTCTACAGCCTAATGTATTCCTACAGAACAGAAGTCCATAGATTCTCAGGCCAACGTTTTCAAGCAACTTTTCATTGGAAAAATTCCACTCCAGACCTGAAGGAAGATTCAACCATCAGGAGTCTGCTGCAGGAGAGAGGACACAGCAAGGAGAAGGAGGAATACCTGCCCTCAGGAGATACTTTGACTTCTATGTCTCACTGATGTTCTAAACACAGCTTCCAGCTAATCACCTTTATTGATCAGTTTTAGCAGAAAATAACACAGAGACTTCATGGGTTTGATTGTAGAGCAAGAGATGAGCAACAGGTTTGGGAAACAAGAGTGGAAGAAAAACAAACAAACCCCAAAGCCTCAAATTGAAACGAGTCAAGTGTTGCCCCATCCCTGGAAGTGTCCAAGGCCAGCTTCAACAGAGCTTGGAGCAACCTGGGATGGTGGAAGGTGTCCCTGCCCATGCAAATATTGCAACATTTCAAAGTTAAACCCCAAAAAACCCTAAAATCTCACGCTCTGCAAGTGCTGAGCACAGCCCTGTGCCCTCTGCCAAGGATCCGAACAACCTCTGTGACCTCCTCATGAGCAGCTCCTCCGCAGGAGCAAACACTGCTGCATTCATTTGGGGAACAAAAAGAGTATTATGGGAAAATCTGCTGCTCACAGTTCTGGTGTGACATCCTCAAAAAGGGCCTTTTGCTTCCCCAAACTTAAGCAATTGGGGAATTTCAGACACTCTGTAAGCAAGCAAAAGTTTCAGGTTTTCTTCTTTGAGAGCAGAAGGGTCGTGTTTTACAACACACAAATTTATTAGGAAATAACCATCTTTATATTGTGCTTAAGGACTTTGTTCTGGTTTTCCCTCTTAAATACTGGATATTAAAAACTCATGGCACAGCTCCTGAATTTCTACAACTGCCTGAGAGCACAGGGGGAAATTCTGCCTCCAGCAGACTGGGGAGAGGCCTCACACAATGTGCCAGCCCTAAATCAGAGCTGTCCAAGCTCACAGAACCATGGAATTGCTTAGGTTGGAAAAACCCTCCCCAAGATCATTGAGTCCAAGCATGGCCCCCAAGGCCACCACTGCCCCCTGTCCCCAAGTGCCACTTCCACAGGACTTTTAAATCCCTCCAGGGATGGGGACTCCATCCCTGCCAGGGCTGGAATTCCTTTCCATAAAGGAATTTTCCCAAATATCCAACCTGAGCCTCCCCGGCACAACTTGAGGTCATTTCCTCTTGTGCTCTCCCTTGTTCCTGGGGAGAAGAGACCAATCCCCACCTCATAAGAGCATGAAAAATATCTCAGCATCTCCTCTACTTCCATTTGTTCTCCTCCCAAAACAAGAATGTAGCAACTTTTCAAGGCTCTGGAAAAATTCCTTGCTCCTGCCAGCCTCCCCCTCTCTGTTGTTCCTCTGCCACCTCAGCTGGGACATCAAATTCATCCCTGAAACTGCACTGTCCACAATATTTCTTGGATTTCCTCAGGTTTCTGTGCTGATCCAGGGTTTATGCCTCAGCAAATAATCTATAAGAAAGAAACCACCAGAAATGTCATTTTTAAAAAGTAAAAAAAAGTCCTATTTTTTCTCCTTGTTAGTAGTTATTGTGGAGTACAAAACTAAATTGTAGCACAGTCTTCGTTAGGAAAGGGTTCTCTTAATTTTTTAATATCTATATTGCATTAAGATCAACTATTTAAAAGACAATTAACATAACTCTATTTACAAGCTATGCAAGACTTTCCATTTTAATCCATCATTTCCTTTGGGAACTTGCTGCTATAGGTGCATTTCCCTTTTGAAAAAAAAAAAGGTATTTACATGACTTTTTTTTTTTCTTTCCAAGTGAATGAGGTTGCAAAAACAAAGCCCTGGCTATTCAAATATAGTATCCAGATAAGCTATTTATGGAAGGGCAGTGTTTACACTTTGGACTACAACTCATTGAGAACACGTACAACAGCAGAGGTTGAAAAGCTGCCCTGTAATTGGGATCTGAGGCTCTGAAACAACAAATAAAAAGAAGGTAAAACTCTCCTTCGTCCTCAGCTTCCAGGCGAAATCTCAGCACCACATGAATATGCATTTTGTGTTTTATATACAGCATCACAAGTTTGTGAGGCGCCTCGGGACCTCTGAAGAAGGCGCCGAATAAATGAAAATCATTTTAATTAAAAGCAAATTAAAGGGTCCTCTAATCCAGGCAGCGGCAGCAAATCCGTGGAGAGTTTTTAGGATGAGGCTCCTTGAAGTTCCATGGCTTACAACCCTCCCTAATTCCAACTTCTTTCCCTGATCCTCCCCAAAGGAGGCTCGGAAACGGCACGAGATCAGGTTTATTATGAAAATTCTGCTCTAGTTGCTAAAAAAAGCTTTTGCTCCAGTTTCCCAGTGGCCAGAGGCACTCGCACCCTCGCAGAGCAAATAATAAAGGAATGACAAAGGCAACGTTTCTGCTCATCGCGGGGGAAAGAAGAGATAAGATTCCATTTTAGGCTTTTAAGAAGTCGTTTCAGCATTGATTAGGAAAGTTGGGAGTTCTCCTCCCTGACAGGAGGCTTTTGAAACGCAGCTCCAAAAAATCAACTAAGTAACCACGTTGGGAAATGTTATCACAGGAAAGGCCTCAGATTAGAGAAGTCACGACGAAGGAGAATGTGGACATATAAAATAAAATTATTGCTCCTTTTCACTGCTGTTCCTCCAGCAGGAGGACATTCCTGGGAAAATCTCCCTGGTTTCCCCCTGCCTGTCCCCAGTTCACAGTCGCGGATCCAATAAATTCCAGAATGAATTTACAAATGCTCCCAAAAATAAACAGGAAGCTAAACCCAGTCATAGTGTTTATTTCTGTCTAAAAGGCATTTTAATATGTATTTAGCTCCTTAAATAACTGAATTCCTCTGCTACGAGGAAAAAACCACAGAAATCTCAACCTTGAGGGAAAGAATCCAAACAACTGAACAAGAGGAACAGAAAAAAAAGGGAAAAAAAAAAAAAAGAAAGAAAATGGGCAAAACGCCTGGAGAAACTCTGCTTTGATTTTGACACATGGGAATAAATGGGAAAAAAAATATTCAGCTAACCCTTCTTTTAATCAAAACATCTTCCATCTCGTGTGCAAATTTCAACAGCTGAGAAAGCATCCTACTCAATCTCCCCAAAGTGGTGTCAGCATGTTTTATGTAAATACTGCTTAACAAGGGATGGGTGTTTGCAGCAAACATTTTTGGGTTCTGCTTTAGGAGCTCTGGATCAACCTCTGGACTGGAGGAGGAATTGGAATTCTGGAGAGGAGAACAGGAGATGCACACAGAGGAAAGGTTTTTTTCTCAAAAAGAAAAAAAAAAACAAAAAAGAGAAGTTATGAGAAGTTTTCAATTAATGAGAAGTTTTGTTAATGAGACGTTCTCAAGAGTTATTGAATAAATTTACAGGAGAAAACCTTGGTGACTCAGCTGTGTGCCAATCTGTGGCACATCTTGGAAACAGCTTTCAGTGTCTGGCAGTGAACCGGGGCTCGGCGGCATTGTCACCCCGAGAGGCTCCTGGCAGCAAGGCAGCTCCGCTGGGACAGGCAGAGATGGGACACGAGGAGCACAAACAGGACAAGCTCCCCACTCTCGGGCGGGATATCCAGGGAAAGCGACAGATTCCTGGGAGAACTCGGGGTTTGGGCAGTGCCCGACCTTCTGCCCAAGGGCACTGCTGGCGTCCAGCCTGTGCCCTCACAAGCAGAGCTGTCCTCGCTGGGTGAACAGCAGATTTCATCCTTCCCATAACCATCTAAACCACCCCACAGCCACCTAAAACACCCCATGGAAATCACATAACCATCTAACCCACCCCATAAACATTTAAAGCACCCCACAGCCTCCTAAAGCACCCATGGCAATTCCATTACCATCTGAAAGATGCCACAATCACCTAAAACACCCCATAACCATCTCAAAACCACCTATAACATCTCATACACACCTAAAACACCACTTAGCCACGTAAAATACCCCATAACCACCCCAAAGCCACCTAAAACACCCCATAGCCACCAAAAACACCCCAAAGCCATCTCAAACACACCACAGCATTAGGGAAATGCTCTTTTCACTGTCACACAAAGCAGACACAGCTCCCAGTGCTGGAAAAAGCAGCGTGCAGCAAAGGCAGGAGTACAAACAGCACAAAAACAATCACCAAGATCAAAGGATTTGTGTTTTCCAACCTTCCTCTCTTGTCCCCTCCCCTCCCTCTGTAGCTGAGAGCTCCCTCAGCCACCCTTCACCAGTGTTTGCTGTGCCAGGCCAGAAAAATATCTGGGTTAAAGTAAATAAATTCATTTCAAACTTAGGATGGCAAAAGCCTTGCAGAAGGAAACATTTCCCTGACGGGATTTACATCCCGCAGAAAAATGTTCTACATCCTCAGAGAGCAGCAGCTCAGGGGCATGAAAAGTACCTGAGAAGTGGCAGAAACCTCTTAAGAATTTTTGGAAGAAGACAAATTCTTCTGGAAGAAGACATTGACATAACCACAACATCCTTCACTCAGCTGACATTCCCTGTGCCCAGGGCTCCAAGGGGAACAGAAGTACAAACCCCCTTCCCACCCTACTGCAGCCTGAGATCCAATCAGATCCCTGATAAGGGGGAATTTCCTGCAATTCCCCCTTCCACATCCCATATAATGCAACCCTACTCCACCAACAGCAGAGATTGTGTTCAATATTATTAAAGGGATATATTTTTCCATCAGCTGGAGCAATAGAAAAGCTGTTCCCAAAGCGATAACACAAGACTGGGGATGGCAGTTCCTAGTTTTACTCTCCTCAGAATGTTATCAGTGTGGAGGGAAGGGAAATGCGAGATAAGCACACACAATCTCTCCTTTCTGAGACACTGAGTTTTATTGCAGGGGGTTTCTCACAATCACACACCTCAAGAGCAGGAAAGGTTTGAGTATCGCCCTCATCTCCACCCCGACAGCTTTTCTTCAGCCACAGCCATTCCAGGATCCAGCAGCAAGGCCCAAGGAGCTGTTCTGTCATTTCATGGTGCACAGGAGATGCGACCTCCCCCCTGCAATTGGCAATTTTCACTATAGAAGTGCTGTGATGCCAAGTTCACCTCCAGCCTTTCCTCTCTTTATTTTTTAGGATTAACATGATGTGAGTAAACTGTGTCTCTGCCTTCCAATTTCACATATTGAGCCAAGTGGAGAGGGCTTTTCCTTGGAGAAGTGCACAGGAAGGAAGACAGCATCCTCCAGAGATGCTTCAAGGAGCAGAAATTGCTTCCAAGTGTAACACTGAGGGGATAAATTAAAAGTTATTGCCCTCAGGGAGCATTTCTTGTTTGCATTTACATAAAATTTTCTTCATTTGAAGATTTTGGGTATGTCCTACAGGGATTTGACCTCTTTGCTTGGATGCTGCTATTGTAAGACCTTCCTGGAGAAGCCAGCACCACTTTTGTCCAGCGTGGGAGATGAAAACGCAGATTTGTATCAATTTTTGCTTACTTCAGCCATTCTTCGGTACAATGATCCAAAAAGAAATTGTGAACTCCATTCCTCCTTAAGTCATTATTCCTGCTGGCTCCAGAGGCACTCAGATGTTCCCGTTCAAAGGCTGGATAAACAGCCAGAAATCCAGATGCAAAACAAAAACTACCAGTGGGAGGCTGAAACAAAAATGGATAAAACTCCTCACAAAAATACAAGACTCTCACTGTTCTGCAAATTCTGAGGAGGAAAGAGCCGTACAACTCCAAGCTCAAACACAAAATGGATGTGGGTAAATCTTCAGAGAGCTGCAGGAGTGGCTCAGGGCTGAGGATGACAAGAAGGGCAGCGATTCCTGTCACCCCCAGACTGCCAGGACTTCCAGTGCATGACACATATTTATAGAGAGGAGTCCACAAATGACAGGGATTTAATCTAGAAGCAGATTGGATTCTCTATAGGCTCCCACTCCTTAAATGGTGGAGAGTTATGCCCAGCTTTTGGCACAGGCTCTGTTTTTCCACAAAGAAAACACCCTCTGTGAGACTTGA
Organism: Regulus satrapa; assembly: GCA_013396955.1. Lineage (NCBI taxonomy): Eukaryota > Metazoa > Chordata > Aves > Passeriformes > Regulidae > Regulus > Regulus satrapa. The sequence continues at coordinate 59,312 of VWZN01019103.1, forward strand.
TTGCTTCTGAAAGGCTCAAATACCAGAGCCTGTCGTTCAGATGACCTATTCTCTCAAAAACTGCTGCTCAGATGTGCCTACACAGATGGATTCAGCTATGAACAACACAGAGCTGGGAACCCAGCAGCTCAGAAAGGCCTGGGATCCTGTTGGGCAGCCACAGTGTATATTGTGAATCAGTCAGGATTGAGGAGGCTAAAAAATTGCAGTGGTAAAGGTACCGTGTCATAGTTGTTGAAGGTTCCTTTCAATAACTGCTTGAAATAGGGTGAGCCAAGACCACTCTCTTTAATAACTTTAATGATGTCATGTGTCAGTGGTACCCATCTAAGGTTTTGTCTGCCATACTTTACTGGCATGGCCAATATCTGTGTTGATGCCATGTCAGAATCTCCTTCTTTTAATGCTTTTCCTTTCATCTCAGGGCAGTTAGTAATATTGTGTTTTTCTCTTGAAGCATCTGGGCTCCCTGTGCCAGGGCCTCACAGCCAAAAATTCCTTCCCAATGTTCCAGCCCTGCCCTCTGGCACTGGGAGCCATTCCCTGTGTTCTGACCCTCTGTGCCTTGTCCCCAGTCCCTCTCCAGCTCTCCTGGAGCCCCTTCAGGCCCTTCCAGGGGCTCTGAGCTCTCCCTGGAGCTTCTCCTCTCCAGGTGAGCCCCCTCAGCTCTCCATCCTTGGCTCCTGCCCGCAGAGCATCTCCACAGCCGTCTCTGGATCCCTCCAGCAGCTCCACATCCTTACACATGCCTGGTTCATTCGCAATTCTATGAATTATTTCACAATTATAACAACACGAGTAAATATTTCATCCCAGGCTCGGCACCAGTCCTGCTGAAACCGAGCCTGCACAGCCTCAGTTGGCTCCTGGCGGCTCCTCGTGGGCCTCGGGCAACTCAGGTCAACCCAGCAAGAACAGGCAACACATTCGTTCCATTTGTTCTGCAGAAACATCAGGACAGGACGGGAAAACGAAAAGCCTCTGAGGTTTTCCTTTCAAATGCTCACAGTAAAAATGTTCCTGAGGACACCAGTGGGCAGGGGGGCTCTCCCAAAGAGAGGAGCTGAAAATGAGGGGTAACATGGCCCAGACCAGCCCACCCACACGCAGGAACCGCTGCTTCTTCTCCCGCAAAAACAACCTCAGAAAAAGCCCCAAATCTGCTCAATTAAACGCAGGCTGGAGTGAAATTCAAGTGCTTTCCTTGAGGCTGCGGTGAGGGATCCCTGCCTGCCCCAGGGCATCCAGTTAACACCAAACTGCATTTAAAAATCAAGCTTTGCCAGGCACCCGCAGAATAAATGCACTGACATTATGCAAGGGCGAAAGGAGAAATAATTTGGATTTGGAGCTCTGGACCACAAGGCCATTATAAAATTTAAAGTCCCTCCAGGATGCAGGATTTTGAAGATTCCTTATCCGTTCAGATCCAGGTGGAAGAGGCTTTAAAGACTTGATCCTACCTGGCCAAAAGCTCATGGACAGACACCCAAGACAGTCTCAAACAACACATGCAGTTGTTTCCAAAATTGCAAAACTTTTGGAATAATTAGGTTATTCCAAAATAAGGAAAGCTAGCTTTCCACTTGGAATTTTCTTATCCTGCCCAGGGTATTGGGTCAGATATATTAAAGCCTATCTCAAAATAAAATGCAGCAGGAGCATCCCAGAGGCCCTATAACAATATCCTTGGCCATTGTCCTGACTTTGTTTGCTTGGAAACAAAGCACACAGATGATTTTAGCATTCCAGAAATTTATAAACAGGGGATGCCTTGTTTGCCCATTCTTCCTTCAGAAAGCCACGTCAGCCTCATAAACATGTTTAATACCTGCTTGCACGACTCGGGAAAAATGAGATAAAATTAAGAGCTCCCAAGGAATCCAGGAGCAAAATGGGCTGTGGGCATCCTGTATGGAGAAATCCTCTTTTTGGGAGCCAGCAACCCCAGGGCATTGCTGCCATAAACACGAATCTTGCCCAATTATTTAAAATAGGTCATAATTTAAACAGATTTTTAAAAGTCCAAACTAAAGAAATATATCAATGTTGCTGCCCCAACAACCCCAAAATTAATTTTACTATGACAGTTACCAATTGCCACTTTTTACTATCCTGATACAACCAGAATTAATTCTGTATTCACCACGCCTCAGGCTTGAAGCTATTTTAAGGAGCCACAATTTCCCAAATTCCTATTGCCAAACATCCCGTGTTGCAATTAGATGAGAGTTACAGCTTTTAAAGACCCTGATCAAAGAGCAGCGACATGATGCAATTGTTTAGATGTTTCCAGGGTGACTTAAAAAGCCAGAAAACACCTGGTGGTTTTAAGAGGTCCTCATGGGAGTTCTTAAACACAGAGCTGGAAATTACACAAATGCCTCTGTGGTTTCTGAGTGTTGTTTCTTTTCGGCCCTGCAAATTAACAGAATCTTTTTAATACCTTTGATAATTTATTAGCTCCTGCTCAGCTGCTGCAAACCCCTAAGCAGCAAATCCCTGATGCCACCAATTCTTCAAATGCATTGCTGCCTGTGATATTTATGTGCTGCGTTATTCTAATTATTGATCTGAGGTGCTGAAAGCAGCTTGAGAAGTTCCTCTTTGCTTGAAATCCCAATATTTTGTTTACATCCCACAGATACAATTCATCAATACATATAGAACTAATGCATATTTTTAACATAAATTTATAACACACATACCTGCTGCCTCCAACATGGGCCAAACACTTGGCCCTGAGATTGTTTTGAGAACCCTGGGAGAATTCTTCATAACATCCTGACGTTTACAGAGGTTCGCCAATCTATGCTTAGTACAGGATTCTGCCTTATCAATATACTCTGGATGTTTTGGACAGATGGATATTGCTCTCTGGACTGCTTGCCTGCATGTATGCTGCTTGCTGCTTTCTCTGCTCTTGCATACAGATCATAATAAATAATCATATTTAGCCTTCTGGATTTGTGGAGTCCATGTAGATCTATTGCCCCAATCAGGGCCAGAATTCATCTACAAATACCAATACTACAAGGAATTTTTAACGAAAGCAACATGCTCCTCCTGACCTAGTGAGATTAAGAGAAAATTAAACCTCACATCCACAAAATGCAGCCGACAAGCCCCGAAAACCAAGAAAAGTCATCACCTGCCTTTGGCTGAGGGAAGAGGGGACACTTCCCTACACTCCTGCCTAGCCCTTCACAGGATGGAACAAACCGCTGCTCAACGGGCTCATTTTCCCCCTTGAGCTTTGTTGCTTCTGTCCCTGAGGAAAATTCCAGTTTCCCCGCAGGGATAAAGGTTCCTGTGAGCCCCGGAGGCAGCGCCCATGAATGGCTGCAGTGTTCAGTGCCAGAGCCAGCCACGCTCCCCAAAACAATTGGTGCTTGTGGCTCCTCAGGCAGCAGCCCACTGGGCATCAACAAAGGGCTGGCATCACCTCAGGCAGAAAATTTCAAGAGAAATGCAATATTTTCTCCAAAAATCCACCCTTTTTGTTCCATACTTTTTCAAAAAATCCACCTTTTTTCTTCTATTTTTTTTCTGTATTTTCTCTAAAAACCCCCCATATTTGTTTCATATTTTCTCTAAAAACCCCCCTTTTTTGTTTCATCTTCACACATTGAAGCAACTCCCAACAACCGCCACCAAAGCCATGGCGTGTCTCAAAATAAAAAAGCAGGTGGGAAATGAGCTTATCGAAGAGAAAGCTACAGCTCAGCCACACTCAAGTCATTAAAAAACGAGGGCAGATGTTGCTCTGAAAATCAATTTTTATGACAAAGTCTTTTATGCACACAAAGTCACACGTGCAAGGTGTTTTCTGTGTTTGGACTCTGATTATTCAAAGCAGAAATTAAAATTCCATCGCCCTCCCGAGCTCCAAATTCTTCTCTGGAGTTGGTTATCCTGGCAAGGTGAAGAGCAGAGATGGGATCCTCCAGACCCTGTCATTAAGGTGGAATTTTCATCCCCACTCACCCTGGGCAACCCTCACTTCAGTTCCTGGTTCTCCTCATCCTGCCTTTCCCAAAACCTTTGCTCCTCCACAATGCCACTTCCACCTAGGAACTAAAAATCAGCTGGCTGAAGTTTCACTTCTTATCAAACCCCCAAATCCCACCTTGCTTTATTCCCATTCAAACCATCCATGGACTTTCTCTAACCATTGTTATCTGTACAGAAATCACACCTTAAAAATACTTTCCTCTATTTTGTTTTGTTCTGTTGGCTTTGATTCATTTCTTTAGGCGGTAAGAATCAATTTCACATCAATGTGTGAAATGTACATTACCCAACACTGAAACTCTGGCAGTTTATCTCCCAAACTCCTTTCTCTTATCAGAGAGAGTGAATCAAATATCTCTGAATAACAAAATGGTAATTTAAGATGGTTAAGGGTGGATGGACACAAAACAGCACAAGACACGGTTTATGCTCAACTTCAGGAGACCTGACACACAGCACCAAATTTAAGAGTTTCAAATACATCAAAATTCAGGAAAAATTAAACATTAAAAAAAAAAATTACCACACATCTGAAAAAAAAAATCTGTGACTGCATTAGTAGGTGAAAAATTGCCCCAGCATTGCTTTGTCCCTTCCCCCAGCCCCTGCAGAGGCGGGCACAGCTCTGCAAACGCTGTCTGGCAGCACAGTTCTTTCCTTCCCTCCTTTCCCACGCTCCGGAGCTGGTTCCGATTACAGCTCCCAGCCACGGCCATGGAATGAGGGGAAAACCCTCAGGGATGGCCTGGCCATCCTTAAATCCCATTCCAGTCAGAGGAATAACTGCCCTGGAAGAACACTCTCAGCACCAGCCCCCTGAATTCCTGAAAACAGAAACGCAAAACTTTGCTCACAGAGAACGCTTTATTTGTTCCGTGGTTTTCCAAGGAAATGATTCAAGTTTCTTCCTTGGAAAATTCAGGCAAATGAGGCCAAATTTCAAGGATAAATAGTTTGATGCAGTGCAGCAGTTCTCGAGCTTCTTCAGGACAAATTACAGCTCGAGTTACAGGCGCAGAAAACCGATAAATAACTTGGGCAGTTCACCTGTCAAACATACTAAAAAAACTGAAAAAGTGAAGAATCTGGCTGCAGAGAGCTCAGCTGCACTCCCTGAGTGTGCCAGGTCATGCTGTGCTCAGGTGAAATCGAGAAGGACTTTAAAATGGAATAAAATCACAGAATCATGGAATTATTTGGAAAGGGAATATGGAAACGACCTTCCAGCTTACAGAGTCCAAGCACTCCCCAGCACTGCCAAGGCCACCACTGCCCCACATGCCCCCAAGTGCCACATCCATTTTAAATCCCTCCAGGGATGGGGACTCCAGCACTGCCCTGGGCAGCTCTGCCAGGGCTGGACGAACCTTTCCAGGGAGGAATTTTCTCAGTATCCACCCTGAGCCCAGCCCAAAGCAGTTCCCTCCTGTCAGGAGCTGTGCAGAGCCACAAGGGCCCCCCTGAGCCTCCTCTGCTCCAGACTGAGCTCCTTCCCAGCTCCCACAGGAGTTCTCCAGCTCCGTTCCTTTCCCTGGACACGCTCCAGCCCCTCGAAGTCTCTCCTGTCTTGAGAGGCCCAAAACTGAGCCCAGGATTTGAGGCTCCTCCTTGAAAAAAATGCCCCATCATGACAGAACAAATTACCTCAACACCACCAGATCCTAAGTCTACTTCTAATGGGTCAAACAATGTAACCAAATAGGTCGTTATTTAAATATAGTTCCCTGTTTCCACCTTTTCCTTTCCTCTCTGCCTTCCCAGAAACATTTCAGTCTCTACAACTTCCTCTCCCCCCACTTCTGCCGGGAACAGCGCTGGAGTGGGAGGTTTGGCTGTGGAAAACAGATTAGAATGAAGTGTTGGATCTGTGGCCTTGAAACGTGCCCTCAGCCGAGTTTTTAATTTGGGCTTTTCAAGATTGATCAGCACACGTGTAATTTAAAAGCAATTTGAAGCAGCAAGGTAGGGAGTTTGACTTAAAATTAATGAGCTTTTGACATCTGCAAACAAAATGATAACGTGAACCCATTTAAACTCAGCCCTGTGTTTAACAGGGAAAGCATCTATCATTTTAGCGTGGTTACACAAAGGCTTTTCTGCTGCAATCCGAAAGCTGTTCCACCACAATCCTGCTCTCAGCAGCAATTTGGAAACTTTGTTGTATCAGATTAGTAGAAAGACAGGCTGCAGATCAATTAATATAATTGAATAATTAAATGCTTTAAGTGACATTCTGCAGCATGATTGAAGACATTCATGAAACACAAATTTAAATTAACCAGGCTCAGTCCCTGAGACATTTAAACCTGTAGAATACAGGGTACAAACATTATTTATGGCTTGTTTAAATCAGGATTTTACTACTCAGGAAAGGCCTGGCAGTGCAGCTCTAGCAACCTGCACCATATTCCAGCTGAAACCAAGACCAGGAATGCAAAGGAAAATAAATCCTCCAAGGACAACCCGCAAGGATGACAGGATTAAAGGACAAAAGACAATCAAGATGGAATTTACCAAAAGAGAAAGTGCACAGGGTGAGGGAGGGATTAGGCATGAAAACCGCTCTGAAGCTGAGGAATTACGGCTCTTGGTAAAAAAATATTTACAGATCCTTTATCAAATATCCTGCAAACTAGAGCAGGTTTTCATCGTTGGCTTCAAGTTGTGATCACGCTTTCATTGACCACAGTTACATTTTCTTTTGGACAAAAAATTCCATTTTTTGGAAATTACTGGAGCAAACGCCGAGATGAAAGCAGGCATGGTGTGAACCTCAATGAAGCGTGCTCCCACCTTTGGGAATTCACAGACAGGGCAGCCCTGGGGCACCTGTGGGATTCAGCATCACAGACAGGGAAGTATCAACTCTTACAACCAACCCAAACTCAACCACTGCGCCCACATCACCCCAAGGCCACGGGAAAGGGCTTTGGAACCATCGAGTTCCCAGTTCATCCCAGCCTGGCTCAACCAAAATTGCTGATCTTCAAGGGACGAACCACAACAGCTCCTGTTCAGCTTCCTCCAGAAGTTATTCCAAGGAAAGAGACAGATTTTGGTGAAAGGGAAGAAAACTCAAACCCCACAGCAATTAAAGGAACCCCCAACTATCAGGAAACCTGGATTCGATTGAGCTCAGGAGGGTGAGAGCTTGCCATGGATGGGCGTTTCATTCTAAATTACTTTCTCCAGAGCAACAAAACTTACAAGTTGGAGGTTTATCCTCTGGCTGCCCTGATCTTTTAGAAGTGACATGACTAACACACTTTTCACTTCTTCCCTTGCAAATCTGTTATTTGCTTTCTCCTTAAAATTCATTGTCCTACTGAACCCAAACCTTTCCAAGTCCTCATTCTTCCCAATGATTCTTGCTGCTGCGTGTTATCTTCAGGGAACAGCTCCTTCCATCTGCTGGGGCATCCTCACACTCCTGCGGGAAAGAGCTGCCTCCTCCCAACAGAGGACTCCCAAAATTGTCACTTCTATGGCTCAGATTTTCTTTTTACTTTATGTCTCATTTCACCTCTGCCTGATTTGCAGCTTTGTTTTTCAGGTTTACCTGCTCAGATCACTCATTCTTACCAAAAACATTCTTGCTGTACATTAGAAAAAGGAAATCTTGAATAAGACAAGCTTTCAGGACTCAGCACTTTTTTTCTTTTTTACAGAGTGGATAAAAGTGATAGAAACCCCCAGAACGGAGTTGTTGTACATTTCCCAGTGACACTCAGCCATCATTGCAAGCAACAAACTAATCCAGCAAATTCCTTCCCAGTTTTATTTCTCCCCTCAGCCAGGAAACACCTTTGAACACAGACAGATCTCTGTGAGCAGATTTTACTTTGCCATTTCAGCACTGAGTCAGTGCCAGCAGCCAAAGGGAAAAGGGCATTTTTGGGGCAGGGGATGTCACTGGTGATGCATCCTCTGCAGGAAACACAGAGGATTTGGGCAGGCTGAGGGATATCAGGAATTATTATTATTATACCTGCAGTAAGTCGGCTGAACATGCCTGAAAAATGCACTCCATGATGTGAATAACTCAGAATTAAATCCTGTACAAACACTTCAACAAAATGCTGCTGCTGAGCTCCTCCTAATCGCTGCCTTATCAGTATCCCATTTCAGCTCTGGCTTACACAAGTATTAAATATATTTGTACAACACATCTATCGACATTTCAGCAAAATGTTTAGAATAAATACAGGCAGCTTTTTTTACTATGAATACTTGGAGCATTTGGGATTGTGTAATTCAGATCAGACAGCGAAAAAAAAAAAACCCCACCAAGATGAAACAGAAAGGCACAATGAGTAAAAAATACAAGACCAGAGTTTAAAAATATGCACAGAGCATCCACTCCTCCATTCAGCCCAAATTCTGCTGCATCACATCACAAATCAGCTCAAGCAACACCCGAATTATGCCCTGAAACAGCTCAGAGCCCATAAAACCAGAGTCACATCCAGGGGAGCCATAAACGCTCTGCCAAGAGCACGCAATTCCAAACCCCTTAATAATTCATGGATCCAATTCACACCACTTCCCATGCCGGGCACAGAGCGATTCTACAGAGGGATTCTGCTGCCATTAATATTGCAGCAGGAGATCAATAATGAAATGCCCATCAAGGAGCAGAGAGCTGCTCACTGCGGGCATCCAAACAGCATCCCTCAGGTCTGGCTGCTCTGCTGCTGCTTCCCAACCTGCAGGGACGCTGGAAAACTGCAGCCCACCTGGAAAAACTGCAATCCCCCCAGGGCTGCTGGATGAGGAGCAAGTGACAGAGTTGGAGGCTGATTCACCAAAGCCATTGTGCTGTTCCCACCACACTGGTGATAAAGGAAATACGGTCCCTTCCTGCCAGCCCCCATGGAATAAGGAAGGAATTGCAGCTTCTACCCAAAACATCTGTTTTCAACCTCTTCTGAGAAATTTTCACTACACGTCCAGATACGGAATAATTCACTTTAAATTCCTGTGCAAAGGCAGGTTTCTTCCACCAAAACATCACCACTCATTGCTGATGGCCTTCGAGTGCCTCTTGACACCACACAGGAGATCTCCACCCTGCCCTAAATCCATGCTGAGGAGTATTTTGGAAACAGAGACTGAAACACACAGTCACATCTACAAATCTCATTCCCAGGAGGGACCAACACAGTGCTCAGGTTTTCTCTAACTGAAACATTTTCCTGCAGAAGCTCCCACTCCTCCGGCGAGCAGGGTGGACTCTGTGTGCTCCCAGCAGCACGACAAACCATCGTTACTCCTTGGGATCCTCCTGCTTTTTCCTCCTGCACAGCATTCCACACTTGCTCTTTTTTTATTTTCCACTGCAGCTGACCTGCTCCAAAACCTTGAACAAATTTACCTGGCATCACCAAGCGTGAAGAACATAAACACTTTGCTGGTAACAAGAGCTGGAGAGGAGCTTTTGATAAGGGCATGGAGTGACAGCACAAGGGGGAATGGCTTTAACTGAGGGAGGGGATATTTAAATGGGGTATTGGGAAGGAATTCCTCCCTGGCAAGGTGGGCAGGCCCTGGCACAGGGTGTCCAGCGCAGAGATGCCCCTGGATCCCTGGCAGTGCCCAAGGCCAGGCTGGAGCAGCCTGGGACAGTGGAAAGTGTCCCTGCACGGCAGGGTGGAATGGGATGAGCTTTGAGGTCTCTTCCAAGCCAAACCCTTCTGTGTTTCTGTAGCACGTGGATCTGACTCTCAGAAAACACCAAGGACATCTGTGACAGGGCAGAATTGCGCTGACTTCCTCCAGCTCTATTTCACTTGGCAGTTTGTCAAGCCCTGTCCACTCATTTTTCTTCACAAAGCCTCTTAAATGAGTGAGAAAAAGGTCACCGAGTACACCAGACAGAGCTCTGCTGAAACCCACTCTGAAACCAGCTCAGTTAATAACCCAGCTCTGCAGCTTTGGCCATGACACCAACAGCTCCAGAAACCAAACAACCTCCAAAAATCCTCCTTCCAGCTGGGAAGGTGTGGGAGCCCACCCCATGGGCAAGGCAGGAGCTGCCCCTGCCCCAGCTCCACGGGAACCTGCATGGGCCAGGAGGGTTTTACACAGATCTCGAACCTGCCGAGTCCCCCAGCAATCCTGTCCCGTTGTTTCAGCCCACACGGCGCATTCCTGACACCACCCAGGAGCAGGGAACACCATGGGATCCTCACTGAAGGGTTCTTCCCCAAGAAGAAGACGACTAAGAAAATTCAGGGATTTAAGCCAGCAGTTTTATGGAAAACCAGCCCTTACTCAGAGGTGGAAAACCTCAACTGCACTTGATAAACAGATAATACATCAGGTGGAAAGCAGGGGAAAAAAAAATATACAAACACAAACTAGGACCCAAATATGCTAAAATTCCCCACTCAGCACCTGAGGAGAAATTCCTGCAGCCCAAAGAACCCTAGCAGCCTCCTTTACGCTGGGTTTACGAAAGGTGTCAGAAAGCTTTCCAAGCAGGAATTCACTTTTGCTCAGTGCTTGGGAGAATCCCTGCATTTCAGGAATCCAGAGCACGGCAGTCCCAGCACAGCCATCCCTTGATTTGGGAGCACGGCAAAGCAATCAAACACTACGCCCACACCATTTTGTTTCTCACGTTATTTTCTTTCCCTTCTTCTCGCACGTTTCTGAGCTCACTCCACACATTTCAACTCCTTCCGGCAAATTGAGAAAACAAATGTTTCCAGCTGAATTCCCTGTGCTCGGCCCATCCATCACCCCACAGGTGAGGTTTGCACCCACACCTGCTTGTCCCATCCCTAGTGCCACCACCCCAAGCACAGAGCAGACACAGGCTGCCCCCAAAACATCTCGGTACCCCCATTAAGACTCCTCTCAAAGCCCAAACTCCACCTGATCAAGAGCAAGACCAAGCCGGTGCCCCCAAGCCACCTAAAACTTCCCACTCCAAGGCTGAACTGGTTTCATTTATCCCCCAGCAAAGCCAGGTGGGGGATAACATCCCTCCAGGATGAGGAAAGCACATTTTATCCACATTTCAATATCTTCTGAACTACACCCAGCTTCCAGCTGCATGCCATTACTTATCATCAGAAGTTACTTATTTTATTTAATTATTTACAAGCCCCAAACATGGCATGCACAGAAGGTACGACTGTCACGCACCTAATTTTTCTTTTCAATTACCTGCATCTTTATTTCTACTTTCCACGGATTATAATATCTTAGGGGAGAAAAAAATAAAAAAAAAAAAAGAAAAGCTCAATAAGCCATGTCTTCCCTTTCAACTCAACAGCGTCTACCCCATCCGAATCAGACACAGACAGCTACACAGCTGAACACACAGAAAATCTCTTCACGCTATGGAAATAAGCCACATGGAGAGGAGCTTCACTGAAAAATTGGGGGGAAAAAAACCAGGAGACAGCCTTTTACAAATAGAAAACACTGTTCCATCCCGCAGCAAATACCCATTAACGCTTTCCACAAAGCCGCGAATAAAGAGAAAAAAAACCAAAAAAAACCGTGGTGGGAGGCAGTGAAAAGCCGCGTGAAAGGCAACTAATAAATGGAAGAAATGCAAATAGAGGGAGTTTAAACAGCACCAGCCTTGACCGTGGGAGACCAGAAGAGTTCGTCCGCGGCCACCGGTCCCGCTCACCTGAAGGCGGCCGCTCACTTCAGCAGGGGCTGGATGGGAGCCGGGAGAAAATCCCTTTTAAAGGCGCAGCTCAAGCGCCAGCCCCATCCCGGCAGCGGGGCAGAGCCCGGGGAGAGCACACCTGGGAGGGATGCGCGGGGATACCCGGGGATGTCCGGGGACGTGCAGGGATGAGCAGCGATGCGCGGGGATGTCCTGGGATGCCCGGGGATGAACGAGGCCGTCCAGAGATGTTCCGGGATGTCCAGGGATGCCCGGCGGTGCCCGGGAGCCGGCCGTGCCCTTGGCGCTGCCGCTGCCGGCGCGTCCCGCATCTCCCGGTGCCGGCCCCGCCGAGGAGCCGCGGCC
>VWZN01019103.1:83469-399353 GCA_013396955.1 Regulus satrapa
AAAAAAAAAAAAAAACAAACAAAACAGGAAATTAAGGAGAAATCTGACCATACCCTCTTTTCATTCTGGAATTGTTGTTTTACACAGATCCAGAGGTTATTCAGCTGCAGATTACCACTCAAAATATTTGAGTTTGATCCCACTCAAACAGATCAGCTGCTGGAGATTCCTCCTGTTTGCACAGACTGCTTTATTTAGGGATTAAAAAAAAAAAGAAAAGCTGCCATGGAAAGAGCATTTTCTTTCAAGCCCTCAGCCTTGTGCTGTTGCAGACACAGCTACGACAGCTGGAGGCTGCCAAAACGCCATCCCCTAAACTGCAGCTCAGTGTTAGAGATAAACAAGATCAATTAGGGGGTGCAAGAGGTGCAGCCAGGCAGTTCTGGAGATGTTCTGAGAGATAAAATTAAATGAGGCTGCCAGAGGGAAATTACACAAGCCTGTCTGATTTGGCTCCAGACTTATTTCTTCTTCAAGAAATAGATCACAGGTGATGGCCAGGCTGCTTCAGCCCGAGTGAAGGGTACAATCTGCTCACTTCCATTCCATTGAGTGATATCCCCTGGATGCTCCTGCTTTCCTTTTCTTCCAGGAAAATTGCTTAAATTTACAACTGATTTCCATAACACATCCTTACCTGCCAGTGCCTCAAGCAGAAATTAACTTGTACTGCAGGATTAGATATAAAATGTGAGAGGAATTCTCCTTTTCATTCCTTGCCAACAGCTCTTTTTATTATGTTTATTCTTCTTTATGGGGTTTTTACTCTATTTTTTTGCTGCCGTGATTTCTCCCAGTTATGCACTGCCTGAATATTTTGCAATGATGGCTCTGCTCAAGAACTGCACAAAAAGGGAATTTCTCTACAGAAGTCTGTCTCTCACAAGGTCTCTTTGAGCAGAGCTCCAAAACTGCATTTGTTACAACATAAAGCACATTCTAGTTGCCTTTTCAATCTTTAAATTGCTAGGAGGAAAATAATTCACCTCAACAAAAAAACACTTTGAGGGTATCACATTTGGGGTTGAGTCTCTTGTTACCAACGACTTATCGAGGAACTGGAAGGATTTAGGCAAAACCTGGTGAGAGTTCTGAAGGTTTGACCACAAGAGCCATGGAACTAGAGCAGGGAAGGAGCCACATTCCCAGGGAGGGAGAAGGAGAGGGAGCAGGATCTGGGATCAGGGCCACGTGCCCACAAAGCTCAGCCCTGTGGGAGCCAAACCCTCCACGAACCCAATCCCGTCCTAGTGGAAAACAGCAGGAGCTGTTCAATTTTAAAATAAAGCTCTGTTATTAAAAAGGAGCTTCTTTATTTTAAAAGAAAGGAGCCAGTCCTGCCTTCACCAAGTTTTTTCTTCAGGGTGCAGAGACAGATCCAGTCAGGAGATGAGCTCAAGCATCCTCATCTGCCCATGGATGACCAGGTTTATTTGTCCTACTCAAGGTTATTTGTCCTGCAAATGCACCTGACAGCAGCTTCTCTGGGCTTTGGGAAGGTTTTCCCTGTCAAATTTAATGCATGTGAGGGACTGCTGCTATTCTAAAAGGAATTACAATGGGAGCAGGGTTTTAAATTGGAGCAGAGTTTTAAATAGGCATTTGTGGAGGTGACCAGATGCTGGCAGAGGAGCACCCAGATTTCTGATCCAGTTTAGGCAGAAAATTCCTGTCTGGCCTCGTCCAGAGGAAAATTTTACAGAAGTATTAAGGAACAGAAGTTTACTCTCCAGTTAGCTGCAGGATTAGCAGGCAATAGTTTATTTCAGCCCAGGTATCTTCACCCTATGGGGGATTTGGGTTGATTGCTGTGTCAGAACCTTCTGCACTGTCTCCATCCCGATCCCTTCAGATCAACCAAACCTCTGCTCATTAGATTTTAATTACAGCCCTGGCAGGAAGTCATAAGGTTTTCCAAACCCACCAGACTGGGCAGGTTATCAGAGAACCATGGAATATTGGAAATACTGGAATAGCTCTTTGAGTCCAACTTTGAACCATGTCCCCAAGTGCCACAGCCACATTCCCAGGGATGGTGACTCCCTGTTCCAATGCTTGATCACCCTTTTTCTGTGAGCAAACATTCCCAAATCTCCAACTGAACCCACTCTGGCACAAGATGGGGCTGTCTCCTTGAGGCCTTTTTTGGGCTTACTTAAAAACAGAGGCCAGACAAGGTTAATGGAATAAAAGCAGATCTATTTACTGAACGGTCTTCAGGTACATGAAGGGCAGACGAACCTTTTCCAGGGAGCTACACCCAAAATGAGCCATGGTCGCGAGTTTTTCGGACAGATATAAGTTTGGTCCATTTGCATATCAGGGGTTAATCCTTCAACTACAGCTTCAGGTTATGGAGCTACATTTCCCCAGTTTGCTCCCCTCCAACTCACTATTATTTACACTTTTTCGGCTCTGAAGCTGTAGGTGATGACTTGAGAGGTTATCTAGGACAGGGGCTGGGAAGAGCTGAAGGAATCCAGCAGGGATTTATGACCAGCCCTGCACAGGACACACCTTGGGCAGCACAAGAGCCCGGCCAGGCTCACCCAGGATGGGCCCCGGGTCAGGAGTTTCCCCCTTGGATCAGTCCTGGCCCATTCCCGTGTTGGGTTCAGTGGCCAGGGCCAGCCCAGGTGCTGCAGTGCCACCCTCCCAGGCTGCTCTCCTGCCCTCGCTGCTGTTTGCCCTTGGTGGGGCTGAGGCTGCAGCGCTGCCCTTGGCTCTGGGGCTGTGAAGGATTGCTGGGGGTGCCTGAGCTGGGAGGAGAACTCGCTGCCACTGGAGAGGGAGCTCAGAGCCCACACCAGGGCCCTGCAGAACCTGGAAAATGGGAAAGCTGGAACTCAAGGCATCATTGAGTGTCCCTGAGTTTCAGGCCCAGAGGGGTCGCTTTGTCTGACCGAAAAGTGAAGACAGGTAACCAACACTTGATAGAGAACTAGAGTTAAGCTCTGAAGCAGTAGAGGATTTGCAATCTGGAAAAGCTGAACTCCCGAGGCCTCACGCTGCCCTGCTGTCCCTGTGTTTCAGTGGCCGAGGCCCTGAGCAGCACCAGGAGCAGGAGCCTGAACATCGCCACCATCGTGGTGCTGGTGCTGGCTATGCTGAGCTCCCTGCTCAGCTCTGGCTTCACCTGCACCAACGCTGTCAGCAACCCCTACCAGACATTCCTGGGACCCGTCGGGGTCTACACCTGGAATTCCGTGTGCGGTGAGTGGCGTGATCTTCCTGAAATCCCCATTTGGTTTTTTATATAATTTATTTTTTATTATTTTTAGTATTAATTTTATTTATTATTATTATTATTATTATTACTACTACTACTATTATTTTATATAATTGAGGAAGGTAAAGCTGCAAGAGGAAACACCTGAGAATGCCTTCTGGTCTCTGGGCTTGGTTTTTAACTGTGCCTGAAAACTGGGCACACCTGAAAACCGGGCACACCTTCCCTAAGAATAATAAATGGGATTAAAACACATTATATAATATTAAACAATATTTATATGACAGTATTTATAGGGAGGCAGCCATTTGTAGGAGTGAGCCATGGCAAAATTGATTTCCCTCTTTAGAAAACAAAATTGGCAGGTTAAAATAAGTTTAAACCTTCCCTAAGAATAAAAAAAAAAAATTAAAAAAAAAACCAAAACAAAACAAAAAAGAGGTGGAGATGCTGAGTCACTAGAGCTGTGAACCTATCCAAGAGGTGGAAATCCACATTCCTGCTCGGATTGAGCCTGGCTGCTCCCAACCCTCCCTATCCTGCTCTGGCCAGGACTGCCGCTCTCACACTCCATTAGTCTCCAGAGGATTAGGTGTTCCTCTAATAATAGGTTTGCACTTGAATAATTTCCTTTTAAGACAGCTGATTCCAGAGTACTTCAGCACGGGTATTTTTACCTTCAAAATCTCTTCAGGTCCAGGGAAAATGTGTCCCCAGCAGCACCACCCTGTCCTGGGGACAAAACCAGACCTGGGTGGGAAGGAAACGGTGTAGAGAATCTTAATTATTACAAGTGCAGGTGGAAAAAAAAGCATCATCCAACTTTTAACACAGATGCTGAAACAGCTGTGAAGTGCAGTAAGAAAAGTGAACAAAAGCTTAATTAGCCAATTATTCACTTCTGAGACAAGCAGATCATTGTCTCATCCCTCGGGAAGGTTTTTTTCCTGAGCCCAGCACCTGAACCTGCAAGCTCTGACTCAAATGGAAGGAGCACGGGCTGGCCAAAATAAATACTGGGGAGAAAATAAATTCTTGTGTTGGCTTTAAAAGCCCTGCAAGTGCTGTGACCTGGAATTTTATTTTGCTGTGGGTGTATTTTTGTGGGAAATCATGCATCATTTAATGTGGGAGGTCATCTTGGAGGTTCCTAATTCTCCTACCAGTGCTCTCCTGAATAAAAAATGAAGCAGTTTCAGCGTGAGCTGGGGCAGGATGAGGTGCCTGGAGAGAAGGAATGGAATTGTTCCACCAAAGTTCAGAGCTTACAGATCTGTTGGCATGAGGAAAGCAGAGATCCAGCCGCAATATTGAGATAAATGTCAAGGCACCTGAACTTGTACATGTGTGAGGCTGTAAGAAATAGACCCAGGTCTAATAAGACATCACATTTTGGCTTATCCCAGACTCATCCAAGAGCTCCAGTTGTAAAGATCAGGAGGTCTCCAAGTCTAAGCTCTTGGGCCAGCTCTGAGCATAGACCAGGCTGCTCAGGCCCTTATCCAGTGGTGATTTTTATCCAGCTGTGATATTTTATCCAGCTGTGATATCTATCCACCTGTTTTTATTTTATTCAACTGTGGGACTGCCCATCCATAAATTTGGCCTCATATCAAACAAACATTTAAAAATCACCAAAGGGGTGAAGACACAATACTCATCAGCACTACATTAAATGTTTAAAAAGTTGAATTAAATGGCTTTATCTAAGAATAATCAGTGAGAATACAATAATTTTTGATTATATCATTGCCTATATCAAAACACCTGTCAGATACTATTAGGTCGGGCAAAAATTCTTTCAATGCCCCCATAGTTTACTAATTACCAATATTAGATAAATTGATTTAAATCCCTGGACTAGAACAAGGATTAAAGCAGACAATAATTCCCAATTTACGTAGCACTTCAGCTCCTCCTCTAAAATTTGTATTTCTGTTATTCAGGAGTCCTCACCCTCGTAGCCATGATCCTTTTCCCTGTGAACGTGGAAGGAAACAGCCTGTCCGAAGAGCTGGCCCACAGCTGTTCCACCTCTCTGCAGACACACCTTGGCTCCAAACACACCTATGGGTATTCCTACTGGATCATGCTGCTCATCCTTTGCCTCAACACCGCTTCTCTCCTCATCATCTATTTCTACGACCACGCCAGATATTCCAAGAGGAAAGAGCAGGAAAGACCCATTGAAAACGCCCCAAAGGATGTGATTCTGTTTTAAGGGCCCCTTGGGAAAGGGGGTGTGGAGGAAGGTGGCTGTAGTGAGGACAGCAGATTTCCGTCCGCTCAGAACCGTGTGCCCACCTCAATTCCCAGACTCTTTTGAGGACACAAAAACCTGGTTGGGTTTTCACTGCCTTCTGGCCTGAGCAGGAAGACCAAAGCCATTTAGTAGTGTGGGATTTGGGATCTGGAGGAACAGAAAGACTGCAAACACCGGATCCCTTGGGACGGGGAGAGATGATCACGGAGGTGCTGCTGCTCCATTTTCCTCCAGGCTCTGCTCAGGGCTCTCCTGCGGGTCTGGAGGCTCCTGGTCATGGAAGAACTCGTGGCCAAAATCCAGAGAACACAGGGCTGGAGTCCCTGTGCCTAGAGGGATTTCCCAGCCCTGTGGATGTGGGGACACGGGGCAGTGCTGGTCGTGGTAGCGCCGGGGAATGCTTGGACTCGATGGATTTTCCAACTTGAACCCTTCAACAATTCCACGACAGCAGAGCAGCCCAGTATCCACAGGTTATAAATGCACAGCAACATCAGGAAAACCCTGTTGGACCTCTGAGCACCGCCAGGAGCAAAGGGCAAGGCCACGCCTTGGACGGGTGTGCCCAGCCCCTGTCCACAGCTCTCCCTGGCACAAAGTCCCCCCAGCTGGGTTATCAGTGGTGATTTCTGGCCAGGGCCATCCCTTTGCCCAGTTTAAGGCGTATTAAATGTGCTCACAAAGACACATGGCTGCAGAGCTGCCCAGGAATGGGGCAGCTCCCTTCTCGTTCCTCCCACGGCAGCGAGCAGTGGGAGCTTGGGGCAGATCCAAAGTGCAAAACCCTGCTCAGAGCACGTGTCCACCCTGGTCAGCACTTCTGCTCCTTTGCCCCTCTTCTCTGAAGCCAGGAGAGACTTTTTTATTCCTTTAAAAAGAGAGAAAAAAAAAAAAAAAAAAAAAGCAGCCTATTTTTCCTTTCCAGTGTGATTTTCAGTCGTGCTCCATATCTGTCCTGTGATACAAGAGGTGCTCGGGGAGATAAAAAAGCATTTTGAAGAGGGGCCGAGGAGATACAAGAGGTGAATCCTCACTCTTTATGCCAGAAAAATAAAGTTTGGAGATAAAAGCAGCCAGCACTTTGTGCAGCTGTGCTCTTTCAAAGGAACCAAAGCAGAGGGATTTTCCATCCCACTTGAAAGGGTGATGAGGGCAGAGCGGGGAATAAAATAAAAATAAAAGATGGTTTCTAAGACTTGAGGGGGGAGCACAGGTCAATAAAATCAGGGCTGATCTTTGCTCTGTCTGCCGGGGAGGGCTCTAAACATTTTGGTGGAGCCAAACATTTGCCAGTTTTGCTTTGGCTGCAAAAATTGTCTCAGTTTCAGCGTTCACCTGTCAGGGTTGGGCCCAGCCAGCATCCATCACACACCACAGGAGTCAGAATAATGCAGGAGGAGCAAGAATTCCTGCTCTGGAGAGCAGGAGCTCCCCCTTGCCTGGGAGTTTCTGATTTGGGAAATAAGAGAAATCCTGCTTTTGGAGGCTTGTTGGGAGCACGTGGCTCTGTCCAAAAACAGCCTGGAGGTTTTTTATTTGCCTGCAGACAGCAGAAAGTCACTGTGTAAGAAGGACTCACCTGCTTTGATGTGAGTGCCAGATGTAAGGCATCACAACGCTAAAAAAAAACCGATTTAAACAGGAGTTCAAGTTGTAGGTGACTAACAGAGCTAGCTCGTGATTCTCCCTCTGGGTGTTTTATTTCGAACTGAGGGCAGAAATTCCCTCCCCAGGCACAAAGAGCTGCTCGGTGGCAGATGCTGCTGCTGGGATGGGGCCGAGGAGCAGCCCCGAGGAGCATTCCTGGGGGTTTTCCTGTAAAGTATTTGCCTTTTTTAGGGGTGGGATGAATGAGTCAGACTGTAATGCTTGTTTGGACTTAGGTTTTTATCAGTTCTTATTTATATTATAGTCTCACAGAACAGGAGTGCTTTAGCAGACTAAATTAACAACTAAAAATGGAGTCTAAGGTCTCTCTTTATAAGGCCTTTTAAGTATAAGCCATCAAATTAAAAATGCTACTTAAATTATATTTTCTTTTAACGTAGTAACTATCTACCCTTGGTCTGCATTGCAGACTTTTCTAATTACACAATATCACTTAAAGCTGAAAGAAGTGAAAAAGAAGGACGAGCGAATTACACAACATCACTTAAACCTATGAAGAACAAGGTGAAAAAGAAGGACAAGCTTACACCCTAAAACCTTAATTTTGCTTTATATATTTTACTATATCCTGAACCTAAATCTCTAAGTTTCCCACCATGTGACATTACACACTTCTATCCAAACTACACACCCATAATTCCAGTTGAATGACTCAATTTTGGGCAGCTGGGGCTGCCCCTGGATCCCTGGCAGTGCCCGAGGCCAGGCTGGAGCAGCCTGGCACTGTGGGAGACATCCCTGCCTCTGGAACTGGACGAGTTTAGGGCTCCATCCAACCCCAAACCAGGCTGGGATTTATTTGATCCTGGTTTCGGGCTCTCTTCCTTTTCACCCCCCATCCTAACCTGCCCCAGGGCAGCCAGAGGAATATTTATTTTCAACTCTGAGACCCCCAGAGCAGAAATCATTAGCTGCGGCTGTGATCCCGTGCCTGATTTAGAACATCGATCCTTAATTCCAGCAGAGATTTTGAAGCAGCAGGAGCTGCTGGCTCTTTAGTGGAATAGCTCCTGGGGGACAGGGATTGCTCTTATTGACTGAGTCTCTTTGCCTCTGGCTGACAGCAAAGCTGCACTGGCTGGTTTGGTTTTTTTTCTTTCTGTAATTGTGAATTAACCAGCTCTGGATGCTGTCGAGGAGCTGTGCCTGCATCAGAAATTATTGCATTTGCCTGCCTGGAGCTTTGCAGTGTGTCTTATTAAATGTTTGCAGCTGCTGCTAAACTTTGGGGTGACTGTTCATTGACCGGGTCTTGAGGATTCTCCGTGGTTTCAAGGAAAAATCTGCCTTTATTCAGCATTTCTGCTGTGTGGTGGAACTTTTATCCAGCGGGAATTAGAAAGCTAAAATAGATCCAGTGTAAATAAAAACCACAGAATTAGAGGATGGTTAGGGGGTTGGAAGGGAGCTTAAAATCCATCTCATTCCACGGGCAGGGACACCTTCCACTATCCCAGGGTGCTCCAACCCCTTGGGCACTTCCAGGGGAAGCTCCAGATTCTCTGGGCATCCTGTGCCAGGGCCTCAGCTCCCTCAAAGGGAAAGATTTCTTCCGAAAATTGAACTGAAATCTCTCCTCTTGGATCTGAAGCCATCCCTCCTTGCCCTGTGCCCTACAGAAAGCAAGGTGAGCAGTTAATGTTAAATACAATATTTTAAACTCTGCAATTCAGGCAGGATCACTTTAGTAGAATCATCCAAATGATTTATTCGGACAGGGAAAAAGAAATCACTTACTGAGCCAGAGCACCCATGATGGACAGGTCAGCAGGGAGGGAGGGAGTGCCCTGGATTTCTCCTTTGGGGAGTGAAAGGAGAAATTTTTTTAAAAAAATTATTTTTATTTTCCCTCCTTTTTTTTTTCCCTTTTTTTTTTTCCCTTTTCCCATTTTCCCCCTTCCTTCAGCCTGGAAGTGGCTGTAATGGGATGCACAATCCCTTCTGCTGAGCTTTTGGTTCAGCAGATTCCTGGACAGTTTGAGTTCCTGTTGTTCATCCCTGTCCTGGACGGCTCCTGAGCAGCCTTTTCCCTTCCAGGACATGGGGAATCCCAGAGTTTTCTTATCTTAATTTAATTTAGAGCAAGAGCTTCTAAAGCCGGGCGCTTCCTGATAACTGACCTTTGTTATCTCGTTATCCAGCCCAGCTCTGGACACTTCCAGGGATGTGGCACACAAATCCTGAATCACCCAATTATCCCAGGGAATTAATGGGATTTCTGGGAATTAAGGAGTTTTCTGCTGGAGGAGCAGTTCCTGTGTTGCCCAAACCACACCAAAAGAGAAGGAACAGAAAAATCAGGAAATAAATTCTCCCCAAGCAGCATTCCCTGGAATAACTCAGGACATGGAGTCTCCCCTTCCTGCTCGGCCTGTCCGGGTTCTGCTCCTGTGCTTGGAAAGGGAATTTTGCTGGAAGAGGAGGATCCTCAGAGCTTTTTATTCCCATTTTCCTCCCGGCTGTTTGCACCAGGAGCCATGAGAGGGCAGCAGGCTCCTTCCTAGGATCCCTTGGCTCTGCATTCCTGGTTTATTTTAATGAAAAGTGGACAACGAGAAAGGCAGGGAGGGACAGGGAGAACTTTCCTAACTCTGCGTGCCAAAGAATATTTTATTTCACCTCCTTAAGACTCACAAAAAGAAAAAACTTTTCCCAAATTGCATTAATTGTAAGGCTCTAATTGACATCCCAACTCTGGAGGAATGAGCACAGGAGGATGGAATGGAATGGAATGGTGGCTTCCTGGGAAAAGTTTTTGGCTAATTCCCAGTATTATATAATAATATATAAGAGGAAACTTGTCCCCCCAAAAAAGCCCAGAGGAAAGTGAAAATACAGTATTTTAAAAAAAAATTAATCAGAACTGACAAAGTTGTTGGTTAATAATGGTCAGAAATACAGATTCAAAAAGAAAATGGGATTTTATACAGCGCAAATCTGACAAATAAGGATGAAAAATACCGAGTTTGGCAAAGGGAAATTCACTTCTGTTTCTTGATCAATACAAGCATGAGCAAAACCATCATCTCAGATAAGAATAGAAGGATATCACTGAAAAATATTTTATACACATGACTATTTCTTCCCCAGGTGTAAAGAAGAGAGAAGATATCAGGGGCAGATACAAATTATGAACCACCTTCATTAAATCTCCAAGAAAATAAAGCAGAACCCAGCCAAGCACCCATGAGAAGGAACCTGCTGCCGCCTGGGGCTGCCTCAAAATCAAAATCTCCTTTAGAAAGGAGGTTTGTCAGCACAGGAATTGTTATTTTCCGGGCCTGGCTGCCACAGAGGGAAGAAAGCTGAGGCTCCATCTCCATCCATCTCCATCCATCCCTGCCAGCTGGGACGGGAGCAGGGCCCCAGCCTTTGCTGTCTGCTGCAGGTTTTCCTCTCTGGTTCCAGCTCAGAGTTACCCATCCCTTCCTCTCCCTTCACCCTCTCCCTCTGTCCTGCCCTGAGACAGCCTCAAGTGCCCCCATTTGAAATAAACTGCTTTGATCTTCCCAGCACTTCCCTGGAAAGGAAACTCAGCACAGGTGAGAAAGCACAAAACATAAAAATAGAATCCAAAGCCACACTGAAACGGCCACATCAATGAAGTTTTAAATGTTATTTTCAGCCTCTTCTGTTGCAACTATCACGGAGCTCCCTGCAGATCTGGAATTGGATTTTAATAACACCTCTGGGTTTAATATGAGATAATGAATGAAATCTGCCCACAGACGGGAGAGGATCCTGCCAGAGAGGGGGAATTCAAATTATTTCTCTGCAGCCAGAGGGTGATTCCTAATCTGGAAATAACTTCCATTACTGAAAACAAAGGAAAAGGAGCTGCATCTTCTGTTTAATTCTGAGGGGACTATTCAGCTACTTTTTAATGAAATGCAGGGTGAGAACAGTTTTAAGGCAATTTATTGCACAAGTAATGATGGGAAAATACAAGATGCAGGAGAGAATCCAAGTCCTGAATCAAAGAGGGTGCAGCAGATAAATAGGTGTAAGAAAGGGCAGCACATTTTGGTTTTCCTCAAAAAGATGTTTAAAGGAGAGCCAGGGAACAGAGCCTTGACCTTTTCTGTAGATAATTCACTTCATCCCTCTTTTTTCTAAGGAAGATGTCATCACTTATTCCAAGAAATGTTCCCTGGCATGGACTTGCAGGAATAAAGCCCATAGGTTGATTCCATAATTTATATTGATTTATTACATCTGTCCAAAACTATTTCAAGAGGATTTTTTTTTTTTTCCTCCTCTGGGAAGCTCTGAAGTCCCAAACATGCCCTGGCAAGGCTGCAGAAAGCCTCTTGATCCCACAGAAAATATTCCCTAGCAATTCTGAGACCCAAAAAAAGGAGATCCCAACACATTTCTGTACCTGGAGCCGTACCCAAGATGAATTTTGACACAAATAATTTCCTCTGAAAGTCACAAAGAATTGTTTCATTTGGATTTTCCTCTCCTGGAAACCACAAGCAGCTGGAGCTCCTTGTTAATGTTCATTCAGGCCAAGAGCCCTCTCATTCTCATCTGTGGGTTTTATTTCCCCAGGTTGGGAGAAAAGATCCCTCAGCTGGGAGAACAGAGTGGATTCACTGCTAGCAGATTTTTAAGAGAATATTCCCAGCTGAAATTTGACTTCATGCTCTTTTTAGGACATTTAATTTTTGATCAATTATTCCAGAATTCTGATAGCACTGGACCCCTAAAATATAAAAGTAATTACTCAGAGAAAAAAAAAAAAAAAAGTGGGAGGTGCCAGTTCAGATCTGGGGAGCTTTTATTGCATTATTATATAGCAATATTTTATTTATAAATTTTATTCTATTCTTTCATTGCATTATTATATCCATAGCTGGACTCTGCCAAATTCTCTTTCAGTTGTGGGAGTGTGGTGCTGGTGCCAGAGATGTGGCTGAAGTTGAAATAGTTCTAACTCCAGAGTTGAATTGCTGTGGGGACAAATCCTTACCTGGGTGGGTGGCACATCATTTGTGCAGCCTCCTGCTCTAAAAGGATTAGGAAGGAAGTTTTTTTCTAGAAATAATTTGCACCACTCCGCTTTAATTTGCTCCAAATTTGCCTCATTGCTGCTGCTGCCTCCCAATTCCCACATGGGCCTTGGTTTTGTTTCTTTCTGCCCAAATGCTCTTAGCAGCCTCTGGAGTTTGGGAAGCAGCTTTGGCAATTCGGGTGCCCAAATTCCAGGATGGGTTAAAATCCATCCCATGGCAGGGACCCCTCCCACTGTCCCAGGAATTCCCAGCCCCAGGGTCCAGCCTGCCCTTGGGCACCCCAGCTGCTCTGGGCAGGAGGGAATCCCAGAGCTGAGTGTTGGGAGAGGGACAGGATTCCCAAATCCTCCCAGAGTTGTGTTGTCTGGCACCATTTCAGCAGGAAAAAAAAAAAAAAATGATGCCTGAAAAGGCTGAGCTGGAGCAGAGACCAGACAGAGCTAAAGGAATAAAACAGGGATTTATTGCAAGGCCTTTAAGGATTCACCTTGGGCAGAGCAAGAGCCCAGCCGGGGCTGCCCCCAGGGTGGATCCCAGCTGGATCCCCTCAGCAGTTTCCCCTGGGATCAGTTCTGGTCCATGCCCAGGCTGGCTCAGGTGTGCAATCCCAGCTCCAGGTGCTGCAGCCCCAGCCCTGCCTGGCCCTGCCCTTGGCCGCTGGTTCTGCTCTCTGGGGACGCTGTCCTTGGCTCTGTGCTGGGCAGGGATTGTTCTGTGCCCCTGCCTGGGACAGAGCTCACCAGCACCCCACGGGAAGAGTCAGAGCGTCACAGCAGGCAGCAGAGCCTGAAAACACAAAAGAGAAACCCCAAGGCATCCAGTTCCATCCCAAAATGAACAAGTGCAGCTCCTCACCAGGAGCTGCCCGGGGCCTGGGTACCCCTGGGATCAAGGGCAGAGGAGGATTTGTTCCCTGGCTGCTCCCAGGGAATGCCACAATCCCCAAAACCCCAAACACCTCACTGAGCTGGGTTCTGCATCTTCCAGGATGAATCATTCCCATCCAACCAGCTCCCACCACACATTTTACCAAGTACTTTCCTCCAGGGCTTGAGCTTCCATCTCCTGCAGTGTGGGATTGTAGACAACCTATGGAAAAGGATATTTTCCTTCCTGATGTTTTTATGTAATAATAACTACTTAAACTTCCTTTCCCTTCATCCCTGATAACTCCCAAGAACATGGAAACTCAGCTTTCTCTTGATTTTCCTCCCACAACATCAAATTTAATATTCCCTGCTCTGTTTTCCAGAAAAAAAAAATCCTGGGAAACTCTGTTATCCACAGTAAAACCCAGGGAAATCCTGGTGCTTAACAAGGATTTATCACAGGCAAGTGTTGGAGCAGAGGGAGAATTGAAAAGAGAAAAAGGAGAAGTAAATCTGATTTATCACATCCTGTTTGCATTTGTGATGGGCTCCTCCTGGGTGATAATCACGCTGAAAATAGAGATTTATTGCTTTTGCAACTGGATTAAAATAGAACTGAGACTAAAACAACAGCATTAAAGCCAGGAAAATAATTCATCCTCGTGGCTGAAGAAGTGGAACCTCCAGCTCTGCCCTCCAGCTGCTGCCTGCCTTCCTGGGGCATTCCCTGTGGGGTTTTGGGGCTTTTCCATTCCTCCAGGTTAATCCACAGGACACCCCACAGGCACTGCTTGCACACAACCAAAATCCCCGTGAGCAGAGCTCACTCTGCACTGCCAGGCTCTGCCCAGCCCTTTTTGGGAGGAAAAGCTGCCAAGGATCAGGAGGGATGGGGTTGTTTTTTGGGAATCTCCAACCCTGAGCTGGACTCAAAGCACAGTCCCAAAATCAAATGTTCAAATCTGTTCACCTGTTCCCAAAATCCTGATTCAGGAGGCTTTGGCAGCCCCTTGTCTTCCTTATTTAGGCCAACACGTTATTCCAGAGTGCAGAAATCCTGGATATTGATCCCGTTTCCATTCATTGATCCATAAAACCGGACCTGACTGATCCCACCTTCTGTGTCCTTCCAACAAAGGGAGCAAAATCTCACAGCCACAAGAGCCTCGTCCGGTAGTGAAGGAAATTATAACTCAGAAAAAGTATAAAGATGAGTAAACATCTTTTGCACACTTCAAAATTAGAGCCCGACAGAGAACGCGGCTCCGGCAGAGCTGGATCGGGAATTCTCTGGATCGGGAATTCTCTGGACCTGGAATTCTCGGGCCATCCCAGGGATGGCTGAATCGTGGGCTGGCGATGCCATCTAGTGGCACCAGGACCGGCTCCTGCTGCTGCACGGATCCCTGCCACAAACCCCCAAAAAATGGGGAATTCCCAATATTTCCGACAGGGACCTTAAAGCTCATTCCATTTCCACTATCCCAGGTTGCTCCAAGTCCTGTCCAGCCTTAAAACTTCATCCAGCCTCACTATTGTGGCCTCTAAAAATAAAACAAATCCAAACTGTAATTATCGCCTTTCAGAAATAGCTAAACCCACCTAAAACAACTTTTCCAGTTATTGTGGCCTCTAAAAATAAACCCGAATTTTAATTATTGCCTTTCAGAAATATCTACACCCACCTGAAATAACTTTTCCAGGCATAACAGAATTCCATTTTTCACCTCCCCTATTTCCTGGTCTGCCAGGCTTAGAAAACAGGTGGTATAAAAATGAATGTTGTATAAAAGAGGACATGCAAACATTCTAAAGTTCTGTACATTGAATTTCTATTTCCTATTTCATCTCCTATTTTACTTCAGGGAGTTTGGGTATGAGATATTTAAATTTTCTAGTGTTCAAACCTGTTGGTATGAAGTGTCTTCAGTTTGTGAAACTCTGGGGGTGCAACAATCTGCTTTTTAATGGGGAAAATGCAAATAAATAATATTCTATTAATTGTACGAAAAAGTTTTAGTTAATTATATGCAAATCAGCTGCTTGTTTAGGAACATGTGGTCAAAAAAAAAAAAAAAATTAGCAAAAATCTTCCCCAAGTCAATTCGTGTGAAGCACATCAGTGGTGGGGTTTGTGTGGCTGTAGAGCTGGAAACTCTTGGTGTTTGTGAGGACAGAATGGAGGAACTGAAGGATTTCTTCTCCATAATTATTAAAAACACCACATTTGTCCCAAAACTCCCAACCATGTCTCGTGGTGTCCCTGGGAGTCCTGCAGCAGTTTCCCTGCAGAGAGGGAAGTGCTGGAGGAGCATCCCCTGATCCCAGAAAAAAACCCCATCATTGATTTGGGAGCGCTGGAATTCCCTGCCCGTTATTTAGAGGTTATTAATTCCTGCAAAATGCACTTTTCATGGGAAGGCAGGGCAGGGAATGTCTCCTCAAGAACCTGCTGGGGGTCTGAAGTCCTTGCAAGTGTTTCCATCGGGCTCTGGAGTTTATTCCCTGATTTCCTGTGCTGGCACAGGGACGAACCCCGTTTGTGTCCCTGTGGATCACAGCAGGGATCTTGGGAGCTGGAGATCTGCTCAGCCAGGAATCACAGCTTGGCCATCTTAATTTCCACCCAAACTTCATCAAAATATTGAAAAAACTCTTGCTGGTGGTGTTAGAGACACAGGACCAACCTCCTTCCTGCAGCTGGTGCTCGAGGACAGCCAGGATTCCCAAATCTCACTGGGACTGTCCTTGGCTCCCCATCCTCTCCTGAAGGACATGGTTCAGGAAATTTCACTTTGAGGAAGATCTCTGCTTTATGGAACATCAGATTTATTTAATTTTGGTCACATTTTGCTGTATCCTGAGTAACTGGTAGGAAGCTACAAGATTTTTTTTGTGGAAGATTTTTTACAGAAAAGGAGTGAAAGATTTTACCTCAGAGAAAAATGTTTGTGCCTCAGGAGCGGAACATTTTTGATGTCACACAAAGCCCAAATTCTCTCTCCAAAGCTCCCCAAAGCTTTTAATTTTTTATTTATTTTTAATTTTTCCATCCAGAGCACCCCAGTGAGAAATCCCTGCTCTTCCCACCCACATTTGTACACAGAATTCCAGAGCAGAGCGGTGGGATGGGGCTGGACACCTCAGAGGGACATCCCAAGGTTGGGTGTCCAAGCTCCATGAGCGTGGGGAAGCCCCTAAAATCCATCTCCAAGACACAGATCCCACGTCCCATTTATTTTAATGAACCTGGTTCAGCCAATTAAAGCCTTTTCCCTTCAGAACTCATCTGTGGAGAGCATGGCAGTAACTCACCTCGTGGGATTAATTGCCTGGAAAGTCACTGCTCGACCTTGGGCACGGTGATATTAATTACTGTAATAGATACCAGAATGTTAAACATAATTTCTGACATGTATTTGGGGAAAAAACCCTCTCAGAATTAAAGGAATTAAACCACCCCCGGGCTATTTAATTATTTTATTGCCCTGCCATGGTTAGGTGAGGCCTCAGCTCTGGTTTTCTCCTCATGCTGCAGCCTCTCTAAGCCACGTCAGGAGCATGGTTCAGTGATTCACCCAATTCAGAGGAAAAAAAAGGAATTGTTCACTGGATAATTTCTACTTCCAAATTTTCTACAACGCACTTTTTTTTTTTTCTTTTTTTTTTATTGGGCTGTTTTAAATTTGTCCTCGTGAGATACAATTAACTTTCAGCAGAGGTTCAGAAAGTTGGAATTTTACAGGGCGAGTTGTGCTGTGCAAAAGTGCTCATTATAAATCTGGGATATTTGGTGAGCAGTTCCTGTCTTCTAAGGGGAAGACTTCCAAAAAAATTACCAAAAAAAAAAATCAGAGAGCAAAATTATCCTCTGCCTGGTTTTACCAATTCAAGTGACATTGCACCAGGAAGGCACCAAAATGCCCCAAAATGCAGGGAAATGAGACAAACGAAGGTTGTTTCTGAGGGAGGGTTACAGGTAATATTTATATTTGTTGTGAGCAAGGAAGAACATGCAGAAAACAGCAGAAATAGGCTCATGGCCCTGAAAATCAAATTGTTTTGGGATACCAATGGCAGCCCCTGTAAGAACCGAGACCTAAATTTTTCCACCAAAGGACCAAATGCAAACCAGGCCCCTGCAGCTGAGGAGGAGGGAGCCATCCCTAACTAACAAAACTCCTCTTCCCACCCTGACATCTGCAGCCCAGGCTGGGAAGCAGATCCCAGTCCCACACTGGCTGCCTTGGGCTGGCAGCAAAGTTGGAATGACCCTGAATTTTCCTCCTGGACCCTTCCTCCCACACGGTGCCATCTCCTGAGCCACGGTGCAGCAGGTGGCTGAAGAGTGTTGTCCCAGCACGGGGAATATCAGCTCTTAGGAGCTACTACCATTATTTCACGTGTAAGCAACAAGAAAATTTAAAACCGGTACAACGCTCAAGACGACCCAGGAAAATCTTCTGCTTCCATCGTGTCCTGGGCTCTGTGGGTGGGGAAAGGCTCCTGGAGAGGGGTAGGAGGGAAGGAGCTGCTGCCCAGAGGCAGAAGATGTGTCCCAGCTGTGTGTCCCTGGCTCTAAAGACACCTGGCCCAACCAAGCAGCACCTGGAGAGTGGGAGGAGATGTTTGGTGCATCCAACACCTGAGCTTTGGCTTGGGGGGGAGAAGAGAGGGATATCAAGAAATAAATGTGCTGTGTAATAGGAGAAAAAAGTGCCAGATATCCCTGGATTAAAGAATAACCTGCTGTTCCTTAAGGCAATAATCGTGATTTAATAAACTGTGTGAAACATGAAGGAGCAAAGGGAAAAAGAGCAGTTCCACGAGGGATAACCTGGCTCACAGCTTTGGACTGGATGGGGCTTGGAGCAGCCTGGCCATGGAAGGTGTCCCTGCTCCGTGGAGGGGGGGTCAGGGTGGTCTGGGAGGTGCCCTCCAACCCAAACCAGTCTGGGGCTCTGGGGTGTCTGAGCTTCGGGTTTTGGAGCCTTCCACCTCTGGGCAACCTCCATCCCACAGCAATTCCAACCTGAAGGTGAAACCATGTTGTCTCAAGACTGCATTTGGTCTGATTTTGTCCCTTTCAGCTGCTCATGAGAATGTTCCCAGAGTGATTAGGCGTTTGCTGCTGCAGGATAATCATGTTGCATAAAGTTTCTGCCCATTATAGAGCTAATAAAACCAGCAGCAACATCCATCTCAGCCCAAAGAGGCTGGGAGTTTATTAAAGTTTTAAATTATGAATGCTGCTAATGCAGGGTAATAAGTTCAAGCAGCACAGTGTGAGCACCGATCATTCTCCTATTTTTGTCTACTATTGTGTAGTTATTAGACACCTTGTCCCTTATTAATCTGCTTTGACCTTCTTCCACAAATTCTCCTTCTCATAAAATCCAATAGCTGCTGAGAATCAGAACGTGCCCATGAGGGCCTGGGGGGACAAAATACAGCTGCCAAAGAAAGTGCTCCTGGTGAGGCCACCCTGACCCCTCCGAGCTGGGACGGGACCTGCTGGGCTCAGAGCTGAGCAGGAGGCCCAGGGTGGTGGAGAATTCAATGTCATCATTTTAATGGAGACACTGGGAGCTGGGAGAGGGCTCTGCTGGAGCAGAGGAGGCTCAAGGGGGCCCTTGTGACTCTGCACAGCTCCTGACAGGAGGGGACAGCCGGGAGGGTCGGGCTCTGGGAACAGGGACAGGGACAGGAAGAGAGGGAACGGCCCCAGGCTGGGCCAGGGCAGGGCAGGGTGGGCACCAGCAGGAATTTCCCCATGGAAAAGGTTGTTAAACACTGGAATGGGCTGCACTGGAATGCCCATCCCTGGAGGTGTCCAAGGAATTCCTGGAGGTGGCACTCAGAGCTCTGGGCTGGGACAAGGTGGGCATTGGGCACAGCTGGGACTCTGATCCCACAGAGCTTTTCCACCCAAAATGATTCTATGACTTGAGGTTTACTTCAGCAGAATACCCAAAAGTCCTTTCTTAGATTTGAATATTAACAACTCCCTATTTCCTGAACACTGTGGGAGAGTAATAAAGAACCCTCCAGGGAGGGGACAGAACAAACCCAGAATCTTCTTTCCCAAGTCATCGTTGTGAATTCAGGGCAGGATCTCCCCCACTGGAAGCCAGCCAGTTTGTGTTTCCAAGGCTTTTCCTTTTGTTTTCTGGAAGGCTAAAGGATCAAGGATGTGGCCACCTGCAGCAAGGACGTGAGATGGGAAAGAGCTCAGCACTTTGCTCACTCATTCCCTGTCAGCACAAACCACAGCCCCAAACCCTGTTTCACCTGGAATCCACGTGGCAGCAGCAGACAGTAACAGAGCAAAATCATTCCTTTTGCCTGAAAAATGCCTGTGCTGTATAGAAATTTAAATATTCATGGCATTTATAACTTACTCATATCAATCACAGCCAATGGAGTGAGACAGGTGTGAAGCCTCTGCTGAGTTCTTTCCCCAGGAAAGTTTAATTCTTGTCTCTTCATTATCTTTTTTTTCCCCCTTATGTACAGGATAATTTAAAAGAAACTCCCTAAGTTTGGAGTTGATCATTCTATTCTGGTTGTCTGAAGAGACATTAAAAAAAAACCCTTAGCTTTAAATAAAGTGTACAGGGCATTTGAATAAATAAATAAAGAGCTGAGGTATTAGAATTGAAAAATCAGCAGCTGATTAGTAAAACCTCCTGAGCAGTGAGGCTTATATCCTTACAGAAAATGCTGGGTGTGAAACATGCTTGTTACAGCAGGTGGCTGAAGAGTGTTTTCCCAGCATGGGGAATATCAGCTTTTAGGACCTATTACCATTATTTCATGTGTAAGCAACAAGAAAATTAAAAACCTGCAAAACGCTCAACCTGACCCAGGAAAATCCACTGCTTCCATCATGTCCTGGGCTCTGTGAGAGGGAAAAGGCCCCTGGAGTGAGCACTGTGTGCAGCCCTGACCCGTCCCCTCTCCAAGGTGCTCCTGCAGCTCCCCAGGGAGCATGGGGACCGTGCCAGCCTGCAGCCCTGGGGACTTTCAGAGCCCCAGGACTTGTAATATTTCACATTTAGCACATCTCAGGTGGCCACAGCGGGCTGGCAGCATCAGGCACGTGGCCTGTGGCTACTTGGAACATCACTGTTCATTCCCAGAGGCTCCAGTGCAAGCAGAATTCCCTGTTCCATCCTTTTAATTCAACACCCCCTGAGAGGTTTGGTTCCTCAGGAGGAAGGGGCTGGGGCAGAGAGAGCAGCGAATATTTTATTGATGGGACAAGGGGAAATGGTTTAAATCCAAAGAGGGCAGATTTGGGTTGGCTATAAGGAAGAAATGGACCCCTGGCAGGGTGGGGAGGCTCTAACACAGTGGGTTTTTTTTTCCTTAGGTCTCAAAAAAACAATCAAAAATCTTTATAAAGTTTCTTTTAGGGTTGGGATTAGTGTTAGTGATACTTGTTTTTTGTTTGGAGTTAGATGTCTATTAGTTTTTAATTCATATTACAGTTTTATAGGATGTGAGGTTTTTGTACTTAATCAGGTAAAAATGGTGATGAAGGTTTCTCATTATAAGTTTTTTTAAAGTTTTTAGTCAAGTTTAAGTTTTAATTAGTGTTTCTAACTAACTAATGAAGAATTGTTAAATTATTTTTACTTTTAAGTTAATGAATATTTGTTGCTGAATTGTGGATTTTATTATTTAATTACACAATTTTACTTTATTTATGAAGAAGGAGAAGGTGAAGGAGAAGAAAAACTAACACTTTAAAGTTTTTATTTTATTATTATATTTTTAATATTTTAAATTATAAGCTTTTTACCACATGATATTACATACTTATATTTAAACTTATAATTTATGTCTTATTATTTAATTTTGGAAACTTTTTTAAGGTTTTAGGCTAAATGCAGTGTTCTCCTGAGGGTTGGCGCCTGTTAGCACAGGAAGATTGAAATTCTCTGTGCCCAGGCTTCCAACACTCCTGCAGGTTAAACCCCACACAGAAACAATTAAAACCTTGTCTGTGATTATCCTTTACGGTCTGTTCATTCCTGCACAGCCAAATTGTTATTTACTTTATTTATTAGCTGTGTTTACTCATCAGCTCCACCTTCTGAGCAAGCTCAAACCTCAGTTTGTTTTAGTCTTTACACAAGCAGCAGCTGTCACAAGCTGCTGCCTCAGCCTGCCCCTTTTCTACCCCTCAACTTGTATTTTCTTCTTTCCAAGGTCATTTTGAGGCACATGAAAGGAGAATAAAATGGGATTCCTGTGCAGAATTCCCCCCTTCCACAGCTGGACAAAGCAGGGAGCAAAGCAGGAAGTAGACCTTGGGAAAAGATCCCAGGCACAGCCTTCTCTCCAGGAGGGGTGAACGGGAATGGTCCAGGGAACCAAGTGGAAATTGATGTTGGAATCTCCAAGCACACTGCCAAGGTCTCTGCTGCTGGTTTTAAAGAGGTTTTGATCAAGTCACAAAACCTGTTCATCCCCAAAGTGCTTCTTTGGCCAGCAGCGAGGAAATCTGAAGGAAAAAACAATGAAGGGAGGGGTTTATTCCAGAATGTTTCTGCTGTGACTGTGGCCTTCCATCTGGATTACTGCAGGGGAAATGTGGGAAATGTGGGAGAACTGGCTGTGCCTGAAATCCCAGGGCTCTGCTCAGAGTATTCTGGCTCAGACGGGGACACAATTCTCTCTTCAAACCCCTCTGCTGACAGAGAGGGGAGCTGCGGTGTGACATTCCCAAAAACATCCCTTCATCCCTGCAAATCAATTCCTCTGCCTAATGGATAATGCTTAATTTTGAGGTCAGAATGTAAAGGAAATGTATCAAAACAATAATTCCTAAACATCTGCAGCTATTCAATAGGAGAAAGCCTAAGGAGAGCAGCTCTGAATGGTGTCAAAAAGATTTTCCCTTAATTTAGGACTAACTGATGAAAAGCTCTCAATTAATACAAGCTAATTAGAAATAAGCAAGTTTCCTCTGAGTTGCTCCAATACCCATGAAGTTCATCATGGTATTTTCTGCAGGACAACAGAATATCCATAATCACATCCCATTAAAAGGCTTTAAAGGCACTCTTATCATAATTTTCCATGTGCTGCACAGGATTGCTGTGGGGATTGTTTTCAGTGCTCCAATCCAGAGCAGGTCCCACCATGCTGGGCATTGTCCAAATTTTTATCCCAGCTCCAAGAGTTTATCATAATCTCAGGCCAGCAAAGCCTGTAACAAAGAAGGGGATGAGGAGACAATGCTGGAGGGGTAAGCACTTTATGGTCATGAGTGATGCTCAGGAAATACAACTCGTGTTCTGAAATTGAGGGGATAAAGACAGGGAATGAATCCCCAGCACATCCTCGCCTACCAAATGTTTTCCAGCCCATTCCTGTAACTGCAGAAGCGTTTTGGGCTCTTAACCTTCAGCACAAGTGACTTGGGGGTTGACCTTTCTCAGCCTGACTTGCAAGTTTAGTGAAGTTGGCCAAGCCCCGTGGATGATAACGAGCATCTCCTGTCCTGTGTGCCACAAACAATTCCAAGCTCAAGGAATTTCCTGCCATCCTGCATTGTCCTGGTGACAAATGCTCCGGTTCAGAGGCACTGAGGAGGAAAAAGGAAAAAGGAAAAAGGAAAAAGGAAAAAGGAAAAAGGAAAAAGGAAAAAGGAAAAAGGAAAAAGGAAAAAGGAAAAAGGAAAAAGGAAAAAGGAAAAAGGAAAAAGGAAAAAGGAAAAGGTTTGTGTTTGTCCTAGAGTCCTGCATAGGCAAAGGGGGCAGGAATCAAAACTGGTGATTCTGAACCAGCTGAAAGAGGGGAAATTTACATTTCAGGGACCCCTTCCACCATCCTAGGTTGCTCCAACCATGTCCAGCATGGTCTTGGACACTCACAGGGAAGAATTCCTCCCCAGTATCCCACCTAAATCTCTACTCTCTCAGTTTGAAACTTTCACCCATCAGTCCTTTCTCATGTCATCAGTACTCACTATAGATTTTAAAAACTCAAAGCAAAATTTAAACAACTTCTGATTTTCTCTCTCCAGAAAAAATTAAAAGGACAGATAAAAATATTTTTCCCAATCCCTAAATATTTTTCCGAACAATTTCCAGTTTGTTACCAAAGCCACCTGGCAGATTCCTGATTGCAGAGGGGAAACCTCAGCTTTCAATCTGTTTATAAAAGGTAATTCCCAGGGAACACTGACTTTTTAATGAAATTTAGGTAACTGAAAGTTTCCCTTGCTCAAAGTCAACAGAAAGTTAATTTTTGGGTAAGATCAAGAATAGAAAGATTCAGCACTGGAGGAGATGGGTCTGGATAATTATCTGAGTACATCAGAGGAGTTCTATGATAGGAATTATCCTGGTCATTACCATGGTGCCAATCAGTAGTTCCACATTTGGGATAGGAACTCGGATAGAAATTGATGGAGGTTTTGTTGAAATGTCAGTGCACTTCATTTTTATCTATTGATTCCACATTTGTCAGCTCTTCCTAGTTAATTTTTCTTTTATTTTCCCATATTACTCAGATGGTGAGTGCAGATGTACGTGCAGAGTTACAGCACTGAATGTGCCCAAAAATCTTTAGGCAAAAGTCCATTTATTTCAGATTCAAGAAATAGGATGACGCGACTTTATTAAAAAAAGGAAGATTGAAAACTCTGTGAGGTGAGACACTTTTAAATGAAAACCCATTAAATTATTTACTGTGGTAAAATAAGTGTTTAATGGAGAAACATTTAAAATTTAATTGAGTGCTGAGATTATTGGGTGAATTATGTGAGATGCCCACGTGAGGTGCATCTTTCTCTTGCAAGGGAAAACACTCAGGAAAACATGTTTATAAAACGATTTTGAAACAACAACAAGAAAATAATGGAATATGTCTTGTAAAATGTTCTTTGTTATTACTCACATCAATAGAGAAAATGAAACTGAATAATTTGGGGGAAGGGGGGATGAGTGGAGCTGTGCTTAAATTTGAGGACTACGACTGAAAGTTGTGTTTGGAATTATGGATGGATAATTAAATAACTGATTTGATCTGCTATGTAATCTGAGTTTAAGTGACTAACTGAAAACTCTAAATAAAATTTGCCATGTTATCCCAGACTTGTTTGGAAGAACCTTAAAGCCCACCCAGTGCCCCCTGCCATGGCAGGGACCCCTCCCACTGTCCCAGGGGCTCCAGCCCCAGGGTCCAGCCTGGCCTTGGGCACTGCCAGGGATCCAGGGGCAGCCACAGCTGCTCTGGCAATTCCATCCCAGCTCCTCCCCATCCTCACAGGAAGAATTCCTGCCCAAAATCCCACCCAGCCCTGCCCTCTGGCAGTTTGAAGCCATTCCCTGTGTCCTGTCCCTCCATGCCCTGTCCCCAGTCCCTCTCCAGCTCTCCTGGAGCCCCTTCAGGCCCTGCCAGGGGCTCTGAGCTCTCCCTGGAGCTTCTCCTCTCCAGCTGAGCCCCCCCAGCTCTCCAAACCTTTTGTTGAGACACTTTTCTCTGCTGTTCTCCAGTCTTGGACAATTTTCCAGAACAATCTCCTCCAGTGGCTGCAGCTCCTGTTGTCCTTCTGCGTAATGTGAAATGACTCCCACCAGGTCAACACAGAGATGCTTTAAAACTGGAAACTCTCTACTTCCCATGGATTAATTCCTTTGCAGAACAAGGAGAAATTACAGCAACTTAAAGGAAATTCCTGTCATAGACTGATGAAAAATTTTCAGGGAAGCACCAGCTGAATCAGACATAGAGGATCCTTCCAGCCTATTTCCAGTATATTTATAGCACTTGAGAAAATACTCTTAATATTAGACCTTGCCAGACAGTGTGTCAGATTGCCACTCTAATTCCTCCACCAGCAACACCCATCCTTTTCCAGATGATCACATTTGGTTAAAAACCCATTAATTTTTTGGTGTTTTTTTTTTTTAAATTGCACATTTATTTTACATTTGCTGTAGAGCTAGCATAGTAATAATATTTTCTACACAGCACATATTTAATTAACATTTCTATCTATCTAGAGATTTTTCTAATAGGGTTAGAAAATTGGGTTAAAGAAAAAATAAAACAAACCAGAATGATTAATAAATAATATGTATTTTTAGAGTAGTTGAGGCTCATGGATTAGTATCAAACACCTGAAGAAGTCCAGAGGGATGATGCCCCTTCTCCACAAAAATACCCAGGAACCTCGTCCTGATGAAGATATCCCTGCTTATTGCAGGGGGTTAAAGTGGACAACCTTTATGTTCCCTTCCAACCCAACCCATCCCATGATTCCCTGATTTAGACCAATACCCTCCTCAGGCTTTAAAAACTTTCCTTTAAAATTCTTTCCCTCTACCACAAAGAGAATATATTGGAAAATGTTGCCATTTAAGAGCTTTCATTTAAAATTCTTACCTTCTACCAAAAAGAGAATATATTGGAAAATGTTGCCATTTAAGAGCTTTCCTTTAGAATTTTTTCCATCTACCAAAGAGAGAATGTATTGCAAAATGTTGCCATTTAAGTCTACCAAAAAGAGAATATATTGGAAAATGTTGTCATTTTAATGCTAAAAGAGCCACCCTCGAGCTGTCTAATCCAGCCACGCCGAACTTTGCTGTTCAACTCAGTAATTAAATTCAGTCTCAGCTGAGAATCAATCCGCCAGATTTCAGCCCGGAGTGAAAACAAACAGCTGAATTAGAACCCCCCAAAAATAGAAATTCTGCAACGCAATCACCACCACAACCTTCACTGGGGCCCCTGTAGGATCATAAAAGACATTTAGTAAACAACAAGGTGCCTAATGATGCAGGGAGCTTTTCATCCAGCACTTAGAGACAACTCACTACACATAATTAGAGCATTACCAGAGTCATCCGGCGGCGACGACAGCGATCCACAAATGTCACCTGCCTCCAAATCCGGCAGCAATTCCAGCTGCTTTATGTGCAGAGCTTTAAAATTCAGACAGAAAAGACGACGCACACAAAGCTAATGACAGAGTTCATGTCTTGTTTCGGAGCAAGAAAGAAATTTGGAGGTGGATTTTTTTTCTCTCCTGTTTAATTTTGTAATAAGGTCTTATGGTAGAACCAGATTATTTAGATGTTTGTTGGGAAAAAGTGGTGTTTTCTACCCCTCAGGAAATAATTCATCAGTGCACTTGGGGATAACTCAATGTGCATCCACGGGAATCTCTTCTTGGCCTGATTCTCTTCAGCATTTCTATTTATGTAAAAATTACAATGCCACAAAATAGAAAAGAGCCCAAACAACCAGAAATGAAGATTGCTACAGGAAAATTATTAAATGGGACAAACTCAGAAAGGCAAAATTCAGGTAGGAGTGGCTTTCCATGCAGTGATTCTTCAAGAACTGCTGTAAGAGGGAAGTTATTGAATATGAGCTGTTATTGTGACTGCTGCAAACGAGATGTTTAATTTAAGAGATAATTTCAGAAAGGTCACAGGTGAATTGCAGAGGTTCAAAAAAACCCAGTCACTCTTTAAAAAAAAGTTCTAAGGTTTTATTTAATTTAATATAAGAAAAGGATTACTAAGGGAGGCTGCTTGAGTGGCATAAACCACCAGCCAGCTGTTCTTGTCCACTGGCAATGAGGAAAATGAGACCAACTCAATGGCAACAGGAGACATCTGAAGAATTCCTAATTGCTCTTGCAGGAGCTGTCTAGACTTCCTCATTCCCAGTGTCTGGAGGATTGCTGCTGGCTGTTGTCACAGCAGGGTTGTTGTCTGACTCGGTGTTTAAAAGAATGTTTTTGCTTGGAGGCAACACAAGATCTGGGCTTGAACCATCTCTGGAGTCTCCTTTGGTTTTTTGGGTTTTTTTGGGAGGAGATTTTTCTCAGATTTTTCTGAGTCACAGCATCAAACTCCCCATATTTGTTGGTTTCGTGCTCTCTGTGCCAGGCAGGAGCCACCTGGGAGAAGAAGAAAGAGAAGAAACCTCTCTTGAAGCCCAGCACAGTGATGACACATGGAAGGCCTCAGCCTCCCCGTTGCTGACTGAGGCCCGGACTGGAAAGACCAAATGGAGATCCACACTCTGTTTAGTCACTGGGAAACAAACAGTTTCACAAGCCTGGATTTTCCATTCTCCTTGTTAATTCCCCCCACTCAGTGTAGTCCTTTCCCCACTTGTAAAGGCTCATGTTCCCATGGGAAATGTGATAGGAACAGTGGGCGTTGTTGGCTTGGGAGATATGGAGCAATTCCTGAAGGGAAAACATTTTGAATCCTAAGATGTCATTTGAAGGTGCTGCTCACAGCCCATTGTAGTCTACAAAAGACATTTTAAATGTGTAAGAATTAACTGACTACTGCTGTATTAATGAATTCCTGCAAGGAGAACACAAAGGATATGCCAAGGAACACGGAAATCGCTCTTTTGAAGGCTGGAAGAGCTGAGTTTATCAACAATGTAGAAAACCTTTGACTGAGTCAACATAAAGCATTTTCAAAAGTGTTTGGCTCATGCAGCTCAGGAGTCGATTCGCTGTCAGAATATTTGTTCTGGGCTTGTCAGGAATCTCCTGTAGGAGTAACAGCTCTGTTTGCAGAAATCTCTGCTAAAAATCATCACCATTTCTGCTGCCTGATCATGTTTCCTAAATTTGGAGATGTTTTCTCAATCTACCTTCAAAATTGACCAGGTATCCCTAAGGAGGATTTGGGAAAATAAGTCAATTAATAATCTGACATTTTGGCTGGTAACCTGCTAAATTACACCACTAAACAGCAGTGAACATTACATTTGTTTTCATTTTTGGATGAGCAACCTTCAGAGAGCTTCATGACTCCGTAATGTGTGCAAACATCTTTTAAGAGGGACTGTTTTGTCTTTTATTCTGTTAATTCCTTTATCAAAGGGGAATAGGAGCCCCTGGGTTTATTTACATTTTATCAGCAAGCAAAACATTGCAATCTGAAATAATCCTGAGCAGAAATCTGCCAAAGACATCAGGAAAACAGCTTTTCCTGCAGGTGCTCCTGTGCTGAATCAGAAGTCAAGCCTCAGAAACATACAGGGAGAAAATAAAGATGTTTGTCATGCCTGACATGCCACAATTTTCATTTTTCCAAAAGGAGCTTTCTAAATCTTCCCCTGAAGTGTCTGCTTGAGTTTGACTGAAGGTCAACACATTCTCTTTGTGAAATGAGAAGTGCCCAATTACCCTGTAGTTAATGAGAGGACAGTTAATGAGATCTGTTGAGAAACATGACTCTGAAATAGCCAATATTGCAGAACTTGTGTTGCTATGCCAGGATCTGATCCAAAACCTACTGGGACCAAGCGCCATTCCCACCCCATGGGAGCCTCTTCCAGCCAGCGCACCCTCCTGGGACACATCAGCTTTGCTGTGACACAAAAACTGTACCTTCTCGTCGCTCTTCTGTGCTCAGTGAACAATTGGGATCCACCCCTTAAATGCTCTATTTCTCCTGTCAGACTTGCTGGCAATTAGAAGTGCAATTAGGATTTCTGTGCAGCTCATAATAAACTCTTGTGGAACACAGAGTTCTCCACTGCGCTGGGGATCTTTGTTGTTTGGAAGATGGATATTCCCAGCCTGTCAGAGACCCAAACATCAATGCTGAAGTGCAACTACCCTGAGACACTTCATGAGTTACCAGGGAGTTCAAATCAGCACAATGCACTTACCTGCCCCATATATGCCTACACATTTTCAGTTTAAATTTGACTATTTCACATCCTGACTTCATTGATTAACTGACTTCAAATATTCAATTAATTTCTGTTGGTAAGAAAGCCTCTCATTGAGTAGTATAGTCAGAACCGAGAACGATCTCTATGGATGCTGAAAACAGGCAGGTGCCCAAATATCTCCCTGGAATGAGATTTTTGTTTAGTTATGGAACAACTTAAATTTCAGAATCGGGTCTGAATTTTTATCTGCTTCTGGCAGTATACATTGATTTATGGATCAGATCCCAAAATCCCAGAATCATTTTGTGTGGAAAAAGCCTGTAAGAACATCGACTACCACCTGTGCCTGATCCCCACCTTGTCCCCAGCCCAGAGCTTTGAGTGCCACATCCAGGAATTCCTTGGACACTGAGATGTCACCTGGGCTGGGGCCACCCCAAGTGCCCTCAGAGGTCAGGAATTTCCAGTATCATCCCCCAAAGCCACGTTTCTGGAACTCCCAGGTCATGCCCATACCACAGGCAGGGTAAAGCAGCAGCCACAAAAGGCAGCAGCCTTCCAAATTCTGCTGAATCCCTGGGAGAAGTCTGGCCCTGGGGAGGAGTGCCCTGGGCTCACTGCAGCTTCATCCTCCCCTAATCCTCCTCTCCAAGCAGGATTATTGTACAGCACAGCACAGAGAGACATTTCTCCTCCTGGCTGAGCTTCCAGAGGTGACTTCAGGGTGTTGTACCTCTCTCGTGGTGCTGCCAGCAGCATCCCTGGCCATCCCGGATTCCCTCTTTTCTCCACTGGCTCGTCTCTGTTTTGCAGGCAATCCACTGAAATGAATGGGACTGCTGGGAGAGAACACAACATCATCTGCACCAATGTTGTAAAGTGTTTTATGTCCTGAGTTCCCTCCCAGAGGAGAAATTTTGCAGCCAATTAAACCAATGGATTTAAATGTGTTTGTTGTTATTGCTGAGCAGTGAATATTGCACTCAGGCATTCCAATGGATGTGGAGAACAGGACATTGTCAAGGTGTGGAAGGTGCACAGAGAGAACAGTTCCAGTTCTGGGATGATTTCAGGTCCAACATCTGCTGTGATCTCATGACAAACCAGGTACTCCCTGAGCAAAACCAGTGTTTCAGTGCTGCCCAGTGAGACGTTGGGTCATTAGAGAAATGTTTGTTTCCAAGGAAAAACAGAAGCAATTAATTTGGTCTCCATCCCAGAAGGTTGTTTTGGGAAAAATACCCCACACCACAAAGAGCTTCAAGCAGGAGTTGTGGGCTGCTGGGTTGAGACTGGGTCATAGAAAACTTGGAGTGACTTACAATTTTAATTTTTTTGTTCATTTGTTTGTTTTTAATAATATCTATAATTATCTTAAATCTATTCATGTTAAGGTAAGAGGAAAAAAAAAAGGTTTGGATTTGCCCTGAGCTGAGTCTGGTGGGAAAAGCCAGGGAGAATTCTTGGCTCATGGTGCAGGGCAGAGGCTGTAAAGAGCCACAGAGCTCTGGAGTATCCAGAGAAGGCCAACAGGAGAGTTCCCACCCCTGGAGAACCAAGGAACACCTGGAGATGGCACTCAGGGCTCTGGGCTGGTGACGAGGTGGGGATTTGGCACAGCCTGGACCCAATGATCCTGCAGAGCTTTTCCAGCCTCCAGGATTCTGTGATATCACAGGCACAGTGTTGGTGGGTGGCAAATTCCTCAGGCCAAAGCTTGGTGAAGGGGTCCTGAAATTCCTCACAGCTTCAGCTCGCTGCGAGATAAAGAAACCCCAAATATAAGAAGTGAATCTGGCAAAAAGTCAGTACCTGAGTCTGGGGCCAAAGGAGATCAGCACCTGTGAGGGAAATGATTTACTCCGACACGAAACCCATCTCCTGCTGCACTCCCAGTGCCCAGGCTGCAATAAATCCTCTGTCTCTCCAGCACAGCATCAATTGGGAATCCCCCCTGAGCACGGAATTGTGCCTCTGAGTCTCACCCTCCATTTACAACATTTCTCTTCCCAGTGATTGTTCCATCAGCTTTAAAAAGCTGAGCTGCGTTTTTCTCGCTGCTGCAGGAAGCCTGAAATGATCACTCCGAGCACAGGAACTGTCTCAAAACCATTGAAATGTCAATGCTGCCGCTTCTGATATTTTAACAGAATCAGGAGTAAGGAGTTGATGGAACCATCCCAAAAATTTGGCACCAATACCCCGAGCTGCAGCCTGTGCTGCCCTCCCAGCTCCAGTGAGCAGGGACTCAGCAAAACACCGGAGACCAGTAAAAACCCATGGATCTGAAAAGGCAAAATCACTTAAATGTATTTCCAATGTCTCAGTTCAATTAATTTCACCGTTAATTGAAAAATAATCAGCTACAAACCCGGAGGTGTCTGAGCTGCAGTGGGATTTGAGATGGTCACACCAGCTCATGCAGGTGGAAGTTGATAAAAGTGCCTCGTGGTCTGGCCACCTTTGTTTAACAAGATATTTAAGGCAAAAAGCATTAATTGCTTTATTATCATGTACCCCTATTTGAAGAAGAAATGGAGCATACAGATAATTAATTATTTTCTGTTCTGAAAGCATATTGGCCTCTAATATCACTTCCAGTTTAGCTGTGGGTTAAAACCCCCCTACTGTATTTTTTTCTGTGCAAAGCCTCAGTCAAATCCATTTATTAACCAGCTGGTGGCAGTGTTTTCATTAGGAAAACATAAAAGGCGTCACACTCATTTTCCAAAGAATCCACTCTTTCTGCTACTGAAGTGGGAGAATCTTCCTTGTTACTTGGTTTCCTTCATTAAAATTCGAAGGAAATCCATATAGGATATAAAACTCCTCAGTCACTGCTGCAGAATCTTCTGGTTTTTACAGGTTATGGAATATTTTACTGCCCTTTGGAGCCAGCCTGTTGTTTCTGCTGCTGGAATTCTGGTGGTAGAGGGCTCCTTGCTTTCCTCTGCAAGTTAGTTCAGATTTCAAACAGAGGTGTTGGAACAAAATACAAACATGACAGATTTAATCCTGGTTTCTACCCACTGGGTTTCTGGGATTTGTGTTTGGGGGGAGAGGTTGGAAATTGCTTCTGGAAAGGGAGCACATGGCAATATTCCCTTGCTCTCCCCACACGTCCAGCAATGGCACCTTCCCATCCCTCTCCTGAATTTTAATTTCAGCCTGAGCTGCGTGCAGGAGAGCTCCATCTCTGCTCGTGGTGTTTGTTGAAAAGAGCTAACAGCTAATCAGCATTTAGCAGGAGCAACTTGCAGCATCCCGGCTAGAGATGGCTCTCCCTCCTGAGCTGCCAGCAATGCACCTTGCCATGTGATATTTCCAGATATTTCCATCAGTGGAAGCCATTCCCTGGGATATTTCCAGTTTTCCAGCCTGGAATCACAGGTACAAAGATCCTGAGGTGTGAGAATGTTTTTACAGGAAGATGTATATTAAAAGAAAGGCTTTATAAAATCAGACCTTGCTCTGCTAAATTAATGTCTGGCTTGTCACTTCCGTGTGCAGCTGAGTGGCTTGTGAGTTCTCCTGTGAAAACCATCCTAAAAATGAGGTTAATTGATAACAAGTTATTTCTGGGTGAAAAACAACTGCACCCACATTAAACAGGAATTATTTTTTTTCATGGGAGTCAGTGGACAAAATACGTAAACT
This sequence comes from Regulus satrapa, assembly GCA_013396955.1. Lineage (NCBI taxonomy): Eukaryota > Metazoa > Chordata > Aves > Passeriformes > Regulidae > Regulus > Regulus satrapa. The sequence goes on from VWZN01019103.1 coordinate 115,855, forward strand.
AACCAAGAATAGAAAGGTTTGATAGACAAGTAAAATAATTCTTACTAATTAATAGAGTAATTGGCAAGAAAAACTACTGACTAATTGGAGTCAGACACGAGGTCTGAAAAAACAGTACAAAAATAAATTGTGTGAAATAAAGTATTGGCATCTCTTTGCTATATTAGACTGTGCAGTGTCCAGTTAATCTTCTCACTGAGGGATCAGTGGAAGCCATTTTTCCAATTTTCCAGGCTGGAATCACAGGTACAAGGATCCTGAGGGATGGGTGGAAGCCATTCCCTGGGATATTTCCAATTTTCCAGGCTGGAATCACAGGTACAAGGATCCTGAGGGATGGGTGGAAGCCATTCCCTGGGATATTTCCAATGTTCCAGCCTGGAATCACAGGTACAAGGATACCGAGGGATGGGTGGAAGCCATTCCCTGGGATATTTCCAATGTTCCAGCCTGGAATCACAGGTACAAGGATCCTGAGGGATGGGTGGAAGCCATTCCCTGGGATATTTCCAATGTTCCAGCCTGGTATCACAGGTACAAGGATACCGAGGGATGGGTGGAAGCCATTTTTCCAGTTTTCCATCCTGCAATCACAGGTACAAGGATCCCAAGGGATGGGGGGAAAGCATCCTGGCCCCTGTGGAGGGAGCAGCCCCCTCCCAGCTCCAGGAAGCCGTGCCCTCCTCCCCGTGCATGCCAGCCGGGCCATCTGCACCAGCTCCATCGGCTCATGGGCATCTCCAGCCTCCACAGATGTACCCAAACCTGCTGCCAAGGTGGGTGGGAACACCTCCTGGAGGGCTGGGAATCACACCACACCACAGCTAAGATGGGAAAACAAGAATAAAACTCTTCTTTTGTTGCAGGGAAAGCTCCAGCAGGTGGTGGATCCTGACCGCTCCCGCTCCCCTCCACGCTCCCCCATCGCAGTGGAGGGATCAGTGCAGGGCTGATGCCTCCGGGGGGGATGCAGTGAGGTTTGGGAAAGCCTCCTGACCTCCTGGAAGCAGCTGCAGTGCAGTTTGGGGATGGCCAGTTGGGGTGGCAGCTCTCCAAGGCTGGCACTTCTCTCTCCTTCTGGCACTGGGAGCGCTCAGCTTGCTTCGGATGATCTGGAAAACAAGGAATAAACGCTTGCTAGCATCAAGAAATCTGCTGGTCTTTTAGAGTCAGGGCTTTGGGAAACTGGGAGAGCTTTTTTCCAGGTTTTGCCGCAGTTTTCAGCTTGGATTTGCTTCTCCTTTCTTGTCTAGGAGTCCAGAAATCAGTGCAGGCAATTCTGAGGTTAAAAATGTTCAATAAATGGAAAAGAACAAACACACCTGCACGTGTCACTTCAGGAAATCTGTCATGCAGCTCAGCAGAAAGGTCACAGGGACACTGGGCTTCAGTGGCTCTGGAGCTCCTGGTGGCTTCCAGGGCTGAGAAGGACGTGGGACACAGGATGGGTGTCCAGGTGGGTGAACATCCTGGATCTGCTCCTGAAAGAGACTGAAGCAAGAGTTTGACAGCTGGCAGGGAATGCTCCTCACTGTGACTCTGTCAGGAGTGATTGATTTCCACTGATCACTTCATTCTTTATGATCTGGCATTTTCCAATGGAAATCTGTTTGGAGAAAAGTCCTGGCCAGCCTGATTTCAACCCTTCTGGGTTCTATTTCATTCCTGGCCTTTTTCAGTGCCTGGTGAGCATACAATTTCAGCATTAATTGCAAATGCTTGGAATAAAATTTGCCCATAAACCTCCCTAGGATACACATTTCATTATCCCTTTGTCAAGTTAAAAAACCCCAAACACCACTGTAAATATTTCTCCATTAATAAGTGACTGATGTTTCAATCATGTTTGGATTTGCATCCACCTTGGTGTCCTTCCCCTGTGAATATTCCTGGGAGCTGGCTGAGTGATCACAAAATTAAGCGTTGTAGTCTGCAGTGTTTTGGGAACTCCTTTCATGTTTATTCCCCAAGCCCTTCACCGTGGAAAAGCAGCACTGGTGACAGGATGTGAATTGGTGGTCGCACCATAAATGTGAAATCTACAGAAATCTGCTGTTGGGCAGCAAGGGAGAACAAACCCCCAAAATCTGTTGGTGTCAAAATCCCAGAGCAGGACCTCACACACTGGGACCATTCCCTGTGTCCACTGCTCTTTGATATTACTGCAAATATTGAATTTCCCTCTTTTTGGGGTATCTTTGATATTTTAAAAGCATGTTTATTGTAACGGGAAGTGGTAACAGATCCAAGATGTGTTTATTTTACTTCATCTGAGTGTTTTAACAACTAGCATCAAATATTCTGTGTTTGGAGTCCACCTTTCCATGGAAAACAGAATCATAGAATGGGTGAGGCCAGAAGTTGTCACAATGGATCATCTGATCCAATCCCAAGAAATGCTCATCCCACTAAAAGGCAGGAGGAGGGAAACAGATGAAGCCTCATCTGGGGGAGATTTGAGAAGCAAATGGAATTTGAGGCTTGGATTTGGCTTTTCTTGGAAGCTCAGCTGCATTCGATGCTTTTAAAACCCCCAAATTCCCAATGTTCCTCTATTTTCTGCTCCACATTCTGCTCACCCAGAGCCAATCCCTCTCCCCTCCATCTCCCAGTGCTGCTTTCCAGACCCTTTGCTTGGATTCCTTGACATTAGAGGGCAGTCTCCCATTTTCCTGCTTTTTTCCGACCTATTTTAACCAGCTCCTGTTGCAAAGTGCTTGGGCAGGCTGGGGCTGAGGGCACAAACATGCTCCTAACAAAAGCTGCTCTTTTCATTTAAAAACTACCTCAGTTCTGGGAGAGCTTCTCCCAAAAATGACTTTTTCATGGTATCTGCATAGCTGGGAAAGCAGACAATTTATAAAACACATGAAATATTTCCTGTTGCAACAGTTCTCTGAGAGGGCTCTGTGATTTCCCAGCTGGAATTTGTGGGAATTAATGCAGCACAGTCCTTCCTTGACATTGCAGGGTATTAAACTAGAGGTGGCTAAAAGGTGACAACGAATTTTGTGTGATGAGTATCTCCTAAATCCTCCAGCCTCTTCAATTCACTTCCAGAAGTGGTTCAAAATCACAGATGAGAAAAAAAAAAAAAAAAAAGCAGAGACCAAAAGTTGGTTTCAAAAGTGTAGGAAAAGTGTTTCTGAAGCAGCCTAGGGAATGTCTCATAGCCAAAAACCCATAAAGCATCCAGAATGCCATTCCAACATCCACAGTGGCAATATTCATATATCAGAGCTGAGGTGCTGTGAGCTTCCAACTTTTTTTAGGATGGCATTCATCTTTCTGACAAAAATAATTATGGAAAGCTAACCTGCAGCCGCTAGGAAAATATTACCACTTCTCCCATCCCCAGTCACAACTAATTTAAGAACCTAAGCTTGTGATCATGGAGAAAAAAAAATAAAATCAAAAGGTACAGAAGTCACAGACTTTAATCTCCCCTGGAACTTTTTCCTGTGGAAGTTGCAGAACAAAACACACCCCCAAAATATGGGAATTAGAGATGCAGTTTTATCCCTTCCTTGCTCCTCTGGAAATCTCCCTTGTGCTATCCCATAGTTATCCATCGTTCCCATAATTAGTTATGATTTTCCCTACAGTAGTGCTGAGACAAATTAATTTGCAGTGTCTGGATGCCACACAAATTCCAAGTGGGAGCAGAAAATCCCACCAATAGAACAGCAGAAGGAAAAGGACAAGTTCAAAATTTGGCTGTAAGAGCCAAGTGCAGAAGCAGAATCAGTCAGAACCTTGCCCAAGGTGGTGCAAGGAATGTGGGGCAGTTTCCTGTGGGAAAAGGGGAAACGGTGCCATTTTTAAATTGAATTTTTGCCAGGCTTCATGTCGGGCGTGCAGCATTCCTGCGTGGAAAACTCCTGCAGTTTGTGTCTGCTACTCCACTGCACCAAAATATTACCAGAACAGGAACTTCCCTCTCCCCCGCTGGTAGGCAAAATCCCATCTTTTATTTACAGGGAATGTGGACTGTTTCCTCAAGGTCAGGCTTTCAGAAGCAACTCTGAGAAATCAGAGCTGTCAGCGACCCTGCACAGAATCCCCCGGAGAGCCGGGAGCTCGCTCACCCTTCCCGCGTTTGTTCCACCAGTCAGGAGCCAGCACCAACCTCGCTGCCCTGCTGACCACGGCTGCTGCTATTTATTTAACGTGGAATTGAGGAAAACACACAACTGTGCTGCTATCACCACAAAAAAAAAATATAACATCAAACTACTGAGACTTTGCTGGCAGTGACTGTTGGGAAATGCCAGGGATGATTCAGGTGCCATTCCATGATTCCATGATAATAAAGGAGATTCATTTCTTTTCATGATTTGCACACAAAATAAAATTTCTGCAGTTGCTGGAAATGGATTTAGAAATAAAAATTTTAAAATACTGCCATGGAGTAAAAGCTCCTGGCAACTGGAAAGGAGCTGTAAGGAACGAGGTGCAAGGGAATCATGGAATCCCAGACTGGTTTGGGTTGGAAAAGATCTTCAAGCCCACCTGGTGCCACCCCTGCCCTGGCAGGGCCCCCCCCCACTGTCCCAGGCTGCTCCAGCCCCAGGGTCCAGCCTGGCCTTGGGCACTGCCAGGGATCCAGGGGCAGCCCCAGCTGCTCTGGGCACCCTGGGCCAGCCCCTGCCCACCCTCATTTATTAATAATCATTAATGAACAACCACATCTGCAAAACATTCTGCAATTAATTTGTCAAATAAAACTGTCTTCAGCCATCAGACCCTTAAAAATTATATATATTTTTAATGTAGCATGACTAAATTAATCTAAAGTACAAGGTATTTTACCTAAATAAAAAAGTAATTAATTGAATATACTTTTGAAAAGCATCCAGCTTAGGCCAGTGACCAAACAATCCAGTTTGTAAGGCTACAGCATCTATAATGCCATTAATTAAGCAGTTACAGGCTCAGAGGTACAGCCTTTGACAGGTGAACAGCACGAGGCAGGCGAGGCGAGTGCTCTGTGCCAGAACACCTGAATTCATCCTGAGAACACAGGGAAGATAAATGCAACTCATTTCCTGAACACAAGCACGTAAATGACACCTTATTTGTTGATCATAAGGAGTGATTTGTAAAGTTCAAGTACCAAAATATGCAAATTGGCACCATGCTCGACATGCAAAAAACGGATCCTGGAGGTTTCATCCCCACACTAACTCTGGAAAAAGGCACTCTGAGGAGCTCAAAAAGTGCAGCACAAACACCTGGGCACTGAAAGCAGAAAGTTCAGCAAGTTTAGGCGGGAGAAATTTAGGAAAACGCCGTCTTGATAGAAAAATAGTGAAAATATTTGAGCTGTTCAAAGTGCTTTGGTGGCCTCCTTGAATTTGATGAGGAGGTTGTGGCTGCCAGGGGCCTGCCCAGCTCCTGGCAGGCAGGAGCATCCATGAGAATGATTCTTTTTGATCCTTGTGGATGCCTTCCTGCTCAGGATATCCCAGGAGAAATCCAGAAATGTTATCTTCAATATTTGCAGAAAGGCAAAAAAAAAAAAAGTAAAAACACCCCACCTTTGCAAGAGGAAAAACATCAATTGTTGGGGTTCAGGATTATCTTTTCATAGCCTAACTCCCTCCACATGGGAAAATTATCTTCTGTCCTGTAAGGTTGTGTAAATTAATCAACATGATCAGTTTAAATAACTCATTATATAATTTTTCACCCCATTTTTACTCACACATACTCTTCTTTCCTCGAGTTGAGAGCCATTTGTTCTTTTTAATGAATTGAAGATCTTTACTTGAACATGAAGCAAAAAGATACCCCTCTGAAACAATAACAATCCTCTATCGATAGTGTTATTTTCAGTTATGAAAACAAACAAAGCAGAGCTGGGGTGACCGAAATGACTCTGGATCGATGGTGATATCACAGAGTTGAACAATAAATTCCCACTGCATCCTCACAGACCTTCACTTCAGCCAAGTGCCATGCTGCTAATTAAGATGCTAATGAAGACACAGGGCCAACCACAGCAGCTTGGGCTCCATGTGGAGCTCCCAGCTCTGGAATTTGGCTGCAGTTTGGAAAGGCCAGTTAAGGTTCAGGGGGTCAGGAGAGCACAAAGGCCAGAACTGTGGAAGGAAGAAGGGCAGGGGAAGCTCAGAATGCTCAGAGCTCTGTGAGGTGCTCCAGGGTTGCCATAGAGACTCACCAGGGTTCGTTTGGCCAGGAGGGAACACAAAATATTCCGACCCTGGAGGCGCCGAACATCCGAGGCAAGGCCTGTGGAAGATGCTCCATCCCTCCCTGTTCTTCCAGTGAGTTGTGGATGGAATTTGGGGGTGATCTCCGGGGCTGATCTCTGGGGAGCAGCTCTCCACAGCTCATTTCTTGCCACGCTCGCCTCGTACACATCCTCTGGAAGGTTCACACCGAAGAAATCAAAGATGGGTCAGGCTTTTGAGATTGCCTTCTTTTCCAACCCAGTGGCTTCAAATTTGTGAAGGAATTAGAAGAAAAAGTCTGTCTGTCACCACAAAGATAGAAAAATGGCCCTAACCCCCCAGACTGCTCAGTACCCCAACCCCAGAGTGATGTTTGATATTATCTGTGCCATTTTTTAGCCATCCTCACCTCAGTTCTCACCAGCCATGGCCCATTGGGGTAGGACAGTGAGCTCAGCTTGTTTCCTGAGAGAAAAAAGTCCTGCCATGCTGCTTCACTCTCAAAAATAAATTTAAATATGGTGAGACTGATAAAAGGCATATCTCTGACATTTTTTCAATCTTTCCCCAAACTCTTTCAACATTTAAGCAGACAGCTCATCAATGACATTCTGCATAAGTGCTCCACGGTTCGAAGTAATTTTTCATGATGAATCTTTAAAGTGCCAGACTCTCTGATAAGTTAAATTTTGATTTTCTTTGTATGACAAATGGTTAACAGTTGTCTTAGAGCCTTTCTGGATGATGATTTTTATCTCTATTTTATTACGGTAATAATAACATCTAATATACTCTTTCATATCTGTCTTGTTCTTTCTTAAGGTCAAAATTATATCCAGAGTTAAAAGCAGCAAGAGATTTCTCTCTTTCTTCCTCTTGGTATTTTCAGGGGATAAATTACCATATACAGGCAAATAATAGCAAATTAGGAAACCTAAATGGGATATCCATACCTTAATATGTTCTTGGCAATCAGAAACCTGAGTATTGAGATGTCATTACAACGAAGAATTTTCAGGCTTGCAAGTTAATTAGGTGCTATTACATCAGGTTATTTAATTGCCTTCCTTGCCAAAAAATTCAGAAGAAGAAAAGTGTTAATTCCTCTTCTTGTCTTTGGGCAGATGTCATTTGTTGGTGTTTTAGGGGATTTTTTTCCCTTCAGGTTCACCAGTGGAAACCTCAAACCTCTTTCAAAGGCGCTTTCAAAGGCACTCTTTCAAAATGGTTTTTGAGGAGCAGAGAAGCAGCAGGTGACACATCCTGCTCCTTGGAAAATGCCATTGCAGGGGTGGGGATGGGATGGGATGGGATGGGGATGCAGCTCCCACAACCTCAGCATCAGCTCAACCCCAGGGCCCAGCCCAGGCTAGTTTATCAATTCATTAACTTATTTATAACCAACTGATTTCTTTAGACTCAGCTGAATCCGAGTAGCCACATTTCCTACTGGATAGATTCTCTTTATGGCAATGATGCCACACTTAAATGGAGTTTAATTGCTTCAATAAATGTCAAATTAAAAATCATTTATTCAGTAGGTTTAGGGAAATCTGGTTTCTAGTTTGAACTAGAATCAAAACTGGCCAAATCAAGTTTGGCTGCTTCAAACAATGATTGCTGAGCTCAGGGATGGTTCTCACACTCCAAAAACAAGGAATCATCACTGCAAATTGATGCCTAAAGCTTCCAGAGGTAGATACAATTTAGAGCAAAGTAAGGGGAAAAAAAATCCTTATGTGTTCAGGAATTATTTATGTCCTTTCCCTCAGTCTGTCCAGCCACTGAAACCACCCTTTTCTGTCCCAAAACTGTTTCCAAATCCATCAGTCGTGACACTGCTTAGTCAATATGGCTCAATGAAGGCAGTTTCTTATTTTTCAGATGGGGAAATTGAATAGAAATTATTTTTCTAAAGTCACAGACTGAATTACTCAGTCAAGTGTGGCCAGAGCATTCCCAACTCCTCAATCCCCAGGCAAAGCATTACCCTTCCCACCCTCTTTTATCTTTTCTCCTTTTGTTAGGTTAGCCAAGAAAAACAGCAAAGAAATTCCCAAATTATCTTCCTGCAGCATCATGAATTCCTGTTCTCCAGAAAGAAATAAAATTAATGACAACACATTCATTATGGTGCAGATTGGCATCCCTATAGTTGTTCCCAATGCTCACTTTTTACTGAAAAAAAGACATTTTCTGCCACATTTCCAGTTCCTGTCAGCATAAAAATTAATGTGCCCGACAATGGCACCCTCAGATCCTTATTTCCTGACAGAGATCACTGAGGTTACTCTCTGTTCTCTCCAAAACAAAGCCACCTTTAAAGTTCAGAGATGAGTTCAGCATTGCAGGGTGAATCTTCTGTGGGCGGTGATGGCCAGATCAGCCCTCCAGTGCCAGAACTCCTGAAAGGATAATCCACATTTTCCAGGCTTGCTCTGGATCCAGGTGATTTAGGTGACTTAGGGCTCTTGGTGGCCTCCTGGTCCCACTGTTTCGTACACGCAGATCCCTACAGCTGGAGTGGCCTGTCGGGGACTGGCTAAATCATAAAGAATGGGATTTTCCCAGCAGCCAATTTTTCTTGCATCCCTTATGTTTGATAAAAGGGGATGAAGGCCTGTGGGAGCAGGACACCAGCTCTGCATCTCTGGAATGTGCCCTGCTCAAAGACAAATGTCAAAACACTTGGTGAATTACTCTCATTCCTGCATGATAAAGGAAAGGGAGGAGCCTGATTTTCCAAGCTCCACTCAGAGTTCTGTTGGCTTAATGACAACCTTGGTCACCAAGGCAGGAATATATTTGATTATGTAGGAAAATGTTAGCAAAAACAGATCTCAAAGACCAAACAAAGGTAAATCCAATTTTATTTGGGCTTTTTGCTCTCCTGAAAGATAATTTGGGTAGGGATATGAGCAGGACAGAGCTCTGCACTAGGACAAAACACCTATATCGCCACAGCCGTGCACAGGTGGAGATGGATTCACGGAATCATGGATTCATGGGATCACAGACTGCTTTGGATGGAAGGGACCTTAAAGCTTATCCCATTCCACACCCTGCCATGGGAGGGGACACCTTCCACTGTCCCAGGGTGCTCCAAGCCCCATCCAGCGTAGCCTTGGACACTGCCAGGGATGGGACAGCCGCAGCTGGACAATGCAAGCACTCAGGACCTGTTTTTGCTTCTGTCACCAGCCAGGAATCATTCCCAGCCCTTCACTTTTCCATGGACAAAGGCAGTGAAGTTCTGCTCCTTGGGGAGTTTTCGGGAGATCTGGAGAGTGTTTGGGATGGAAAATTTGCGGCACATCTGCCATGGCTGAAATGCCAGCAGCCAGGAGTGACCCAGGGCCACGTCCAGCTGCGGGGTCACCACGGTGCCATCCTGGGCTTGCTGCCACCTGAGAGAACCCAAGGACAATAAAGAGCCAGCACGCTCCAGAGGCATTTTTTATAGTTCCTAGGATCCCATGGTTCCTAAAATTCCATAGTTCCTTAGATTTCATGGTTGCTGGGTTCCATGGTCCTGGTCCCATTGTTCCATGGATCCCATGGTCCCTGGGTTCCTGGGTTCCATGGATCCCATGATTCCCGGGTTCCATGGTTCCTGGGTTCCANGTTCCTGGGTTCCTGGGTTCTGTGGTTCCTGGGTTCTGTGGTCTCTGAGTTCCTGGGTTCCATGGATCCCATGATTCCCGGGTTCCATGGTTCCTGGGTTCCATGATTCCCACTCAACTCAGCAACCTCGAGACAACCCCAAAGGAACTCAAGTGTTTACGTGACTTTAAAACCCAGAATGTGTTAAACCTTTCAGCCTGGACAATCACAGGCAGGAATGTGTTTGGTCTCCATGGATCAGCCAGAAATCATGCAGAACCAGCTGCTGTCCCACCAGCACAGCTCCGTGCTGGGCTCCCTTTTCCCCATGAGCTCAGGGAGGGCATCACAGAGGTGATGACACCAAACCACCTCATTGTAGGGTTAAAAATGATCTCCTGAGCTATGACATTTAACAGGGAAATATTAGAAAACATCCATAGAGTGTTTTAATATAATTAATATTGCAACTTTGACTGCAAAAGGCATTGCAGGGACACTCTTCCACATTTTGAAGCCAGGGGCATAGCTTGTTACACTCAGGGGACACAGCCACAGGTAGAACTCACATGTGTGTAACTCATCAGGTGACCTTTCCTCCACACCACATTTACATATTTCACATCAAATGACTTTTTTTTTCCCCCCCCCAACAGGAAATTAAAAAAACAATCCCAGATTTGACACATTTCATCAGCTGGGTGTTGCCTACCTAAGTCAATTAATTGAGGCACAGGGAGAGAGGTGCTGAAACCCTGCCTTAGAGTGATTTCCCAGGATTCTTCTGGATATGAGATGAGACATCTCTGGAGACTATTTCCTGCCAAAGTAATTTTAAATAACTATATTAAAAAGCCAGTGGAAGTTACAAGTAGGGCCTGATTTTTTCACTGGTGGCACTTCATATCATTGAAAACCTGAAAGGAAATGTTCTTTAAATCTGTATTAAAATTACCAAGTTTTCTTCAAGTAAATGTGATTTGGGATGGGAAAACACAGGAATGCCTCATGCCTGGCAGAGAGGAGGGATTTTGGGAATAACACCCTCCATCCTCCCCACAAGCTGTGCGCACACATCTCCTCAAAGCACGGGATTATCTCTGTATAAACCAAAGAGCGACTTGATTAAAATCTGTAGCCTGACAAAGGAGGGAAATCAAGCAAATGAAAACACTCATTTCGAGACAAAACTTTATGCTACTGTAACTTTGGGAACAAAGCCCTTCCCAAGCGCTCCCATCTGCTGCGCTCGGCTCGCGGCCCTCAGTGGCATCTGGCGACGCGCTGGGGCCTTGTCAGAGAAAAGCATCAAAAAGGAACTCGAAGCAACGACTGAGACGTCAGATGTCAAAACCTGGGCCGGGCTTTGGGACATTTGCTCAGGACTTTGCCCTTCGGATGGAAGTTTTTTTAATTCCCGCTCCCACGCCGTTGCGGAAGGACCTTCTGCGGAGAGGCTTCCCGGGAGCCAGCTCCTCACGCCCGGCCTGCACCTGGGAGAGGCAGCTGCTCAGCAGCACCAGGCACGAATCCCATCTCCCAGACAGCTGGCAGGTCAAGTAAAAAGGGTTGGTGCTCTGGAGATTAAAGGCAAGCAAACAAACAAACAAACAAAAGAAAAAAAAAAAAAGAAGAAAAAAAAAAAAGGAGAGATAAGAGAAGGTAAAATTATGGATTTGTGTATTTGCCGCGGCTTGTTCAGGATACAGAGCAAAGCAGAAACATAAAAGCAATTTATGCTTTGAATGACAAGGATGAGCTGTTATTTTCTAAGGATTTATCGTGTTCAAAATCACATTTTTTCATTGTTTTTTATACATTTCTGGTCTAAAATACTGATACAATTATGTTTAGGGTATGATATGAATTGTTTTCGGTGATGTTGACCAACTGTGACGCAGTTTCCTTGGAACAACACAGGTGTTTATTGCTGCAAAATGAGATTTTTTTCAGGGAAAAATCAAATACCAGCTTTTTATAACCTGTGTGAACTTCTGAGACTGAAATTACAGGTAAGAGAAAACAAAAATACAAATAAAGCTAAAAATTTGGAGGAGGCTTTCCAGTAGTTATGACCAATTCTGGAAGTAATTTTGAGCAAGTTTAATAATAACAAAATAATAATGGGACTTTTAAAAAGTCTGGATAAAAATCCAGGCTTAGATAAAAATTCAGGGTTTTGCTCATATCCATTTTTGCACTCTATAGGACAAAAAATGCCAACTACATAAAGACTTTGAAATGTTTCAATAGCTCTTAAAATAAACTGCATTTAATTACTGCTGAATTATAAAGTAAAAACATTTCCTGGCATGTCTATGGTTGCTCTGTGCATCTTTCATCATGTCATGATTTCCCAGCTGATTTTTCCATCTAAAAGCCTGCAAAGTCATAGGATTAACACCTGGAATTGCTGGTAAAATTGCCATTAACTTCCTTAGGATGTGTTTGAATTCAGTGTTTTATTGCTCTTATTTAATACTGGTTATTAAGTTAATTTTTTTTGTTTGTTTAATGCCTTTTTCTGCAACCAACAACTTCTGCCACCAATAAGGCATTTCCCAGATTGAATTTTCTCCCTAACAAGAAAAAAACCCTCTTCTGGCAAGAAAAAAATCCAGTAAAAACAAAACAAAACAAAAAAAAACAGGCAGAGAGAAATTCCCCTTTTGAATGTTTAGCTGCTCTTTCAATAGATTTACTGAATAAATAACTTTTATTTTGACATTTATTGAAGCAAATAAACTCCTTTAAACTGTGATATCATTGCCATAAAGAGAACCCATCCAGTAGGAATTGTGGCTACTCAGACCCAGCTGTGTCTAAATAAATAAGCTGATTATAAATAAATTAATTAACTGATAAACTCACTAGCAATAAATGAAATTAATACATATGTATCTAATTGCACCTCTTTGAGATATGCAAGGAATTCAGATTAAATGGAGAGGAGATTTGTGGTTTTCTCTCTTCCATCCAGGATTTCAGCACCCCACACTCCACATTAAATATGCACTCAGTTGCTCACATGATTATTTCAGAGGCTTGCATATTTTATTAATAACTCCAAGAAAAATTAGGCTATGCTCCAGGAAAATTAGGTAATGATATTTAACCAATAGCTTTAATACAAGAAAGTCCTTTCATTTCATAAAAAAACAAACAACACAGCAGCAAAGAAGCAATCAAGCAAACAAAACTCATTGAAATAAAGGAGTAATTTAGGAGGAATGAAATAGATCTGGGAGTAATTAGGGAATGGGACTTACCATGGAAGGGCCAACTGGGAAACCCAAGCACACCAATGTCATGGAGATCCACAGGATGAAAACCAAGTTTAACCTGCATGGACTTCAAAGAAAAGCTGAGATTAATGAAAATTTGTACCAAAATCAAGCAAAATATGAACAGAGAGCAACCCGTGCACCAAGAACCCCGCGGTGCTTTACCTGCTCATTTTTCACCCAGCACTGTGTGGATGAACATGCAGCTCTACATCCAAATTCCTCACACATCCTTTCAGCTCTTCCTCAGGTGACCATTTTATACCAGAGTTCAGGAGGGAAAATGTCATCAAAGCTGATTTTATTCTGACTAATTGCTCCTTGTTTGGCCTTTTCTTCTTGTTAAATGGGAAAATGGCAAGAACACGCTCAGCTGCCATTACCAACCCCGGGGATTTCATTTAAAGTGTCCCATTAAATGTCTCTCAAGTGGTTTTATTGTTACTTCTGTGTCATCACTGCAAGTCTGGTCAGAGGTCTAAGGATTTCAAAAATCCATCTCAAGAGTTTGTTGCCACTTCCAAGATATCAGGTGGAGACCCTGCAAAGCCTGGAAGAGAAGGAGAAACATTAAAACTGTATTTTAAGTAGAAAGTTCCTCAAAGACTCTGATTATACTCAAAACAGCCACGATACAAAGAAGAAATTTTTTTTCTATTTTTCTCCCAACTTTTTTTTTTTTTTTTTTGCGTGCTTAGTTCTTAATACACCAAATGAAATTTTTTTCTGACAATTAAAATTCTTTGGACATTAATCTCTACTATGCAGCCACATCTCAGCCCACGCTGAGTTTAGTCAATCCAAACTTCTATAGGATTAATAAACTCTGTTAATCTCCAGCAAAAACAGCAAATGTTTAATGTCTAAAAGTATCATTTGTTGCTGCAACGAATTTAATGGTGCAATATTTTAGGGGATTCTGTGGTTTATTTCTCCAGAGTGGTGTGAAAGTGCTGAATCCCACAAGGTCTGGGAATGTTGGACTGCACAGGGAATGCTGAAAAACATTAAATTCCATTTATTCTTGATGAGAATGAGCACTTACATCTACAGAACTGTGCTGGGTTAATGGTTGGATCCGAGAGCTTTTCCAACTTTAACCATTCCAGGATTCTAAAGAAAACACTTCTTTAAAACCATGAATTACTTGAGGTAGGCTCCCATTGGGATTGGTCGGTTCCTCCTATGCTCACCTTTCTCCCATCCTTTTAAAGAGAGGTTTTGTCCAGGTGAGGAATCACAAACTGCTTTGGAACAGAAGAACCACAGGATTGTGGAATAATTTGGGTTGGAAAAGCCCTTTAAGACTGAGCCCAAGCATTCCCCAGCACTGCCAAGGCCACCACTGCCCTGTGTCCCCAAGTGCCACATCCATTTAAAATCCCTCCAGGGATGGGGACTCCATCCCTGCCAGGGCTGCACAGCCCTTTTTGGGAAGAAATGTTCCCAGTATCCAACCTGAGCCTCCCCTGGAGATGCAGATGGCACCAAGGCAGGAGTCACGGAGCCATCACCACCCCAGCACGGGCCCTAAGGGCTTTTCCCACCCCTCACACACACACACAAAGGTCATTCGTGACCATCCAGACCCTCCCGTTTGCCTCTCACTCCTTGGAGGTTGTTTTTTCCCAGCTTTTCAGGATGTGGTTTAACACAACACACCTGTGATTTGCATGCATGAAGCACAGATGGAGATTTAGATCCATTCCAGATATTCCCACTTCAGGTTTGGAGGAATCAGCTTGAACAAGTGGCAATTGACATTTCTGTCTCCTGCTCTGTCTGCAGAGGCTCTGCTCCCGGGCTGGGTTCACTGGCAGCTATCAAGGGTCAAATGAATCATTAAGAACCACAATAAAACCTCCCAGCATCCATAAAATTTGTATTTTCTGATAATAAATTGGCAGCAGTATGCGCAACAGTATCACCTCTTCCCTCCTGCTTGCCTTGTTGGAGAGATGCTGTATTCAACCTCAAGGCTGATTTCCTTGGTCTTCTCCCAAAAATCATATGGAACAACACAAAACTCACAGCTGAGCCTATCAAACCTTCAAATTTTTGAGGTTAATAAGCCTATAAGCTTAGAACATGATATTCCCTTCCTCCAACCCAACAGTCGATCCAAAGTGTTTTAAATTGGCATTGTGGGACTTTGCTAAGGGATCAAACAAACAAAAAAATGAATGCACAGACCTCAACCTGTCCATTGGCATAACCCCAAAAGTTGTAAAACCACAGCTTCTGATAAAGGTGAGGTTCAAAATCTCCAAGTTTCCTATTGGGATGCTCACAGTGAAACCTCAGCATGGCTTTGCCAGAGAAAGTTGCTGGGATATTTTGTTCCAAACTCAATTATTTTTTCTTGCTTTCAAGAGTATCAAGAAAGCCAAAAGCCAGCATGGTTTGCTTTCAGACCATTGCAAGGTGCGAGCTGGAAATCAATCACACTCCCAGAACACAAACTTGCTTCTGACTTGGTGAGAATAGAAAATCCCAGCAAGACACAAAGAGAGAGGAAACACAGAAAGCAGAAAGTTCATTCCACGGGTCATTCCCTCTGTGCTCTCACTGCTGCAAGGGGACACAGCCAAGCCCTTCACCTGCACCACAAGATCTCATCTCCAGAGGCACAAAGGAGCTGCTGTGGATACACCTGAGAGATTCTGGACATTTCCCTGCCATGGAGATCTCTAATCCCCTTAAATTTGGGTATCATGTGCCTGCACCATCCCTGGCAGTGTCCAAGGCCAGGCTGGGATAACAGAAGGTGTCCCTGCCTGTGGCACTGGATGGAATTGAAGGTTTATCCCAACCCAACCCATTCCAGGATTCTCTGACCCAGGAGGAGAATGGCCCTGACTGACAGGGCTAAGAGGCAATAAGGCAAATACTGCAGCCCGGGGGAGGCTCAGCTCTTGCCCCCTGCTGCCCTCGGACATTTGGGCAGGGCCTGCCCACCTGCACTGCCCCCCAGGCGTGGCACTCGTGACTCTGTCCTCTGTGTCACTGACCTGGCTCCCGAGCCAGCAGAGCTCTCTGCGCAGGATGCAGGGATCTCAGCAGAGGCCAGGGACACATTTTCTGAGGCCTGTGCTGCTGCTGTGGATAACCAGCTCGGAGCTGCTGTTTCAGAGGCTCTCCAGAAGGACAGGGCTGTTTACTGAATTCCTCTCTGGCTGCCAGCGGAGCGGAGCCCTGTAAGTGAGACACTGCTCCAGCTCCTGGCAGGCAGGGACAGCTCCTCTGCTGAGCCCTGGCACCGTGCCCTGCCGGGGAAGATGCACGGCTCCTTCTGAAAGCCGGTTCTCAATGCAATTCCCCTCAGAGCCCGCTCCCCTGCAGGCCAGCAGCAGTGCAGGCTCCAGCCAGACCCCTCTGATGCACAGGTCTGGGTTGTGAGAGAAGGAAAATCCAAAGGTGTTCAAGGCAGGAGCAGCACCGCAAGTTCTGCCCCCCTCCACAGCTTCGCTTCTCCTGGATGGATGCTCAGCAGGCAGGAGGGGAGCAGCCAGGGCTGTCAGGACATGGAAGGAACGGGGCCCAGCATTTGTGGACGCTCTGAACCTCAGGGTCTTCATTGCCACCTGATTTTGGAGCACTCCTGCATCACTGGGGCCGTGCACGTCACTGTCACGGCAAAGGGGACAAAGTTGCAGCTGGATCCTCCCATGCCAGGGAGAAAAAATTAGCTCAAAAATTCAGTTTTTGATCCTACATCACACAGGAACCGTGGGCTGTGTCACAGTCACCATCACCAGGATTTTAAAGTCAAAATCATCATCTCTAAATATATAAATTCCTTTTCCTGGTTACAGTCAGAGCTGGTGTGGGCAGAGGCAGCACGAGTTCCTTACCCCACTCCCCAGCACGTGTGCCAGAATGAATTCAAAATGTCACCACTCCCCACGTCCCACAGCACGTGGCACCTCCTGCTGATGTCACAAAGCCCTGCGGATGTCATCCAGCCCTGCTGATGTCATCCAGCCCTGCTGATGTCATCCAGCCCTGCTGATGTCACCACGCTCAGGCTGAAGCCCACATGAAGCAGCAGGAATGGCCAAAACATATTGGAACACGCCAGGAAATGTTTCTAATGTATGGATCCCTTGCTCTTTTTTTTTTTGGTTTTTTTTGGGTTTTTTTGTCTTTTTTTTTGGTCAGGTTCCTAGGCACACCTTCAGAAAAACAACCTGCACGAAGCACGGCATGAAAAACAAGCCCTCCCTGCACCACCACCAAGCGTTAAAACCCTCTGAGAATTTATCTGGAGGTAAAAAAAAGAAAAGGCAGAGCAGACAAAAGTTGCTCATACCGTTAAGGGGAGGCTCAGTGGAGAAGTGGAGGTAATTAACATTTTTGCTACGCTGATTTGCGCGTGCCAACGTAATTTATGCACTCAGAAATCTCTCCAACAGATCCTGCAGGAAGTAGCTGCCGAAGAAAAGATGTCAGTGCTGAGCTAAAAAGACACCTGTCAAAGCCAAACCCAAATTCCTGCTCAGATGCAACAAAGATCTCGATGATCTGAGAAAGGCTGAATAGCTGTTGAAGGAAAAGCCAGAAAGAGAAAAGAGCCTGGATAGACAAGAAAAGGCGAAGGGTTTTGAGGAGAGAGAGGAGAAAAGGATGTAGGAAAGTCTGATGTGACTTTAGAGGAAGAGATCAAACTTTAAAGGGATCAAACTTTAAAGGAGTCAAGGAAAGCTAACGTAAATATTATAAATAGCAAGGAATAGGGAAAAGGAGCTGGGTGGCTTTGAAGGGCACAATTTTTTAATGGATTTTATTGCACTGCACCTCAAGGGTCTCCCACGGATAAGGCTAAGGAAAGACATGGAAAACATATCCAGTATTTTTTGTTGGGATGATCTGGCTCAAGCAAAGCTTACATGTTTTTTTCCCCTACAGAATGCCAGCAGAAACCCATTTGTTTCTGCTCCCCAAGCCCTTGGGATGTCACACCAACACCACTGTGAAAGCTGGGAATGGCAAAATGGGAGCAGTGTTGGGAAAACTCAGTTCTGACAGCCCAGGTAGGACAAGGAATCATGCTGGGAGGTTTTGGGACACGAACCTGAGGATCCATAACTGCAGGGTCAGTGAGGGGCACAGGGGATGCTGAAGGCTCCTCAGGATGCTCAGAACTCACAGGCTGGACACAGAGGGGAGACTGCTCACCCCCAGCAGGTTCTTGTGCAATCCAGAGCGACCTGGGCCCAGCAAACAGCTCAGGTGGATGCAAAGCAGCTGCCAGGAGGTTCCTGATCCCCACAAACACTCCTGGGCTGAGGGAGCTCTCATTTGGCTGAGAATGAGGAGCAAATCTCCACCTCACAGCTCAGGGTGGCTCCGTTTCCTCCCAGACAGGGAGGGAGACAGCTCAGCTGCTGCTCGGATCAGCTCTTGGCATTTCTGGAGAAGGGTAAGATGCCAGCTTGAATTTGTGACACGAGACCTAAAGTACCTTTAGGAAATAAGTGGTTACATCTGGAACAACACTCATCATGTGGAGGAGGTGAGAGGACACAACTTTTTCTCTCTAAAATGCAGAGTGTTTTCCATCTGTTCTCCCTGCTCTTTTAGCTCGCTGCTGTTTTCTCTTGACTTTGCTGTGCCACTTAAATAAACAAGGATACTGCAGCCTCTTTAGAGGAGACTACTTTGCTGCAAAAGCCTTTTGAAAAGAAGGATCCTCTCCATAATGACCCCCCAAACAGCAAACAAATACGAGCTGAGCCCCAGCTGCAAAAGATAAAATCAAACTGTGAGTCTGCCTGCTCTGCAGGCTCTGGAAATGCCATGTCTGGATCAATTCTTGGCGACTTTGGTTGCTTGTAAAGGTCCTCAAGCAGGAAAAGGGGAATGTAGCTATCAAACAACTCAGTGCCTTTTGTCTGAACATGATCCTGATTTCCCCTTGTGTTCTCTTCCTCTCATAAAAGGCTTCTGCCAAAAATATCCCACACCAGAAGACAGGAGAAGTTTCTGTTTCCTCATTGAAGGCCTGTTGCAGCTGGCTGGATTTTTCCTGCTCTGTGCAAGGATTTCTTTGTGCCCAATTATGTTTCAATGCTTGATATAACACCTCTGGAAGTTAGAGCTGCAAAGGGACTTTTAATGAGGTCAGGGAGTGACAGGAAAAGGGGGAAAGTAGGTGTAGCTTGGATATTGGGAAAGAATTGTTCCCTGGGAGGGTGGTGAGGCCCAGAGTGCCCAGAGCAGCTGTGGCTGCCCCTGGATCCCTGGCAGTGCCCAAGGCCAGGCTGGGGCTGGGAGCAAACCTGGGACAGTGGGAAGCGTATGAGGTCACTTCCAACCCAACCCGTTCCATGACGATAATTTTGTGATTCTGTGATACCTGGCTCCCTTATTCTTCTTGTATTTGCATCAGGACCTGATTTGCAAAGCTCATCTCGGCCCTCTCCACCCTCTGAGTTCCCCTTTTAGCATCAGGGTCTTCAGGGTTTTTACCCCTCCCCACAGCTGCCACATTTGGAGGTAATCAACTGCTACTTCTTAATCAAGAGCACAGATTAATCCAAATAAACACAAAATCCAATATTAGAAAAGCTCATAGAGCCCCATTCTCTGGGGAACAGAAAAGGCTGGAGGTGCTGAGGGTCAGGATTGTCCCCTGTGGCAGGACAGGGATATCCTCCAGCAGCCTTTCCCTGCTCCAGTCCCTGAGGTAAAGCACAGTACATGAAAGGGAGCAGTTCTCCATGCACTTGACACTGCTCTGAGTGCCAGGAGCAAACGTGCAGTGCTCAAAAAGCCCAGGGATTCTTTCTTCCTTCCTCAGCTCCTGCCTGCTGGCAGCCCTGCCTTTCATCGGAGCAGGGAACGTTCAGCCTTTAAACCCAATTCCCAGCTCAGGAGTGTACAGGGAAAATGTCAGCATGGACTTCAGCACTGCACTCCTCAATAAAGGCTGAGCTGGGAGGGCAGGCAACAGCCAGAGGTGGCTGAGGCCTCGCTGGGGAAGCAGGAAGCACTGGGAGAATCTGGAATTACCACTCCACAGAAGCACCACTCACCTGAACGATCGGTGCCATCCAGGCTGTCTCTGGGTTTAGGTTTTCAGGGGATGCTGCTCCTGCTGCTTCATGAGCATCCTCGGGCTCAGGGATCCCTTTGCAGGGCTCCTTCCCTTCGGCATTGCCTCAGGAGCTGGGAGAAGCTCCAAGTACGACAAGAAATTATGAATGAGCAGCTCCCACAGTTGCCAGTCTCTCTGGCACGGCAGGAACGGCACGGCCACATTACAGAGAAGAGATCCCTTGAAACTCAAATAACCCCACAGTTCTCTGCCTTGCCAAACTCCATAACATCAGCAGCGCCTCAGCCAGCAGGACAGCAGCTAAAAATACTCTGCTCCAGCTCCTGCCAGGCTCCTGATGCAAGGGCAGAGTCCCTGCCATGTGCTCCCTGCGAGCGGCCTCGGGGCACGGCTCTGCCACGGCCCCACGGCTGCACGTCCACGGCAGGGCCAAGAGCTCAGCACAGAGCTCTCCACCTCCCCGGAAGGATGCACGGCTCAGCCCTGCTGTGCTTTCCTGGCCAATCTCAATGGCTGCGTTTTCAGTGCCAAACTCTTCTGCTGCCACACCAGGTCCCTCTGCAGTCCCCGTAGTTCACAGGCTGTCAATTGGCAATTTCTGATCCAAATGATGGGAAACACAGACCTGGGTAACTCTGCATTTTCCAGGGCTATTTCCCAACCTAGAACCTCTCCCTGAACCTGTCCCCAAGCCTGACTGGCACATTTGGGCTAGAGTAGCATAAAGAGGGGCTCGGGAGGGACTTGGAAGAAGAGCACCTGTGTTCATGTAGAGTTCATGTTCCCCGCTGTCCTTCTGTGCTCAGGCCCATTTTCTGCATGAATGAACAGAGAACCAAAACAAGATGTATTTACTGTGCTTTTTTTCTGCTGCATAAACTGATGTTTCCATAGAATCCCGGACTGGTTTGGGTAGGAACAGACCCTGAACCTCATCCATCCCACCCCCTGCTATGGGCAGCGACACCTTCCACCATCCCAGGTTGCTCCAGCCTGGCCTTGGACAATTCCAGGGATTGGGCAGCCACAGCTGCTCTGTGCCAGGGCCTCCCCACCCTCACAGGGAAGGATGTCTTCCCAATATCCCATCTAACCCTACTGTTTCTCAGTTCAAAGGCATTTCCCATTTTCCTGTCACGACCTGCCCTATTACAATAATCCCTCTCAGCTCTCTTGTAGCCCTTCTAGGCACTGAAAGGCCACAAGAAGATCATCCCAGAGATTTCTTCCTCTTCTTTTCAGCCCTGTGGGGTTTTGTCACTGTAGGGAGGGGTAGCCCCGGTCCAACTGCCCCTGAGCTGGCATTCTCTGCCTTCACAGCACCCACTTAATCCTTGCCAGCAGGTTTTGCCCACTCAAATCCTCTTTATTCAGGACAATCTCAGCCCAGAAATGACCTTAACTCAGGGAGGAACCATCCCAAGCTCATCCCGATCATATTTGCTGCTGTAACCTCATCAGGGCTGGCCAGGCAGCCCCGCTCCCTGCTGTGGATGAAGATGTTCCAGTTGCCTGGGAAACCATCCTTGGGATCACTGGGATGAATTCCACACCTCTGCCTCCAGATGCTCCATCAGCACCTTGTCTGGGAGAGAATCCTGAGTGGGAGAGACCTGTGGGAATCCAACCCTGCTCCTTTCACAGGGAGAAATCCAATGTAAAGCCGCTCCAACCACAACCAGATCTGCCCCAAAAGAGGAAATATGTGTCACAGCCAGAGCGTTTGAGCACCTCATTCCTCAGCTGAGGACATGAAGCTTAAACCCATTAGGATATTACCAGCAGGTGGAAGAATTGGCTGAGCAGAGATAAAGGAGCTACAATCAAAGGAGATGGGGTTACTCAAGGACTCAGAGCATTTATTTAGATTAAATATTTGCAAATTGGGATAGTTTTTGGCCTATTTTAAGAAAGAATGGATTCAGTGTTTACAGCAGGAGCACCAGGCAGGACCTTAAAAACCATCTTGTTCCAACCCCCTGCCATGGAAATATGGTTGGGGCAGCAGCCTGATTTTAGAGGACAAAAAGCCATAAAGAAAAGCAGGATATTGCTCCAAGTGTCCTATTGCTGGCAGCATTTAGACAAGGAAAGCAGCATCATTTGAAACTTGCTTACCTTCAATCAAAAAACAACACTGGGCTTTAATTTCTCCTGTGGGTGTAGTCAGCTCTTAAATTAAAAATCCAGGCTTTAATATCTTTTCCTCATAATTTAGGTCATGGGCAGGGAAGCAACTCAGGGAAACAGAGAGAAAATTCAGGCTTTGCAAGAGATGCTAAAAAATTGCAGCTCATGCTCGAGGCTCCCAGGGCACGGATTGCAGCCACTCCTCTGCTCAGAAAAGCCTTGGAGGCACAAAGGAGAGGCTGAAGTCACTGCAGGATTGAAATCCCGAGTTACAAGGCCTTTGTATGGTCTGGCTGAAATCCCTGAGGCCAACAGGGAATGTTCTGCTCTTCCCTGAGTGCCCATCCCTCAGGCAGAGCTGGAAGCGCTGGGCCGGCTCCACTCAGAGCCTCCCTCCTCGGGGATGGTAAAGGAATCACTGGGATCATCCAGTTCAGATGCATGGATAAGTGGAAGAAAAAAGAGTTTAATGGAAGAGAAGAATGTCTCAACAAAAGGCTGGGAGAGCTGGGGGGCTCAGCTGGAGAGGAGAAGCTCCAGGGAGAGCTCAGAGCCCCTGGCAGGGCCTGAAGGGGCTCCAGGAGAGCTGGAGAGGGACTGGGGACAAGGCACGGAGGGACAGGACACAGGGAATGGCTTTAAACTGACAGTGGGTAGATTTAGATGGGATTTTGGCCAGGAATTGTTCCTGGCAGGGTGGGCAGACCCTGGCACAGAGTGCCCAGAGCAGCTGGGGCTGCCCCTGGATCCCTGGCAGTGCCCAAGGCCAGGCTGGACCCTGGGGTTGGAGCCGCTGGGACAGTGGGAGGTGGATCTGGATGAGCTTTAATGTCCCTTCAACCCAAACCAGTCTGAGATTCTGGGTTTAAACAGCAAATTGCAGCTGCATCAGTCTGGGAGGATGCTGAGTTACTTTTTTTCCCAGTCTTTCATTTCAAAAATCCAAACAAACCAAAACCCTTCCCCTGTTGTCCCTGACACAAATTCTGCAGTTCAATGTCTCAGTGCTCCCCCCCCAGAATTCAGAATTCCACCCCCTGCTCAGTTTATGTTGCTCATTCTCTTCTAAACATAATTTCACTGCACAGGGCCATAAACTCCCCATTCTGGGGGATGGAAGCAGCTTTCTTCTCACATTTATTAAACTGTGTTTATACACATCCTTACTAATTTATACAGCATATTCCTTGTTATTAGATCAGCCAAATATGATTGAGTCTTCCATTCCTAATGTTTTTGTTTGGTTGGTTGGTTAGTTGGTTGGTTTTTAAAACTGCAAACATGCACATGCATAAATGTTTTAGCATCAAAAAATCATCTGGAGCTTTAGATGATCAGGGCAAGGCAGCCTTGGGGTTTTTGCTGGGTCACCATCAAGGGTTGTTGTATCCAGATGACACCAAGCACTGCTAAAAACACACTCAGCTCCTTCACAACTGCTCAAACAAAATTAAAATTCCAGGAAACTGCAGCAAATCGATTCCTAACATATATTTCAAGTGTAACTGCTCAGACTTTTTCTTTATTATTAATATTGTTTTAATATTTCAGCTCTGGTTGGATGTGATTTGAGATGTTCAGAAAGTCATTTTCTGGAGAAAATGTTAATAATAAATGGAGAGAAATTAATCCCATCCCAGATGAATGTGGCATGGATTTCAGTTTAGGAGAACACAGGAGTTTATGTGTCCTGTTACCAATCAGCCCCTTTGGATTGAGAAGGAAAAGGGAAAGGGGGAAAGGGAAAAATGGAAAAAGGGGAAAGGGAAAGGCTCATTTTAAACCCAAACAAAACTCAAAGATATTATCACAGTGCAGCAATGCCAGGGATGTCACAAAACTGAATTAAATCATTTTTTTCCATCTGTTTAGGCACTCCAAGCAAACCATCCAGCACTGCCAAAGCAACTGCACTAAATCTGTCCCCCAGCAGAAATCGCTGCACCTGAACAGTCATAGCAAAGTCCCCAGATTCACTTTTCCCTTCTTTTTTCCCCTCCTAAAAGCAAAAGCTCAAACACTCTGTGGGACTCCACACCACCAGCCGAGAGGATCTCGCCACAAAGCTCCAGAAGAGGAGTTTTTCAGCGCAGAGGAGAAAATTACTGTTTCCCCAGGAGGCACAGATCCCATGTCAAGGAAAAAAAAATTAAAACAAAATAGATCTGGACAGCAATTCTGTGGTTTCACCAGGAGATGTTTTGTGATGAAGCTGAGCAAGTAAACAGAATGTCAAGTACCCAGATAAAAGACTTTCACATATTGCTGGACAAGACAAAGGTGTTTTGTTGTTGTTAGGTCTGGTTTTTGGGTTTTTTTGGGTTTTTTTTGTAGCTACATTTTTTCTGCAAATAAATATCCCTACGCATTTTCTGAGGAGAGCTCTGGAACATCATGAAATAGTGGAGAAGCAGATCTCCAGGAAGCCTGGGTTAGCAGGTCAAAGACACCGGGACCTTCCAGGAAGAATTCTGGATAAAAACCCTAAAAAAACCCCACAGGTTTCCTTTTCATCACATCAACTGCTCCCCTCTCCTGTTCTGCTGCACAGAAAGCTGAAAATGCCTGGCCTGAAACATCCTTGGAAATAAAAGGGTGATTCTGCTGCCTTGGGGGATGCTGCTGGAAAACTCTGCGTGTTCTTTTGTCTGCCTTTGCCCCTGGAAAAATCCACCAGCACTCCAGGCTTTAGGGGTTTCTGGGATTATTTTATCCTGTGTTAAGTGGGCAACATGAATCAATACTTCTTGTGCACCTCCCAGGCCCGTGTCTGATATTTTTGTTCACATCCTACTCCTGTGTCTTGCCCCAAAAAATGATTTAAATTTGGCAACCAGAGAGACCAAATGTGTACAAGCATATGGGCTATGCATGTTAGAGATCATGGAGCAGATTTCCCTTCGTGGAATCAGAGAGCTTCAGGAATCTTTGGAAAAGCCTGTAACAATATCCAGTTGTAAATGAAGTGCCTCCATTATTTGAGATTATAATTGCAAACAGGGTCTCTGTATTATGGAGCCCTTTGTTATTCTAAGCCTGTGTGATTTCTCCTGCCCTCCAGGATTTATTTTGCAATGGTTCACATCTCTTATTTCTTTTCATAATTAAGATCATTGCAATGTTTTGATTTGGTTTGTGACATTTGCATCTCATCACACGAAACTTCTCCAAGCCAGTACCACTGTGTTTTACCAGCCCTGTCCTGGAGGAGCAGAGAACTGGAAAAACACTCCCACTAAGACTTCAGCTCCTCAGTTTTAATAATTTTGTGCTCAGACAAGCAATTCCAACTAATTCCTACACCAGGCCCCTTGAAGGGCTCCATTTGTCTGCCCTGACCATTCCCATCCATCCCTAATGCCTGCAGAAATGGGGATGGACGTGTTTTGAGTCTGAGGTTACAGCTAGAAAAGTGTGAATTAAAGGAATTACCTTGGAAAGAAGAGGTTTTCAGTCTCCTTTTCTCCTGGAACAGAGAGCAGGCGGCTGCTGTGACAGGAGCTGTGACAGGCTGGGAGCTCAGCACTCTTCAGGTGATGTTTAGTTGGATGCAGGTTCAATTAAGATGGAAAATTCCAGGATTTCAGCAACTGGACTCACACTGCCTGTCAAATAATTGAAGAGAAATCATTACAAGGAGAAAGTCAGTTAGAAAAAGCATTGACATAGAAAAATGTCCCCAGATGAGACCCCTGCTCCAGCTTGGGTAAAGCATGTGGCAGTGACATCCTTTAAAATAGGATTCTTGGATTTTTCAGCACTTTGATTTCCATTTCTTCAGGTACTTTATCTAGAGCACGAGACTAAATGCATTAATTCCAAACAAACCCAAATGCAAAAAAATGGTGCAATAACCATACCCATAAAGGTAAATTTCAGAATAAAGTAACATTATCCCAGGAAGTGCTGGAAGATGAAGGCATTTCACAAAGGGACTGGATGAAATAAATACCCCAACATGTGACCTGACCGACAGGAATAAAGTTCTCACCAATTTTTATTGCTCTGCCAAATATCTGCTTCCACAACGTTTGTGAGGAGTCAGTTCTACAAAAATTGGTTGTACAAGTTCTGTGGCTGCTCACATGAAATGAGACTCCCAGAAAGCTTCCCATGAGCTGGGGTCTGCTGCCAGCTCCTTGCTGGAGAAACAGGAATTTCCTGGAAGGGCTGAAGGGTCTTTATTCCACCCAAAAATCAGGAGAGGAGGAGGAAAAACCATTCCCACCCTCCCAGAGCTGCCCTGGAGGTGTGGGGAGCAGTGAAGGCAGAAATGATGGATGAAATCACTGTGTGAGGAAAAGCTAATGCCTGGTTTGTGTTGCAGACAGGTAGAGATATTATAAAAGCAATATCAAATATGGTCTAGGCCCTGCTGCTCTAGCTAAGCTAGCAGTAGCTTTTGAGCTCCCACAAGAAAGAAGCAGAGCAATGAAAACTCTGTTAACACAGCAACCTATTCTGGGAGAGAAAAATAAGTTTGCACCTGCAAATAAACAATGAACCTGTCCCATGAGAACCAGTGAAGAAAATACGTGAGCAATCCAAGGAAAAGAGATATTTGATGGAGAGGTAAAATACTAACCAATGAATTGAATAGCAAGAAAACTATTGGCCAGTTAGGGCTAAACACAGGGTCTGTGAAAACTGTACAAAAATGAGTTCTGTGAATCAAAAATTGCCTTTTCCTGCATGAAGAAACCTGAGGGACATTGAGTCTGAGGGACATTGAGGGACATTTCTCAGCAGCACGGAGGGAAATGCCAGGGAGAGCTGTCAGGGAAGGCAGAACTCCTCTCTGTCCAGAGAACAAGAAAAAGCTCAGTCAGTCAAAACTGCACCGTGGGTTGTTGTTATAAATGGATTTTTTGCTTTGGCCTCCTCTCCTGACATTCATGGGATGCTCCCCCCCACCTCTCCTGCCCTCCCTCAGCCCCTCCAGGACAGCTCAGCTTCTGCTGCTGCACCTTTACAACTCTCCACTAACATTTTTCCCAACTGGAAAACGCTTTCCCAAAGTTCCCTATTTTTTTTAAAGTAGAAACCCACTAGGAAGTGGTCTGGGATGGAAAATCACAAAATCAAAGGCTCACAAGGGATTTTAAAATTCATCCCATTCCCACCCCTAACATGGCAGGGACACTTGACTGTCCCAGGTTGCTCCAAGCCCCATCCAACCTGGCTTTGGACACTTACAATTCCGATTTTAATTTTTTTTTTCTTTTTTCATTCTGCTTTCCCCCTGCAATGAGCTGCAGGCCTTTGCACCAGCCCTGTTCAAAAGCCCTGAGGAGGTGGCACTTGGGGACATGGGGCAGTGGTGGCCTTGGCAGTGCTGGGGAATGGTTGGACTCAATAATTTCAGAAGCCTTTTCCAACCTTAATTATTCTGTGATTTTTTAGATGCATTTGCTACAACCCTGGGCCACTCTGGGCCCACTGAAGCTCCTTTAATGCCTCCCATTAGTTTCAGGGTGTGAAGAGTGAGGATTTTAGGTGACATCAGAGAGGTAATGAAATGTAATCATTAAAATGTGCTTCCCCTGCTCAGCCAGAGCTCTTCCAACCACTGCTTTTCAGAAAAAAAAAAACCCCAAAAAAACCCCCCCAAAAACAAAAAACAAAACAACCCAGAAACCTTATATAATTTGGTTTATTTCTGCAGTACCAGAGTAGATCCTGTCAGGAGCAGCATCTCCCAGGGCTGTGGCAGTGAAAACAGTGAAAACAACAACAAACGTAAAATTAAAACAGTTCCTAAGTATTTCAGGATTTGATTTAAGGTGTTAAGGGTTGGACTCAATCTTGGAGGGCTTTTCCAGCCTTAAAGATTCAGAGATTCTGCACGGGAGAGCAAAACTGTTATTAAAAACTTGGATTTCCATGGGATTAAAACACTTGGCACTGACATCGTGTATCCAACAGTTTAATTTGATTTACAGAAAGAAATCTTGTCCCTCCTGAATAAGAAACTCCCTTTGGGGGTGCAGCTTCAAATGGGACAAGGGCAGAGCTGTCAGAAAAAATGTTTGAAGTTCTGAGGGCAGTTTTGTCTCTGAGCTGAGCCAGGTGCTGCCCAACAGGTCCCTGACTCCTCCAGCAAGGAGCACACGGGACACAAACGTGCAGCTCAGATTTCACTCCAGGAAATCCCAGTGACTTTTGCAAATGGTGGTTCAGATATTCCAAGGTTTTCTCGGCAAATATAACAACAGAAGCAGCTCTGAGGGTGTTATCCAGGGCTAATATGCTTACAAAGACAAAACCCAGCACCATCAATGAAGCATTTGGGTGGTGAGGGGGTGGAAAGAATAATTTTCAAAACATATTTACATTAGGAATTAAAAATTCCAGCCATTCTACACTTGAGCTGTGTTTTTTATTTCTCCCTGTGCATCTGAAGAATTCAGAAGTGTTCTTACAAGCAGTGGGGATAAAAAGACATTTAGTACAGATGCTGAGAGGCAGCGTATCAGTGAACTGAGAAGTGATTATGTTGTACCCCTGGGCAATGAGGCTGTCATCGAATTTCCAAACAAGATGTGAGAATCTAGGACAGCTCTGTTGTTGGGTCACAACGTTTGCTTGGCACTTCCCCTGCCTATTTTCCGGTTAGGAATGAAATCCCAACATTTCCAGGATCAAATCCTCCCCTGGCAGGGAAAAGAGGCACAGAAGGCTGCTTTGGGCAGGGAGGGGAGGCTGGGACAGCAGGGTCACACACAGGGCTAACCCAGCCAGAAATGAAGAC
Organism: Regulus satrapa; assembly: GCA_013396955.1. NCBI lineage: Eukaryota > Metazoa > Chordata > Aves > Passeriformes > Regulidae > Regulus > Regulus satrapa. Next base: position 144,880 of record VWZN01019103.1, read on the forward strand.
ATGAAATGGGGGAAAACAGCAACTCGTGGCTTTTGCTGCCACCCAGACCTCAGCTAATCACTTGTTCCACACCAGCTGCAGTCACGATTTTTTATAAACCAGCTGAAATCTCTACTTGCTATAAAACACCCGAAGTTTTGGCTCTGTTGCCACCCAGACCCCATGGAAGCATCCAGGTACAGATCCATCAACTCATTTTGAATGCACAGGGAGGTTCCTCCAGAAGGAAATGTTCAGGTAGGCCCTGGAGAAGCCCATCCTGCCCTTCCTTTCTTTTTTTTTTTTTTTTTTCCAAATGAATTAATAAATAATTGTTTTTAAAAACCAAACAACAAAGGAATCAAGAAAATAAAAACACTTGCAAAGGTTTGATCATATTTCACTTGCAAAGATGAAATCCTGAGGTCACCTCTGCAAGTGGGACTTGTTTTTCTGCCCAGCACAGAGCAGAACTGTAGTTATCCAGCAGGGACAGAATTCCATATTTCCAGGCTTTACAGAGTCCAAGAGGAGTGAAACGGCCCTAGGAAACCCACACAAACACTATTAATAATTAAATTGGCTCCCTAACGTGGTCAAGAAGGATGGCTGCCACCAAGTGCCTCAGCCACTGCCAGGTGCAATAAAATGGGTTTATGCAACATTTTGAGGCAGCCTCACCCTCCCAAACCCGTGCTGTGCACAAGGAGCCTCCAAAGTCAGCAGGAATGGAGCTGCTCCTACAGGAGAGGGTCATTTCCAAAGGTAACCCATGCCCTTTGAACCCAGAACTGTCCAAGTGTGTTGAGAATAACGGAGCCTGACAAGGCGGAGGTTGGAAGAGAAACGGGCAGATGGATCCGAGGTGGGGTTGCACTTCTGGCAGGGTTGTAGCAAACAAATATTTCCCTAAATAAAGGAAAACTGGCAAATGCTTAGAACAAACCCCAAAATATTCACAGCTCAGAGTTTTGCCCTGCTTGGTGGAATCCCATTTCTTCCACCAGCCCCTGATAAGAGGGATGTGTTGGGAAGTCTTGGATGATAAAATCAAACCTGTTAAGGTGACAAAACATTTCAGGCTGCCTTGCCTGGGTGTTACTGCACTGCCAACCCCTCAGGTATGTGGAGAACCCTGCAGGGAGATTCATGGGACTCCAAGCCTTGATTTTCCAGGAAAGTTCTGGAAACAAGAGATGCTGTGGAGAGCAAGGAGCAGGCTGTGAAGCTACAGAGAATGGAGGTGTCACCTTTAATTATCCCCCCAGTAATCCAGTCCTCAGGTCAGGGATGGGATTTTCTCCTTCCCTGAGTGGTCCTGCCCAAATCCAGGGATTTTGGGGGAGCATGAATTAGGGAAAAACCTGGGCTGAAAGTCCCACAGCTTTACCTGTGGCCCTTCCTCTAAATCCTTCTCATGTGGGAATGAGACAACAAAGGTTTAAAACCACCCCTTATAGGGTATACCTCACATTGGGTTTTTTTGTTTGTTTTTTTTTGGTTTTTTTTTTTTTTTTTGGGCTGGTTTAGACAAAGCAAAACCCACCAAAGCCATCAAGTACCGTGTAACCTTGAGTACATAATGTAAGGCTCAGCTGCCAATACCAATTTCAGGGCACCTTTAAAAGTTCACCTCCCATTTCCCTTTTAGATGCAAGGCTGAGCAGAAAGAAGAAATAAAACCACTGTTTTTTAGAGGAGTATTATGTAGGAAATGCTGCCCTCAAACACATGAACATTTCACTTCCCCATCTAGAATCCAGAGGTTAGGGAATAGGGATGCATTTTTCAGCTCTTTTTGCTACTTTTATTTCCTTTCCTTCCAGTTCCCCCTTTTTCTACCCTTCCCAGCTCCAGGACTCAGGGAATGGCAAACACCCAGCCCATCCCTGGGCTAACACAGCAAGAGCACCTGCTCCACCTTGTTTTTCCACCAGCTCTGCTCTTGCCTGAAGGTGCCTTCCCCTGCTCCATCCTTTTGTTGTAAGGGAGAAGAGAAATGGAAGCACCACTCATTTCACAGCTCAGCTACAGGTAAATTATCTGAGAAAATAGGGGAGCACTTGGCTCCCCTCACTTTCATTTTTCTTGGAGTGAAAATCAAGTGTAATGAGCTCACTGATTTATGACTGCCAGCAGGATGAAGCACTGGGATCTTTTGACACCTGCCCAAATTTCTGGTTGGATCACAAAAACCCCTTCCACGTGATTTGAGGTTCCTGCCAAACCTCTGCTCCCCAACTGCACCAACTTCTAAGAGGAAAATAATTTCCTCCAGCCCCACATTTCCATTGGGAGAGTCCCCGTGGCTACTGGGTCCAAGCTGGGAAGTGCCATTCCCAATCTGGCTGAAGGGTCCAGGCTGTGAGCTCAGGGGCCCATGGGGACTCTGGGTGGCACAGCACAGCAGCCAGGGCAGTGCCAGGCACAGGCAGCTCATCCCTCGGAATCCCAAACAGAGCATCATGGAATGGTTTGGATGGGAAGGGACCCCTCCCACTGTCCCAGGATGCTCCAGCCTGGCCTGGGGCACTGCCAGGGATCCAGGGGCAGCCCCAGCGGCTCTGGGCACCCTGGGCCAGGGCCTGCCCACCCTGCCAGGAACAATTCCTGCCCAATATCCCATCTAAATCTCCCCTCCTTCATTCCCCTTTTGTCTGTGCAAAACCATCCCATTGCCCTGGCCCTCAGGATATCGGGGTGGGTGAAAACTGCTCACCCTCACTTTTATGAACCACAAATTCCTGCTGTCCCCTTGAAAAAAAATTAAAAAATCCCTTATGAAACAACAGAAAGCATGGATGGAAAGGCAGGAGAAAAGAGGAGGGAACAAAAAGAACATCCTCAATGCAGCTGTCAGCGTGTGCAGAGCTGAGGCAGCCGGGCTCTGCGGTCACTGCTCACTTCCAATTAGCTCATCCCACCATTAATGCTCCCTGGCAGCAGGAACAAGGAGCTCTGCAGAGAAAGGAGCTCCTCGCTGAGACTTTGGGGGTGTTTTTGAGTGGTTCTGCCATGGCCTGCAGGAAAGGAAAGTGCCTGTGCTGAACTCGGGTAACTCTGGGTTAGGTAATTAATCCAGCTCGGAGCGCACCCACCCACGATCAGCTCCGTGATCCTCCAGACCTGCAGCTGTGTCCTGGAGACACAGGAGAGAAAATCACAGAGTCACAGAATCATGGAATGGTTTGGGTTGGAGGGACCTTAAATCCCACCCAGTGCCCCCCTGCCATGGCAGTGACCCCTCCCACTATCCCAAGTGCCCCAATCCCAGTGTCCAGCCTGGCCTCAGGCACTGCCGGGATGGGAAACCCACAGCCTCTCTGGGCAACTATTGTTCCTTCTTCCTTAATTAAAAGTGAGCAAACACACAAACTTCTCTTAAAATCCTTTTTTTTTCTCTTTTTCTCTATTATTTCCCTCTGGGGAACAGCTCAACAATAATGGGCTGCTTCGAAAAAAAAAGCAACAACAAATCTATTTGCCAACTGTAAACAGCAGTAAACTCATGGAAGGAAGTTTATAGCCAGTAAACTGAATATTATTGACAACCAGATTGCAATAAAATGTAAAAAAAATATCTCACAACAGGCCTCCTGCAACACAAGTAGGTAAGACGTGCCTCATCTTTTGAAAAAAAAAGATGTTCTACTTGTAAAATTTATTAATTTATGGTTGATTTCTTGGGATTTTTTTTTTCTTGGTGAGCTTTTGAGCTCACGCAATTAAACGCAGGCAAACACATCTAATTTCCAGAGAAACAATAATTACAGCTTAACCGAACTCCCTGCCCTCTGCAATGCCTCCCCCTGTTGCTGCAAGAACACACTCCCCAAACCAGTGTTCATCCTGTTAAATTGCATGTTAGTAAGTGGTTCAAGCTGCATAATTCATGCAGCTAAGAAATATTTTGCTTGGGCTGGAGCTGCTGGGATTGTTTTACCTCTCTGACCGCTCCCCGTCCGGCGATCCCACCTGGAATTTGTGTCACACTGCTCTGGAGCAGTCCTCTTCATCCCCGCAGCTTCCTTCATGTCCTGCTAAGGAATTCACTCTGGAGCCCAGGAAGGATTTTAGTTTGTTTTCTGAGTTCTCCCCTGCCAGGGCAGTGATCCGGCATCGCTCGTGGGGAGGATGGAGAGAGGGAACTCATTTGAAACTGGGATTGCAGCACTGAGGAAATGCATGAACAGCCACGGGAGAATGAAATAAATTCAGGAAGAGCAGCCGACAACAGGAGAACACATCAAAAATGACTTAACAGGAGCCAGTGTCACATTAGGGTTTGGTTTTGCTTTCTCCTTGGAAGGACTCCCTAAAATGTTGATGACAAATATCTTCTGCTTCATCTCTCTCATCTTATTTCTATTTCTTTCTTCTACCTTACATTTACTGTTGAATAAAATCAGAACTATTGAGTCCAGCACAATTCTGTGCAATTAATTTGGGCAAAGGAATCTCTCAACATTTGTATCTTAACATCATCCCAAGGGTGTGAGGATGTGTCCCCAGCACTGCAGTCCACAGCCACCTTCCTTAGCTGGGAAATGAGTTATTTAACTCAGCCACTTCCCTTTGAAATGCTTGAATACAATGCCACACACGCTGGAAATGAAAAATATAAAACTGTCATTCAACAGAGAAACACAATTTACAGTAATTATTCATATCTGCAGAATACATATTAAAAATAAAAAAAACCAGGGGAAATTAAAAATCCTATAAATGGTTTCACTGGAGAAGAGCTGCAAAGACCCCATACAATAACCATTTATACTGAGCCCCACCTTTCTGCATCCCCAAGAAGATGGCAACTGCAAGCCTGAAATTCAGCTCAGAGCCATGGAAAGTCCAAAAGAACAATGAGAGGACATTGAAACGTCAGCGCAGCTGGACCTCACGCTTCCCATCCCTGCTAAAATCCGAGGAGAGAGGAAAACCCCAAATCCCAGCGCTCTCCATCACTCGAGTGCTTGGTCCATTTTTCCATGGGGGAATCTCCACACGTGCTCCAATTTATTGATTTGTCAGGGGCCAAGGTGGGGATGGAAACTGGGAAAGCCTTACCTGGCTTGTGCAGGGGATGCAGCCACAGCTTGGCTTCACACCACAGCAAACTTCTGGCACGGGATGGGCCCCAAAAATTGACAGGGAGGATGTCTTAACATGAAGCAAGAAGGTGGAGACCTCAACCAGGCAGTGAAATGAGATGAATCACATAAAAAATGTGTGTTTGATGTGTGTGCATGAATACACAGCTGTACCTGCACTCACATGAATCTCTATTCGTGTATCACAAATAAATGCATTTTCACTGCAAACCTTTCATCCTTTTCCTCTGTAAAATCACACAAGAACTACAGCCAAGGTAAAGAAAAATGCCTATGTTAAAACTGAATTTCAGAACATTTTTACCCTCAGAATTTGTGGTATCATGGGAGACATCTCAGTAATCATAAATGTCAATTACAGGAACCAGCTGAAGGAGTGACCTTTGTGTTGAGCTTCCCAGTGAAAATAAATGTGATTAAAAAGCAAACAACCCCTGTCCAACAGATCTTGGGTGGCTTAGTGTGGGACTGATCTGTGCAGCTGTAAAATCCACCCTCACTCCCAGGCTGAGACCCAGGGAAATGGAATTAAGGAATCTCCTTTTACCCTGGCACTGTGAGTTGACTGTCACCAAGTGAATTCCAGCTGCTTTCCAAGAAGTGAAAATTAGTGGCCACTGAAATTCTGGTTTTTCTACTATGCAGGAACTTGGCCCCTCTGAATTGCTCCTTTCAGAGAAATTTGTGTCACAAAGCCCTCAGGAGCTGCTCTCAAGTGTGAGCAGAGGGACAGCACTTGGGGGAAATTAATCTTGACTTGTCCCAAATGGTGAAAACCCTGTGGATTCTGCCAATTCCCTGGGCAAGGTCGGCTATGGAAAAGATGGATGGGTCACCTCTGCAAGCAGAAACATTGATTTGAATCAAATCTGAGTTTGGACCTTTGGGTGTGGAGGCACTGGGAGGATAAAGGGGTGATAAATAAACCAGGTAGTTCCAATCTCACCTTCTCCATATGCAGCTCAGGGCACGGGGTGGGGAAAGCAAAAGACTTGAAGCCAGAGACAGATCTCACCAGTGGTTGAAATTAAATCAGCTCCTTGCTCTGTATTTCATTCCGAGCTCTTCTGCATTAGCTCAGCTGTGTCCCAAAGAACAAGGAATTCCCATGGCCCTGGGATGCTCTGACTCCCAAGTGCATTGGAAAGGAGGAGAGCAAACCATGGGAAACAACATCATTCCGTGGGTTGTTCACTGCCTGCAATGAACTGGCTGCTGGCTTTGCTGAAGAGTTTTCACCCCTCTTTGAGGAGGGCACTGATTCATCCTGGGCTCTGCCCAAGTCTCAGCCCAGGAGCTGTTAGATTGTAAAAACGGGGACAATCCGGCTCTGGGAGCGGCTCTGGGAGCCTGATTTTCAATTCCCAGGCTCAGCTTGCATATTTGTAAAACACACACACACAGATGAGATTTGGAGTTTGTACTGTGAGACCGATTTGGAAGAGCAGCTCTTGTTTGAGGAGTCTCTCAGGGCCGAATTATAACACTTGCATGAGCACAGGAATTTGCTAAGGACGTGTGAAAACAAACACATTATCAGAAATACAATTTACAGGCATCCACCCAAAGGTCGATGGGACAGCTCTTCCCATCCTTTAGGAAGCAAATGGAAGAGAAAAGAGGAAAACTCACCCAGCGTCCCAGCATGAGCTCCCTGGCAGCAGCAAGAGCAGCTTTTAAAGCAATTCTCAATTAAATACAAACTCCTAGAATTAAAGTTGTGATACATTATTGATTGACTGCAGATACCTGATTGACTGCAGCCAAGAATCCTTCTCTGCCTGCTCCTCTCGCAGAGATGATATGAACAAAACAAAGAGGGAATTGCAGGATGAGATCCAACAGTAACTCCTGAGACGCTGTGGGAGCTGATTTTCCAGCGAGGAGAAAAGTGTCTTTGTTTGATCCAAAGTGACACCGTGCTTTAAGGCAAAAAAATGAGAATATGTAATTGACCACTGGAGCCACTTTTTATGAGAAGGGCAATTTTTCTACCTTTGTAACTTTTGTGTCTGTGTTGTTTTACTGCTGTGTAAAGTCACTTCTGCTTGGAACTCGCATGGTGTAGCAGGTACCCGAGGTGGAAAGTATTACATAAAACTCATCTGTTTCCTGAAGCATTCACTTAGAGATAGCCAAGCCATCACTTTGGGCATGGACGGCACACAGGGATGAATGTTCTTAGTGCTGATGTGTGTTTTAGCTCCAACCTGCAGGGACAACCACAACAGTACAATAAAATATTTCAGTTTTCTTCCGAGTTGCCCTCCTAAGCTGTCCTGAATAAAAGGAAGTGTATACACAACCCTCTACACAAGGCAGTAGTTCCCAAAATTCTGCAGTAAGGATCAAAAATACCAGGGATTGTATTCATTTTCTTAGACAAGCTTTTAAAATAATAGTTTATTTTTTTGAGTCAGTGGTATATTTAAAAACAATCTACTGTAAGAGTAAAAAGATTGTAGATAATAAAAAAAACCAAAATGTGATGACAGTAAAAAACCACTAGAATATAAAGTTAGTTTCCTTCCTCCCTCCCAAACCCCCATCCCATCAGGTTGATATTGTCAGAGCTTAATAACTGGAACCAAAAAAAAAAAAAAAAAGCGCTTTTTGTTTTTTCTTTACACTTTCAGCAATTAGGAAATTAAGAATACGTGAAGCATTCTTTGCAGGCACATTAATTCTTTATGACATGAAAAGCAGGCACCATAAAAATTAAAACATTCTAAAAACCATCATATATACAAACACTGTACAGAATGATGGCACAAGGACAAAGTGATTCCGTTCAGTTCATCCTAATCCAACATGAAATATTACACAATAAAGAAGGGAAAAAGCTCTTCCCGTTTCTGTACTCAACATTTAGGTTCAGAATGACCAGGAGTCTCCTCCCTGCTCGCTGTTTTCTCTCCCATTCCCTCGTGCCATTGGCAGCTCCAAGGCTTCCTTGTGTTCGCCCTCATGGACACCCAGAAGATCCAACTGAATGAAAGCAGCAGTGGGTGATCACCAATGACTGATTTTACAAAGCAAATTCATCACAGATTATCCTGTGCTGGGAGGGACCCCCAGGGATCATCAGTGCAGCTCCTGGCCCTGCACAGACCCCCCAGATTCCCACCCGCAGCATCCCTGGAGCAGTGTCCAAACTCCTGGAGCTCTGGCAGCCTCAGGCCGTGCCCATTCCCTGGGGAGCCTGGGCAGTGCCAGCCCCTCTGGGGAAGAACCTTTCCCTAAATCAAATCAAATCCTCCCTGGCACAGCTCCAGCCATTCCCTGGCTCCTGTCCCTGATTAGGACAGTGCAGAGTTCAGTTCCTGCCCCTGCAATTCCCTCAGGAGGGTGCTGATGACCCAGCGAGGTCTCCCCTCAGTCTCCTCTCCTCCAGCTGAACATTCCAAGTGCCCTCAGCTGCTCCTCACACGGCTTCTCCTCAAGGCTCTTCCCCATCCTTGTAGCTCCTTTGGACACTAACAGTTTAAAGTCTTTTTTTCTAGTGTCACTGCTGCCAGCCTGGTGCCACCCCGGTCACTGTCACCCTTCGTGACCCCTGAGCCAGCTGCTCACCCATCCCATGATGTGTTTCTCCAGCTGTAGGATGGACATTTTGTCCAGAAGGATCCCATGGGAGACAGCATCAGAAGCTTTGAAGAAGTCCAACAAGATCCATCTCCTGGCTTTCCCGGATCAGCCAGATGGGTTACCCTGCTGCAGAAGGAAATCAGGTTCTCCAGGCAGGACTTTTGTCTCATGGAGCCGTGCTGGCTGTGACCCAGGACTGCACTGTCCTCCAGATGTTTCCCAGTACCTCCCAGAATAATCTTTTTTCATGATTTTACTGGGTCTGTAGTTTCCAGGGCCTTCCTTCTTGCCCTTCCTTAAAATCAGGACAGCATTCCCCAGCTTCTAGTCAGCTGGGACCTCTCTGGATTCCCCTGACTGCTCAAAAATCATCACAGGGGGTTTTATGATGACATCAAGCAGCTTGTTGAGGATTCTGGATAAATCCCATCAGGGCCCATGGATTTGCAGGGGTCAGCTGGGGCTGCAGATCCTGCAATTTCAGGTTGGCTGCGAGCTGTTGATCACTGTCACAGTCATGGTCCTCCAGCTCAGGCACTGGGACCCTCTTGGTCCATGACCCACGTTGAAGACAGAGACAAAAGATGTGTTAAACACCTCTGCCTTGTCCCTGTCCCTGTTTGTGAGGTGCCCATCCCCATCTGGGAATGGGCTGATGATATTTTTATACCGTCTTTTGCCATTGATATATTTGAAAAAAACATCTTTTTTTTTTGTCCCTCATAGTTCAGGCAGCTCCAGCTCCAAATGAGCTTTGACCACAGGAATGTTCTCCCCGTAGTGGGGAGCAGCACCTCTGTGTTGTTCTCATGCCCCCGACCTTGCTCCCACTGGCACACACCTTCTTTTTCCACCTGATATCCAAGAGGAGATCCCTGTTCAGCCAAGACAGCTCTGCCTCACTGGCCTGACTTCCAACATTTGGGAATTGCTGCTCCTGTGCCCTTGGGAGGTGATGTTTAAAAAGGGACCAGCACCGATGGACCCCAGCACCTGCAAAAACATTTTCCCAGGGGACCTTACAAATTCCCTGAGCAGCCTCGTGGCCAGAGGGGAGGTTTTGCTGACACTTCTCCTCCTCTCACCAGAGGTTTTAAACTTGACAGCATTGTGGTCACTGTGGCAAAGACAGCCCCACAATCTCCACTTTGCTCACTGCAATCAGGTTATTTGTAACACAGACCGATTTCACAAATCAGTGGTGTCTGATTTTTAACCCTGGGCTGAAATCCCTGTTATTCAGGGAAATCCTACAGCAGCTTCACCTCACTGGGAAATCTCCTCTTGCCCTGAATTCCGTGTGAGTATTGTCATTGATTCCTATATACACTGAGATTAGGTACAAAAACGCTGCTCATTTGAAACTCCAGACGTACCCAAAATCTTTAGGTACAAAATTTCCAGCTCTCATTTTAATCTCCACGTTTAGCTCTGTGCCTGGCATTATCCAGAAGCAGGGAAAAGGCTTAGGAAGAGGGTTCTGTCAGTTGATGGAGTTCCCAGTCTCAAGTAGAAATCCAGATTTCTTTCAAGTTATGGGAGGGAATAACCCCAAAACCAGGGGGATGTAGTGTTGGGTGCGACACATGGCGAGAAATGGATTTCATACAGAGTTATCATTGCACTAAATGTTAGATACTGCACACCTGAATGAGGTAAACATTACAGACCATAAAATACTTAGGGGAATGAATTGTTACAGCTTTCTCTTTGGAAAAAAACCCGCTTCCTTCTTCACTGGACAATCCCAGAGTCGACAGACGTTTGCTTCCGCGTCGTCTTGGGAGGCGGCGGCGGCGGAGTCTTGCTGGGGAGCGGAGGGGGCAGGTGCTGGAAGAAACCAATTTGGGAGGATGGTGTTAGGAATGAATGGAATTCTGGAACGTTTCTGTGTCACCTCTAAGTGCAAGAGGCAGCAGGTAAGTCTGGAGCCCTCTGCCTCACAGACACCTCTGCCTGCAGCATTTGCTGTGAACACGGGACGCTCTCAGCCATTACTTTTAAATATAACTTTTGCTTTTGACAGTGAAAAAAATCTCTCAAAAGTTCAGGATTAATTAGCTCGATATTTAAGGAAAAAAATCTTTTGAAAGCACTGGAGAAGTTTATAATTCCCCACTTTATATCATGATAGGATATTGATTTCTGGGTCTGTATCGATTACCCTGAGCCTCTAAGCACTCAGAGCTTAAAAACCAAGCTGAAGCAATGGCTTCATTGCTTTCCCATTATGTTTTGAATTTTGCACAGTAAGAATGGAAATATTCAAACAAAAAAACCAAAAAACCCCAACTATTTAAAATCATTTAGAGAGGTAAGTAACTCACAATTTACTATTACACACACAGTTGTAATTAAAACATGCCAAACAGAGATGCAGAGCATTCAAATATACCTATTTTAAAAGCACTTTACGGATCTCACAACAGAAGAGCATCCCAGTTAGAATCACAAGCTAATTGGACAAATTTAAAAAGCCATTATGGAAATTAAGACTTTTTTCTCCTTACGTTGAAACATACAAATGCTGAAATCCGTAGCAGAAAGAGCTGCAGAACACTGCAGTTTGGAGGCAGGTTTTCCCAGCATTTGGGCTGTGCAGGCAGCACAGGTTTCCCAGAGGCTGTGCTGCAGTGTCACAGCTCATCAACGCTGCTCTGGATTTGTTTTTGTTTTTCCCTAAGATTCTTCTCCACTCCCCAGCCAGGGCCTTTTGTTTCCCTCCAAGCCCAACGATGCTTTTCCAGTTGTTTGTTCCTGTCCCGTGTGCCTGAGGAGCACCAGCTCTGCCCAAATTCCTTGGTCACCTCTGCAAGAACAGCCCAAGCACCTGCAATTCCTCAGTGCTGGACAAAATTCCTGATGGTTTGTCAGGATCAGGAAGATCCTGGTATCTAAACAGGTGAGACACCCCACAGAAATGCACGGAACCAAAACTGGTCCTTTTCAAAGCTATCCAAGGATGCTGTCTCAAAAAGAGGAGAGGTTCAGGCTGATGCCAGGAAATTTCAGTCCCTCCTCTGCTCAGAGCAGCTCCTGATGCTCTTGCAATCTCATCACTGGGAGTTTTCAGAGATGAGTAAGAGTAGAAGAAAAGCAACCTTTAAGGTAACTAAATACACTTTCCCAAATAGGTTTGAAGCCAGGATGGAATTACAAACCTGAGATTTCACCAGACAATTTTACTGATCACAGTCTAAGGAGAAAGCCAGGAATGCAAACTGGCTGAGCCAGGCTGGGATCTCTTTCCTGTACCCCACCTGGACAGCACCACTTTCCAATCCATTTTACAGCTCTCCTCATTCCTCTCAGCTCTCTCCCCAGGCAAAGGGAGAGAGATCCCAAACCCCCACCCAGTGAGCCATGCCCTGAACTTGTCTGTCCATTCTGCTCCATCCACTCTCTGTTTTCAACCTCTTCAGCAGCACCACTGCTCTTTCTGCCTGCTCCCAGCTTCCTCCTTGGCTTCAAAATGCTCTCTGGTACTTTGGGAATCCATTGGGTTTGCTCTGCTGCTGAGTGAGAACCTCTGAACCAAAACCAGGCACCGGAGCCAGGGTGCCCAGCCTGGAAAGCTGCATTTCCCTGCCTGCCTGGAAAAGGGGCAGCCACACCTGGCACTGGGGACAGAGGGCACAGGTGGCCTTGGCAGCGCTGGGGGAACACTGGCCTGGATGATTTTAGTGGCCTTTCCCACCCTTTGCTCCCGACCTCCAGCGGGACATGGTTATCTCTGAGTCAGAAAAGTCAACAGATTCATATGAAAGGCAGATAAAATAAGAACTGCCACTTTTTTACTACATGCAAAACTGAAGGTTTTGTTTGGTTTTTAACTGAAACGCCACTGTTGATGTGCCTCTGAAGTGTTACAGCCAGAACCATTAAATATTTCCTCTACCTGAGCAAATCCCCCTCTTAATTTGGCATGTTAACTCCTGAGTTCCTGCTAAGGCAGCTGAGTAAGTGTCAGTTGTAATCTGAAGATTCCAAAACCTTTGAAAACTTGCTTAATTACAGTCCTGCATCCAGGCAAGGGCTCTGGGAAAGCTCTGGGAAATGCTGGTGGTCTGCAGAACATCCAACATCTCATGGAGCTGACATTCCCCTCAAGCTCCAGAAACCACATGCCCCTCAAAACCACAGCACAAAATATCAAACTTTCCTCTCTGCTTTGCTCTCTTTAACTTCATATTCATCATCAGGAAAAAAAAAACCAAAACCAACTCTGCTGATAGCATCATTTGTGCAAATCCATTTGGAATTTAAATAACACTCTATTGGCAATAATTCTCAATTCAATTAGATCAAAGGCATTTCTCAACCAAATGAGCCCCTTCATATTGATCAGAGAACAATCAAATCAGCCCTGAAAACCTGGTTCTGAAAAGCAGAGACAATGCAAATACAATGAGAAGAAGCTAAATATATATGCTATAAATAACAAGCTCAAAACCTACCCGAGCTCAGATTCTGCAAGCAAATTAGGCAGAAAGAAATAGCAGAGATAGGTAGATAATTATTATAATTGAATTTACAATTTCCATTAGAAAGTCGGATAAATTTAGCACATGTTCATTTATATAATAAGCTCCCAATGAATATATTAAGTAGGATGTGTAATGCTGGTCGGGGCGACATTGTTGGGAATTTTGCAAGCCAAAACATTCCATTATGGAGCTGGGGCAACTCCAAACCATCACTCCCAGGGCAGATCCGTCCTTCCTTTTACCTGGGGACGGAAGAAATTTAACCACATTTCCTCCCTCCCTTTAACACCACACTCACAGAAATCACAATCAGGCTTATAAAGTTCATTTTTTGCTGTGCTTCCCCTTAGAAACTTTGCAATAAAAATAGAGTTTGCCTTGATTTTGTATTTAATTAAGACTCTCTTTGCTGAGTTTGTGTTTATATCTCGGTGCTTAATTGTGAACCTGACTCTTCCCTTTCCTTCCTGACAAACTGACAGAGGCTGCTGCTTCACATCCCAACCTATTTTGGGCAGAATCCTTGACTCAGGGGTACCTCAGGGGAAGCAGAAACCTTATGTAAAAGGCACATCTGCAACACAGAAACAATCTGTTCCTTCTGCTTCAGACATGAAATTGCTCCCATTTGTTTGCTGGGTTTTTTGTATTTTTTTTCTTTCCCTGATACAGAACAGAATTGAGTTTAAAAACATTTGTCTGCGCTCTCTTACAGAGAGATATAAACTGCACTACACCAGGCGTGTTCGGGATGTAGTAAAAATCAATTACAGAAGATGAGAAAATGCCTTTTTTTTTTGGTTTTTTTTTTCTGCTACTCTGAAGCAGCAAAACGAGAGACGAGTTGTTTTGCGTTCAGAGAATACTGTTATAAGAAACAACTACCAAAAAAATCAAAGAGAATTGGATTCTCCAAAACGGTCCTTGTGGCACTGCACGAGATATTCTTCCTGTGCAAGGAACTCTTTTTTCTTTGAAATTCAATGGTCATCGACAGGACACGCTCTGGAGATCCAGTAAGAAGCACTTTGGTTGGAAGGATTAAGGGCTCTAATTAGGTCAGAAGCAGCAGAAATGGGATGTAAATAGACCATCAGCCACCCAGGACTGGGAAAATGCTTTCAGACACTGAGTTCTTCCTTCAGCACAGAGCTGAGATGCCTGACAACAATGTGGTTATTTCATGCCTGCAATGAAAAATAACATTTGAGTGTGAGGCTCTGGCAGAAAAAATTCTCCATTCCAAAAAAGCCAGCAGGGAGAACAGCCCAACTCCACTAATGGCAGCCAAATTACAGACAGTTTAAGCTAATTGGCTGATTGACCCAGGGAGCAAAGTTCTGTGGAAAATCCAGCAGGTAACTGATGTGAAATGACTGTTTAGCCCCTGGTTCATCCATCAGCTGTTAAGAGTCTCATCTGGCTCAGTGGCACAGCCATTGCCTGTCCATACTGGGAGCGGGGACAGGGACTGCAGGGGCTCTGCAGAGATGCTCTCGGTGTGTTCCCAACCCCCAGCACCTCCCTCACAACGGGAGAAATGCCTCAAATTGGGCTACAGGGAATTGCTCCAGGTCAGCATCCCAGAGCAGATCAGAGGGGCATCTCTGGTCTGGGACAGGCTGGAGCGCTGGGACGGCTCACCTGGAAAGGAGAAGCTCCAGGGAGAGCTCAGAGCCCCTGGCAGGGCCTCAAGGGGCTCCAGGAGAGCTGGCAAGGGACTGGGAACAAGGCATGGAGGGACAGGACAAGGGGGAATGGCTTTAAGCTGACAGTGGGTAGATTTAGATGGGATTTTGGGCAGAAATTGTTCCCTTTGGCTGCCCAGGGTGCCCAGAGCAGCTGGGGCTGCCCCTGGATCCCTGGCAGTGCCCAAGGCCAGGCTGGAGCCTGGGGCTGGAGCAGCCTGGGACAGTGGGAGGGGTCCCTGTCGTGGCAGGGGTGGCACTGGGTGGGATGTAGAGTCCCTCCAACCCAAACTGTGGGATGATTCTGTGACTTGCCCCATGATTTCTGGCATGCCCCTGCTCCGGGACTGCTGCAGCAGGGGACAGTGGCAGTGCCTGAGGGCAGAGCTGGACCTGACAGGGGTCTCATACAGGGAGGAGCTGGCTCCTGGAGAGTGACAGCTCTGCTGGAGCACAGCTAAGGCCTCTTTCCCTCTGTGGAACCACGCTTCTCCATGCAGGCACCATCAGTATTTCTGCCCACACTGGATGATAACTCCATTTCCCCAGCACTGCTTCCCCGTTCCAGTCCGTGCACAAGCACACCTCAGGAGTGATGAGCAAAACACTCAGAATTAGCTTTAGACTGCAGATTGAGCTTGAATTCCTCACTGAAAGCCCAGGTCCTGCCAGAGAGATAAACAGACAGATTTATGATCCCATGTGGAGAGCGTGACATGGCCACTCCCTAAACCAAGCGAAGGGACACATCCCATGTCTGGAAAACAGCAGGAGAACACAAATTGCACTCCAAACCCTGTTAAAAGCAGTGGCAGTCCACTGATTTGCAGACTTATTAAAAAGTAAATGAATTTTTCAGAAACTTTTGCTCAGCAACATCTTAGCCCACCGAAGAGTGAGGGACTGGCACAGGAGGAAGGGCTTGCAAGACTTCCCATCCCCAGCAGACAAAAATAATGATCAGATGGCAAATAAACCCCGTAATTTAGTATTTTTTTTTCTTCAGGGCATATTTTCCAAATGCCCCTGGGGCTCTGGCAGCCCATTCCCTGGGGAGCCTGGGCAGTGCCAGCATCCTCTTGGGAAGAACCTTTCCCTGATCTCCAACCTCAAGCTGCCCTGACACAGCTCCAGCCGTTCCCTGGGTGCTGTCCCTGCTCACAGACAGCAGAGATCAGAGGAGCTGTAGGCTGCTATTGCAACCCCTCAAGCTGTGCTCCCAAATTCCCTGCTCCTCCCTAGTTCCAGCTGCATTTCCAGCCTCTTTGTCCCATGTCCTCATTTGCTGAAGCCTTTAAGGTCACTTTTTGCTCACTGCAGCTGATACAAGAGAGAATTTCCAGCACTGCAGCACCTGCATTGCAACATGAAAAATCCCCCTGGGTTGTGCCTTCTTTGTGTTAGATCTGAGTATATCATCCTGTTATATCCCAGTAAGCAACCAGAATAATCCCTGTACAGCAGAGAGCCAACCCAAGGCTGTTCTGCTCCTTGCAGGCTTCAGCCATCCCCACATTCCACCTGTGCTGGAGTGATGGAGATGTTCCCATCCCAAGCAATACCCCATGCTCAGGAAGGGTTATAGCCAATATTAGCAACCCAAGTGCTCCTTTGTCTATTTTCTTTGAGCTCCCTCCCTGCTCTGAATACTAAGCAGGAGGTTGATTTGTATGCAAGGGTGAGGATGAACCCATAAAGAATGATAAGTGCCTAAAGGAATCCCTTGATGTAATAATAATCCTTGCAGGAGTCATAGATTTCTTTTTTTTATGTTCCCATATATTATTAAGGACACTTTTAGCAGAACAAATCACAGGGAGAAAGAAAATATCTACAAGGGTCTCAGAGTTAACAAGGAGTAAGGGACAATCAGGAAATGATAATGAGGTGATCACCTGGATTAAAGACTTCAGGTAGATCAAGGTAACACTGGACTCTGAATATCTGAGATTGCTGTCTCATAAATGACATTACTGCCTGCAGTTTGACTTGGAGCACCTGATCCCTCTCTGGCTGCCTGCTTTTGACTTCACTACAGCACTTTTCCTGCCTTTCATAACCCACTGCAAGACAACCAGACTGAAAAACACAATCATTCCTCACGCGAGGAGATATTTCCAGTTTAAAAGCTACTCAGATAATCTTATCTCTAATAGGTTTTACTGATTTTTCTTCACTGATACAACGGCAGTGTAATTTAAAAGATGATCAGTTTACCAGGCAGAGAATTATCCAGTTATGAATTATGGAGCTATTTGACCCATGAAACATAAGTCATTAAAACTGTGGAGTGGGATTTAATCACGGCAGCAATGAGAATTTACCCATCTGATCTTTCAAGTCCAGCACTGCTCATTTTCTTGATGTTCTTTAAAAGCTTCCTTCCTACCAGCCTGATGAAATAAAGGCACAGAGTGATTGTTATAGGATTAGAAACCTTCTCCAAAATCAATTCTAAACTTCTTAATACAGAATCACAGAATCTGCTGAGGTGGAGGGAACCTGCAAGGATCAGCGTGTCCCACTCCTGGCCCTGCACAGGACAGAGCTGCTTTAGATCCTTCTGCCATGCTTTGAAACCACATTCCATGGTCTTGTAAAGCTTATAAAAATACAGATGCTGGAGAAAATTGTGGACAGTTAAATAAGAAGATGTAGCCTGTATCTGACTGCATTTCTTAGCTATCAAATTCTGATGCCCTCCAATGCCAGGTGTTAAAAATTGGGGTTTGTTCCTACAAAGACAAAATGTAGTAAAAAAAAAAAACAAACAAACAAAAAAAAAAACCAAAAAGGAGAGGAGTCTGAGCAAGACTGGGAAGAGCAAAAATATTAAGAGCTGAATAAAACTTTGCAAAAAACCACGGGAGCATATTGCTACTGTATTTATGAACTCCCATTTAATGATGTGGAAACGCTGCTTGTGGCAGGTACAGGAGCTGCACAGGGTCACAGAGCAAATCAGGCTGAGTTCTTTCCAGGTCTGGACTCCCAAAACCACACCCATAGCATCTGGGAGTCGTACAGAACTAAAAACATCTATCCCCAGAGTGAAAACCCCTTCCAAAAGCCTCACCAGTCAGGAAAAAAACAAACCCTGGCTGCCAGGATTTTATTTCTTATCATTGCTTAATGCTTTTTAGCTAAAAACTGAACTCATCTTAGCAATCCTGAGCTACTACCACAGCCTAAATCTTACAGTACATCACACAAAATGAATTTACTACTCGGGAGTTTATGCAGGAAGGAGTTGAAGAAATGTGAATTTCTCAGCTTTCTTCCTGAAGATGGATTCCTCAGACAAACCTCCTGGCAGCTCTGCTGTACATTCTGTAATTTTCCACTTAGAGGTCTGTACTCAAGACAAATGAGAGCTGGCCCCTGAGACAGAAGCTGAGGAAATGGGTTATAAGGTTAGAAGTGCAATAAAGTTTGATAGAAATTAAAGGAAAAGCGAAAATATCGATGAAAATGATCCAGCCATGGGGAACAACCATGGCAGAGAGGATGGGAATAGAGAATTTTTCAGTATATGCAAATAAAGAGTAAAACATTAGGTTAAAAGTATCTCTATTCACACTCCTGAAGCTACTTCTATACCTGGTTGTTGGGATTTTTTTTAACCATTTAGCTTGAAATGGTAAAACAATTCCAAAAAAGTCAATTCCTGCAACAACAAAGGCACAATTTCAACCATGGAAAAGCTGGACCTGTGCACTGGGACAATCTGGGTTAAACACAGCTGTTCCCAGAGTCAAACCAAACTCCTGCCTGCCTCTTCCTCTGCTGAGATTAGAAATGCTTTCTGTCGCCAAGAAATGTGCTGTAAAGCAAATTAGTCAACAGCATTTCATTGGAATGGTGAACTTCAGAGGAATCCTGGATGACACCTCTGCAAACAAAAAAGGATCAGCTCTGCTGGGAAGTTTTCCACAAAACAGCTCACTCAAAATTCCACATTTCAAAGTCAAAGAAAACTTGGGACCTTGTGGGGTCTCACTGCCCTACTCCGATCTGACTGGTAATAAATTCAATTAATTTCCCAAAGTCAAGCCTGTTTTGAGGGCAAGGGGTGAGTGATCTCTCCCTGCTTTTATCTCTACCCATGAGACTTTTATCATCTTTTCTCTCCCTGCCCAGCTGAGGAGGGGAGTGATGGAGCATCCTTGGTGGACACCAGCCAGGACCAACCCTCCACACCCCTTTAAAGGTATTTTTTTACCCATAAAGAAAATAAAAGGCATTACTCAGAAGTGCTGCTATAAAGAAAAGGACCACGTTATTTTAAAAAGCTTCCAGCTACAGGAAACAAAGCAGAAAAAGAGAATTTTCCTCAGAAAGCTGCAAACCCTGTTAGCGATGAAGAGTTTCTGAGCTCCTTTCCTCAAAGGGGACACGAGTTTGCCTCAAGGAAATAAATGAGTGGTGACTGAACGTGGGCAGAGGGAGCTCCAGGAAGGGAAGGTGGCAGGTTCATGTTTTATTTCTTTTCCTGACACAGGACTGAGAGGCTTTAAATCCAATTTGCTGCTCCCGTTGGTTAAAGCTCCCTGCCCAACACGCCTGACGACATCTGCTGGAATTCCCCAGAATGAACCCAGGTGGATCCCTGCTGTTCCCTCCCCTTCCTCTGGACGAGCTGATGGATGCAGGAGGAGGATCCCAGCTCCCCTGCGACTCAGGGGACAAAATCTGCCCCAGGGAAGGGTCGCTGTGTGGCACTCACCCGCTGGTGGGCAGAGGGGGACGTGGCGGGGCTGATCAAGTCCTGGCCCTCCAGGAGGTTCCCGTAGTCGGCCGTGCTTCCCTTGAGGGGCAGAGGAGGGGGAACGTCGGGGATGTCGGAGCTGGACATCCCGTTCAGCTCCAGATCTGCAAAAACCAGCATGGGTTAACTGCCAGCACCTCCATCCTGCAATCCCACATGGCCTGGGCTTGGAAGGGGCCTTGGGGATCACCCAGCCCGCGGCAGGGACACCTTCCACCATCCCAGCTTGCTCCCAGCCCTGTCCTTGGACTCGCTTTAAAACGCCCTCCAACATGAACAACCCCCTGTTTTTAATAAAATGTGATTTTTGGTTCGTGTTTCCCACCAAAATATTCATAGCTTAGAAAATATAATTTTCTCACCCTCACCTGTACATTAAAACATAATAAAAGTTTTGTGAAGTGCAAGAAGAAAATATAATCTGGCCAAGTTTTATTGACTTTCTCCCAGTAAAATAAAAGCTCCCTATTAATAAAATTCACAAATGAAAGCCTGCAATTAAGTACATCTCTCTCCAAAACCTTCAGGCAGGTAACTATAACAAATGAGCAGCCATTAGTTGTTGAGTAAATAAAATCATGCATGAGAAAGAACCAAACACTTATTATTCCTGTTTGCTAGGTAGAAAATTCCCTTTTCTTGGCAGATAAATCCTCTCGGGTATGTGCTGGAGAGGCAAATAGCCCGAGGGACAATAAAGGTTATTGAGGCCTGAGTGATACATAGGTTTCTGGGGAGAAATCCCCCCATGGTGTATTTCAGGGTAATTCATTTTAATACACTCATTTTAATTCCATCCTTTTAATAAAACCAACTGTGATATCTATGAGATAAGAAACTGGTTTTTTTGGGTTTTAAAAATAAATAATTAATGAGGGAATTTTATTTAGGAAAAGGAGGGGAAAAAAGTGATTTCTATTTTATTTTACTGGGGTGATTTGTGAAACAAGAGACGACTTGTTTATGCAGATGTTTTTATTGCAAAGCTCATATCAATATTTTATTAAAAGTGGGATTTTATTGTTCTCTAAAATGGCCTCTCACAACACGATTTAACTCTAAGGTGGCTCTATTGATTTGTCACTGAAAACTGTGATTTTACTCTCATCCTTCCACCTGAACTCTTGACTACACTGAAAAAAGGTTATTTTCCATCCCGGGACTCCACATTTTCAGTGATTTCTTCTCCATTAGGCTGAAAAATGTTCTTAGTCCACCAGGACCTGAATTTCTCATTGCTTTTTCCACTGTTCCTCTTTTTTATCCTTCCCTCTCCATCCCCCAGACATTCCTGAGAGTTTCCTTTCTGGATCTCCATGAGAATCTCCTGCTCAGCTCATGGAATTAAACTGCACCTGGAAAACCACGTTGTGCATTTGTAACTAAAGACTGATGTTGGGAATGAACTTCCCTTGTCCATTCTGGATGAACTCCTCACCCATTCTATAGAACTCAGGAATTTGAGATCTTTTATGTCACAAAACAACTCCTTGGCACAGGGCCTGCACATCTCCCTCTCTACTAAACATCTATATCTCAGTTAAATATATTCATATCTGGATTTCTGTGGTTGGTTTTTCCATGCAGTTTAGGATAATGCAGGGAAATATTTGGGGAATGGCATTGTCTTCCCTGTGTTTAGTTAGAGCTTAGCAAAACCTTGAATCCTGCTTTGGAAAGAGAAACCTTTCCATATTTACCAGAAACGAACCATGATTTTAGGCCTCTTTGTAGACATTCCTTGGGAAAATGAGTGGAATAACACATAATTTCCCAAAAATATAGTAAATTTAACCCCCCCTGAACACTTCAGCTTTGCATTCTAAGTGGTATTTTTTCCGACTAACAGGATTTCACTTCTCCCGTGATAAAATTCTAACTTCATCTAAGCCAAGGAGCTCCCAAGAGGAGGTGAGACCCATTTTTTTAGGAATAAAATCCTAAAATCCTCAAATCCTTTCTTTCTTTTGTCAAACCCTTGGAATTTCCATGAAGGGAAGGTTTTCAGGAGACATCTGAGGAATGTTTTCAGCAGAGCTGAGAGGAAACAAAGCGTGGTGACAACTCTGCTTGTAAAACCTGGATGGAACCCAACTGTCCATGCAGTTGTGTCCTGCTCTGCTTCTCCCCATTTCTTTACATCCCCCAGCTCCTGCTCCAGCTGGAATTTCCTGCAGCCTGTCCGTGGCACCTATCCAACCTCACCCCTGCAAAGAAATCCCTGCAAACGTGGGCACAGCATTTCCACCCCCGGGAAGAGCTCATAAAATACATGGGCAACGTGCTTGCATTTATCTGGCAACTGTTTAGTGGAACAAGAAGATTCTATCCTGAAAAACAATGATTTGCCCAAGTCCCTGATCCTTCCCAGAATTCAGTGAAATCCAGGGAGTATCTGCTCTGCAGCAGAAACAGGTATTGAGCAACAGCTTCAGGAATTCTGTGTTGTCCCAAGAAAATCTCTTTGCTGCAGATCTGTTCCTTTCCTCAGCTGAACAAAAAAACCCCAAGATGGTCACTATAGAAATAAATACCCCAAATTTCTGGTGTGCTCCCATTATTCAATGAGATTCATTATTCAAGGTGGTTCATCAGAGGAGTGTGCTCTGAATATTTATTCCTTGTTGGACATGTGCCACTGGGAAGATCTTGGAGCTGTTAAGGGACCCTTTATTCACCTTACCCTAATGATTACATTTTACACTCCCTTCTCCTAAAGTGCCAGCTATCAGACAGTCAGGATTGCTTAGCAACCCATTAACTGCTTTTAGCCAATCTGGGCTCTGAAGGAACTTCTTTATCCTTGGAATTCCTACCAAATGTTATCACTGTAATTCCTGAAATGATTTTGGACCAGTGCAATAAGCTGATCTTACTTTATGTAACACCCACCAATCTCTAGCACAAAAATATCCTCAGAAATACCTGGTAGCTTCAGATATTTTTTTTAAAAGACAAATTGAATTAAGTGTTAATAAAATGTACATATGAATGAAAAATCCAATTAAAATATCTTTTGCAGGAGCACATATCCTCTAGTTCTTTGCACCCCAAATTTAGTATGCTGGCAGCTTTTGGCTACAAAACTGCAAAGAGAAGTGAGAGCTATAAGTTCATTGTAATCAAAATACTTGCTTTGAGTGTCTGACTGTTTAAGAGAAAAAGTTTTAAAGCACCAAAACCAGTAAATAAAGCAGTGACCTTGATGGAACAAGATTTTTTTCTGAAGACTGCTCATCCCTTCTCCTCCTTGCTGACACTGAACTCTTGACCACTGGAGTAGGAGTTGGGTACATGTATCAAAAAGATCTCTTTTTCTTTTTTTTTTTGCTTTTTGTCACACGCTGGCAGCTGCAAACTCCAAATAACAGGTTTTGGGAAAGAGCACTGGGAAAGAAATAGGTGTTGGATTACACCCAGTTCTGCAATAGAGTTTGCTGCAGACTGAACCAAACAGATGATATTTTACAGAAAAACTGAGTGATAGATGTCAATGTCAAACAAAAACTACTTCAAAAAGCCTGACCCTTATTTTCCCTTCTGGCTCATACCCACAACATATCAAAGAGAAGTTTTTTTAACATACAATTACAAAAAAATATTGCTTTTCATGCCTTTATGCGCCAAAACACTCAATACAGGATCAAGTACAACATGAATTTTTGACTGCTCCTCTACACCTAATTAATTGTTAATGATTACTTGAAAAGAAACTGTTTCAGTGCACTGCTTTTGTAAAACACTGAACTAAATTTTGCTGGCAAAGGTAAGAGGTTAATAACATCTGGTGCAAGAAACACCCCACTGATGGCTAAACTCCCACCAGGGCACGAAGAAATGCTTGGGAAATCCATTTCCACGCCACCAAGGGATTTATTTCCCAGGAAGGACTTACTGGGCTGGACGCTGAAGGCGAGTTTGGTCCGAGGGGTGATGGGGGGTGGGGTCAGCTGGGAGCTGGGCACCGCTGGGGACACGGAGAATCTCCGCTCGCTGGACATCACGTTCAGCACCTGGCTCTTGGGTCTCTGCGGCCTCAGGGGGCTGATCTGGGGCACAGAACCAGAGAGGAGGACAAGGAAAGGAGGGAAATGAGTGTCAGAGCTGGAACTGCCACGGTTTGATGCCCACCAGGATGAGGGCAGTGCTGCCAGCCAGTGCTGCCGATTGCCAGGTTCCTCCCTTCTCCCCAGGAATCACAGCTCCTCACAGCCTTGTCTGCTCTGCTGAGCTGGCTCCCCAAACAACTGTTTAGTAACACCTGAGGAACTTCAGAGTCTCACACCACATTACACAGCACTCAAAATCTTTCTTTTTTTCTCACACAGACCTATTTTCCTGTTAAAACGTATCTCTTTTGTTGCCTTGGAAGGCTGACCTGGAACACAGACCAGGCAGAGGAAAAGGATAAAATGGGGATTTTTAAAAAGGCCTCAGTGGATGCACCTTGGGCAGTGCCAGAGCCCAGGCAGGGCTGCACCCAAGGTGAACCCAAAATGGGCACAAAATGGACGAGTGGGCACCAGGTCTCACATTTTTATGAGCTTTGGTCCATCAGCATATTGGAGCTAATTGTCCAATTAAAGCTTTAACTCGTGAACCTCCATCCTCCTTGTTGTTCTCCCTTTACTTTCATGTTATTTCTGTTTTCTGGGCCTGAAATCTGCATTGGCCATCCTTGCTCCCAAGACAGGGAAGGAATTGTTTTGTCTGCCCGCTCTGTGAAGGGAGCTCAGCACCACCCAAAATGAAACCCAGAACTGCACTGAAAGAACCCAGAGTCTGGAAAACAGAGAACCTAAAACTGAAGGCATCACTTTCACCATTTGCAGGTTCAACTAACTCTCTTCTGATTAAGACATCATCTGCCCAGAAACACTTTCTTGGTGGCTCCTGACTGTGCTTATATTTAATTCACTATTTTTTTTTCTCCCTCTGTCTGCTTCATAATCCATTCAAATTTTTCGTCAGGAACCCTCAAAAGATATTTCTAATCTGATGGGCAACTCCTGCTTTAGTTAAGGCAATTCTTTTTACTGAATTTAATTCTGAGCTCTACTGATTTCCCCATTCACCACTCCCATAGTAACAGGAATCACAGTGAAAAAAGAAGTTTTTATTTCAAACAGATCCCAGAAAATGGAGCAGCAGCCTGAAGTTAAAAAGGGGAATTACTCCAAGGTGCTGCACTGGGACAAAATAGAAAGTGCCAGCAGCAATCCAGGCTTTTTCAAAGGATTTTGTCATTTCCCAGTGTTTGGGGTTTTATGAAGCATGTTGGGAAGGAGAAATCTGAAATTTTTTTTTCAGAAAACAAACCCTAAAAGATGTGCATCCAAGTTCTGCCTTTGAGACCCTTCTACAACAAATGAATGACCAAAAAGTAAGGACTTTTTTTTTGGGAAGTTCATCCAGACCTCAGGGTGACCTCTAGAAAAGAACTTTTTTTATGGTAAAAATCAAATCCTAGAGACTCCACCGGTTTCTGCTTTCCACATCCTTTACAGTGTATTTTTCAGTAGAACAGATGAGCAAAGCAATCGCTTTTTCAGGGGCAGACAATTATAAAAAAAGCAGCTAAGGAAAACACTTTAATTGGTGAGGGAAACACGCCAGAATCAAGAGAAAAGAAAAACTGGAGGCAGGTCCCCAAGTTAACCCACTCTGTAATTACTGAAATAAAAGTAAACCTCTCCTATGATTGACAATCCTGGGCCTCCTCTGAAAGCTCCACATAAATCTCGGATCTGCTGAGGAATATGAGCTCTTGGGAGGCCACCAATCCATAACGAAGCCATTGCTAATTTTTCCTGGTCTAACGAAGGGCAGATCAATGGTGAGTGATGTTAAGACACCACCAGATCAATAAAACACAGCCTGTTCTTCTGATTTCCAAGAGCAGCCTTCCAGGCTCTGATAAGCACCTGCCCTCAGAGCTGGGCTGGCTCTGAGCTCCCGGCATCAAAGCGCTAACAAGGACAACTCGTGTTGAAGAAGTTGATGTGATACTTCAAAGGAGATAATAAATCTCTAGGAAACAATGAAGATGTTCCTGATCATCTTCACGTACTCAAGTGCTTGATTTATCTTTGTTGGTTTATGTAATTAAGGCCTGGGGTTTGATCAGTCAATAAATTCATGGTGAGTGCAGCGAAGTTTGGGGAAGAGCATTTAAACCTTGCAATTAAGCAGCCTCTGAATGCTCCTTTTCCATGCAAATCTAGAAGCTCCATGAAATAATTCTGCAGCTTTAGAATTTTCTCATGTTCTTCCATGGTGATTCATTTGATTGGAAAAAAGAAGATCCCATAAAAGACTGGAAAGACTAAATTCTTTAGACAACATCATTGTTGGGAAGAGCAGCAGGAACTCTGCAGAGATGGTCACTGGCATTTCTCTCACTTGATACTCTCTGGAAATTTTTTCTCTACTGTAAAATCCCCAAATATATCACAAGTCAGAACTAAGAATTTGTTTAAAAATTCACCAAATAACGGAAATGTTTTAATTTAATGAGTGACAGCACAACGAGCTGCAAAATTCTCAGCAGAATGAATCCAGTATCTGCAATAAAAAATTTAGTAACTAGAAGTATTAATCACTAAAATGTCACTTTAGAAACTTTTTAAAGTTTAATTTTAATTTCTAGTTAAATCTCTACTCCCAACTATTAAGAAAAAAAAAAAAATCCCTCTCAAATTTCATCCAGTAAACTTTCTTCTTCCAAGTTCTTAATGCAGGAAAAAGCAAAAAAAATCTTTTTCTTTATACAACATAGCAGTAAAATTGTTTTGGGAGTAATTTCAGCTTAAAAAGGGAACTTGAACACTAGGAAAGCTGAATTCCTACCAAACTTCCCTTCATATCATTAACAGGGGATGCCTCCAGCACGCAAAAATTTTAAGACAAATTTTATCTTTAAACTCATCCTTGATATTATCTGCTCAAAATTCCAGAAGACAGCAGCGGGAATTGGGCAAGCACTCGTGTAAACTGATCTCAAAAGAGTTTCTTCTGCTTCACCTAAAAATGAACCCCACTCACACCAAAGGTTCCAAATTGACTCAGTCATCTTGAAGCTCATCAAGGCTCCTGCAGAGGCTGAAAAGGGAGAGTTTTTCTCTCAACAGCAAACTCCTTTTCATATTATTGATCTGTGGACTTGAAGAAGCTCAAAGTAACTGTAAGTAACCAGTTCTGACATTTAATTTCCCTCCCTCTCCAGGGAATATAACCAGGGAATAATAACCAGGGAATATTGCTCACACCAGTCAGCCACTGCAAACTCCTGACTGGGAAGACTGGAAAAACTTGAGTCCAACCACGTTGGGCTTTGCTGATTTTTGCTCCTCAGATGCCAAATGGGAATATGCCCAGAGGGTTATCTTGCCCTCCTTTCCAGCTAGAATTTGCATTTTTCCAGCCATAAACAAGCTTTCCCCATGTCCAAGCCCTCTAGGAGCTGACATCCTCGGATGCTTCCCAACTGACTCAGCTGCCCTGAAACACAATTTGGTTCTTCTGTGACATCCCACGAGCTCTGCTGGGTCCTTTGGGAGCTGGGAGATGCCAGTGGAAATCCTGCCATGGTGATCCCAGCCCTCAATCCATCAAAACACAACTTCTGCAAGGTGCAATTCGAAATGCATGGCAGCAAAATCCTGGTACCTGGAAATCTGTGAGCAAAATGAGGCTCACCTGGCTGGCTCTGGCAGGAGGAATCTCCATTTAATCAAACAAAGGCTCATGTAGAATTTACCCAAGTCAATGGAAAAACTCACTGGTTTCAAAGGTGAAATGCCTGAGACCCGCAGATGGGATTTTATTGGAGTTCCTGATTGGGGACATCAAACACAAGAACTCTGATTTTTTCAGGATGTCCCAAGACACGTGTGAGAGATTAACTCATCTCTGGACGGAAAAGGAGGGCAAAATCCAGAAAGCAGAGGAAGTGTGTCCGAACATGTCAATAATATCTTCCTATAAATATCAAACAGGAAGAATTAAAGGATCTAGTTATCACAGGTGAGAGAGAAATTGTTTCAAACTCCAGTGTCAATGACACAGCACCAAGAAGACTCTGTTGAGTGCAAAGCTGGCTCTATAAGTACTTGTGCAGATCTTGAAAAGAACATTCCATTTATTTCTGAGAGGCAAGTTTTAAACTCCTGGCCTCCAAACAGGTGTCCAGGCGGAGATTTGGAGGTCACAGCCAGTTCACGCTCTCCCTGCTCCAGCTTTAGACATCCCTGCTTTCAATTTCCCAGCTCCAACTTCTCGGGTTACCTAAGCCTTGAGGACAGTTCCAGTGAATTAAATCTAAGCCAAGAAGAGAGGGTTTAAGGGAGATATGTCCTGGTTTTAATATCCTTACACACAGGAACCGCTCAGGATTTTCTGCTCCAAACAGCCCTTCAAGGACACGCAACTGCCAATGGAATGACCTTGGAATATCCCACCAAACACTGTCCTGCAGCTGAAGTATGGGCAAATCCATCCCAATCTACTGGGAACCAGCAATTCCAAAGGCTGCTGGGACGGCAGCATTCATTTCAGCTATGCTATGCCATCTGTTCCTTTATCAAATAGTTGCACAGAGCTTTGGGTGAAGATTTTCAGAGGATCTTTTCCCCACTGTAAATCAAATCTGTATTTTTGATTCATTAGCATGTATATTAACACTGTGGTATATCCCCTCAGAGTTATTTTGGTCTACAAAGGAGCTAAATGGTAAAAATCAACATTTTGATTTCAAAAGAGAGAGAACATGGCTCAGAATTAGATAAAGCTTTCCTTGCTAATAAAGTTACCGTTTCTGAAAGAATCACTGCTTCAGCCTGCTGCAGAGAAATATCAGTAGATTTAAATTCTTTATCAAATATCTCTTGATGCTTGCTGTTCCTCTTCTCCTTCTTCTTTTCCTTTTTATCTTTATCTAGGTCATCCTTGTCCAATTTATCTTGCGACCTAGAATGCATCTTTTTTGGCAGGAGGGGCTCCAGCACGAACCTAAAGGAAAATGTTGTTGCTCAGATCAATAAAGCACTGTTTTCAAAAACAACTAATTTTTATTTACATATTTCCCAAAGTCTCGCTTGAGTTAATGAGGCTTTGCTAATCCAGGAAAACCTCATTAGAGGGAGAAGGAGGGGGCAGAAGGTCACAACAATCATAATTGTCTTATAATAAAAATTACTGCAGAGCTGCTGGAGAAGCGGAGCTGCAGATTTCCCTGCTCTGCAGTAAATTTATTGATTTGTGGCTGCACAAACTCCTGAATTTCAAATAAAAAGTGAGTTTCTCATTCAGTACTGCCACTCTCCATGCTGTGGCACCTGGAAACTCCAGTCCCACCCCCTGCCATGGGCAGGGACAACTTCCACTATCCCACTTTGCTCCAAGCCCTGTCCAGCCTGGCCTTGAACACTTCTACAGATGGAGCACTCTTAGCTAGACAAAACATTTTATGATTTCTTTTATATTATAAATGAAAAAGAAAAAACCCACTAAGATCACACCTGGACAAAATCACACTGGCAGATTTTAAGACTGTCTCAAACCACCACATTACAAAACCAAAATCAACCAAAAATTTCCAAAGAAGGACATTTTCCACCCCTGGAAAAGCATTTACCATGCCAAGGGCTGCATGCAGGTACAGGCCACAGTCTTTACTGGGGAATTCCAGAGTATTCATATTTCAAACAATTTGCAGGGACATTATCCTAATCCCCACCATTAGCAGTAATATCCAGCAGCAATATCCCAAATTATTGTGATTTTTTTGTTATTGTTTCCACTCTACATCAGCTAATTTGATTGGAAGCACCTGCAAGAGCAGGCGCTGAGCTATTTCCCAAAGTCTGAATCCCACAGGCTGGGAACAAACCCACGAGTTTATTCATCCCATTTTACAGACAGGGAAAAGGGAAAACAACAATTTACCCAGGGCCACAAAGAACTTCAGTGGCAGAGCCCAGAGCAGAGCCCAGCTCTCCCAACACCAGGACTTTTTTAGGTACCTGAGTTGTGTATTTTGGGCTGGGCCGCACCAGCACCACCAAGGCTGACTGCAAACTAACAAGAGGAATTTCCATTCTTCAGCCAATGATTAATTGCTTCCCTTCCAAACACTAAATTAGGACTATAAATTATTTGGATTATTAATGCATCTGTGCTAAAATGGGTCAGCACACTGAGCTCCAACTGGAAGCACTCGGGGACTGCCAAGAGCTGACAGATCCCACCAGACCCCAGGATTCTCCTGTGTCCAACCACTGAGTGCAAGTGCTCACATTTGTATTTCCAAGTCCCATTTTAAGCAGGGAATAAACCCAAGGCTCCTTTTAAAGTCAGTTTAATTTATACATAGAGTTGGGAGTTGTAAAACACGTCCTGTGTCAAAGTCTGCTTTGACTCTGTGCTGTTTAAAAGTTCAAGAGCAGGAGATGGAAATGGCATTAAATAAAATCTTGATGATTTCGATAAGACACTCCTTTAGATTCATGTTTAATTTTCTAGCTTCATCCCTATTCTCAAATTTAATTTATGAAGAGACATGGGAAGATTAAGAGGAGAACTGACCATAAACACCACACCAACTACAGCAGGAATAGGAGGAAACTTCTGCCAGGTGAGCAGTGCCAAAACACCCACATGATTTTACAGCCACTTGAATTTTTGAGGCCTTTCATGATATTAATTTACATCTGATGATTTTTCTTCTCCTCCTCCCCTGATCAAACAAATGAGGGGTATTTTCAGGTCTTCTCAGTGACAAGAGCTGTTCATTCTATTTTCCTGTATTGCCCTGGGCTCAGAGCAGGAACTGAGCTGCACCGTGATCTTTGTGGGATCTTTGTAAAAATACACTCTGAGGACATTCAGATCCTCAAAACCTGCTATGTGACACCTACCACAACACAGCTGACTGGTGAACCTGAAGGAAATAGTACCCAAGGAGAAAATAAAATACATTTAAAGATTTTGAAGAGAAAACCAGAAAGAGGCAGTGAAAGAATCAGTATTTTTCTTCTGAGATAAAACAAAGCTGCTCTCTTACTTGGGATGGTAGCTTTGCCCAAGTTCCAGCAACACAACTTTGTTTAGAATTAGTCAAAACTTACTATCTCTGCTGTCCCACACTTACACCAATGTGGAAAACATTCCAGAAGGCAGTGGAATGAGAGCTGTTCACAGCTCCTCCTGATGACTAAATAAACTCTTCGTAATCAAGGCAAGCATCCTGTTGTTCCTTAGGTGCTGGATTTAATTTTACTCGATGCTTTTAGTCTCTAGCCAGGTAAGAACTCCCCTCTGAAGGTGCAGAGGAGTTTCCAGCACATCCCTGTAAATCCGCAGCCCTTCAGAAGGCTTTAAAAAACTGCTGCCTTGGTCAAATATTGCATTTCTGGATTACAGGGGTGCCTGAGGGGAGGAAGAGAGAGAAGGGACTTCTGAGGCTGCATGGAAAGCCCAGACAGCAAACAGATTATTTTGTTCTTTGAGGGATGTGACTGTGAGACAGGGCTTATCAACAGAATTCCCAGTTCTCATGTGAAATATCTTGATAAGTCTTGAAGTACAATCTTGCCATAAGCAGCTTTTCCTCTGGCAGCCGAAGCGAGCAGCAGTGATTGAGCAGTCAGGTAATCCTGCCCTGAGCTCCTGAGACAGGGCTGGCTGCACACCTGGCCTGCAGAGCAGCCCTGCTGCACTCGGACACCTGGGATACTGGGAGAAGGGGGAACTGATCTCCCCTTTGGGGTTTTCTGGTGGTGTTCAAATGCTCGGAGGGTAAAAAAGAGCATTGTGTTTATCTAGGTTAGAGAACAAGAGACCTTGAGAAAAATCTCTGTAGGTTAGGATTTTGTAGCCAATATTAGGCTGTGACTTAAAAAAAATCATGGAATGGTTTGGAATGGAAGGGACCTGAAAACTCAACCAGTTCCAGGGGCAGGGACACCTCCCACTGTCCCAGGGTACTCCCAGCCCCAACATCCACCCTGGCCCTGGGCACTGCCAGGGATCCAGGGGCAGCCGCAGCTGCTCTGGGAATTCCATCCCAGCCCCTGCCCACCCTCCCAGGAAACAGTTCCTGCCCAATATCCCATCCAGCCCTGTCCTTTGGCAGTTTGAAGCCATTCCCTCCATGCCTTGTCCCCAGTCCCTCTCCAGCTCTCCTGGAGCCCCTTCAGGCCCTGCCAGGGGCTCTGAGCTCTCCCTGGAGCTTCTCCTCTCCAGCTGAGCTCTCCCAGCTTTCTCCAGCTCCGAGATCTGGGAACACTGACCACCCTCCAACCCCGGGGTGCTTCAGGGACCACCCCTGGCTGAGGAAGCCCCACTCACCCGTCGGAGCCGGGCCGGGAGGGCGTGCTGTCCGAGGAGAGCGAGGACACAGAGGCCACGGACAGGGGCCGGGATGACGAGGGCATGGTGAAGGAGCGGACCATGGAGCGGGGCCGGCTGCCCCGCCGCTCGTCCAGGCTGGAGAGCTGCGCCAAGAAACGCCACATCTTACTGCAGGAACCCCCAAAACCCCAAACAGCCATGCGCCGAGGGGAACGTGGGAAGGGCCCGTGGGTTTTCTTCCAGAGTTTGGTATCATTAATAAATTAATGGCGATCAAGACCTCACGTTAACAACAAAGAAAGAGGTTCTAAAGGAAATCCGCCTCAAGGACAAGAAAGAAATATTTGGGTCCTCACAGGCAGATGTATAATTTTAAGCATATTCCAAGAATTCCTTTGTTCTAATGGTATTTCCATGCTTTTAGACATCTCACCTTTAAAAAACAACCTCTTTATACACAATTTGTTAATCCATCTCTGCCATCGTTGTGACTGCTCCATCAATATATTTCAATGAAATGGACTTCATAAAAACCCAAGAAACCCAAAGTAAAACCCACAAAGAGAAACCTTATATCGAAAATATCAGGAGAGCCAATTTACAGAGTGACACCAGGTTAAGAAGAAAATATATGAAAGTTTTGGTTTTATTTCAGACAATTTCAGAGTTCTGAATATTTCTCCAAGCTTTGTTAGTCATTAATAACTGATATATGCATAAAATAATTGAACTCTGGCAGTCAACAAATAAGAATCTCATGCTGTTTAATTACAGGTATATTTTCCACCCTGTCAACTACTGGTAAATTGGCCTTGTACAAGGAAGACAGAAGTGATAAAACTCCATCAATCCTGAAAATTCTTACTGGTGGGTAGAGTGAAATTAGAGAGATAACACCACTTTCCAGTCATCTCCTTGATGATGTAAATGGATATTACTGAAGTGACTGACATGCAGGTATCATAATGCTAATTACTTCTGTTCTCCCTGGGAATAAATTACTGTTTAAACTTTTTCCTGAATATATAAATTCTTAGGATGGGATTTGAAGGACCACAAACAGAACATCAGTTAAAGGATACCACAAAGGCTGGAATGTTCCCTGTAAGATCTCAGTTGTCCCCACTAAAAAAAAAAGATGGCTATAGACAGAATCCCAAATTATTTAGGGTGGAAAATCTTCTGAGATGGAGTCCAAGCTGTGCCCAGTCCTCACCTTGTCCCCAGCCCAGAGCACAAGTGCCACATCCAGGAATTCCTTGGATACCCACAGGGATGGGCACTCCAAACCTCCCTGGGCAGCCCATTCCAGCGTTCCACAGCTCTTTCCATGTGGAAATTCCTGATGCTGCCCACCCTGCCCTCCCCTGGCCCACCCTGAGGCCAGTCCCTTCTCCTCCTGTCCCTGTTCCCCGGAGCAGATCCCGACCCTCCTGGCTGTCCTCTCCTGTTCAGGGAGTTGTGCAGAGCCACAAGGGCCACCCTGAGCCTCCTTTGCTCCAGGCAAAATATAATCTCATAACACCATCCAATCCATGTATTTTTGACTGAATTATAAATTCTATCATGAATTAAAAATCTTTGCTTTGTCTCTTCTGACCTTCGCACTCAACACTGAAAAGCAGAACAAACCTCCATTGGAAACACCATGAAATTCTTGGCTTTCCCTTAAGGATGAAGCAGCAACTGGAAATAAGTTGCTGGAATGTGAAAAGCACAAATTTCAGTCGTCCTAAACCCATGAAGCAGGAGCTGTGGTTTTGTTGCCTGCCTACATTCAGTGTAGGTACAACCAGATGCTACCATAGAGCAGCACAGCCCTCCCATCCCTAAAGGAATTCCACCTAGGGAAAGGTGCATTCAGCTCTGGAAGAAACCTGCTAAGTGCCCATTTTAAAATTCATTTGCGTAACCCAAATCCTTCAGAATTGAAGAATTATCTTGACTTTCAAGGAACAGACTCGGGCAGTTTAGAAATTGTTCCCGTGCTCGGAAATCAAAGCATCGAGGCTTCCTCAATCCACATCTCCCATGTGCTCAGAATTCCATAATTTGATGATCACTGCGAACAACCAGGAACGCTGAACCTACATTGCTTTTTTTAATCAATGAAACTATCACAGGGGAATAGAGAGTTGCTGCAACTTAAGGCAATTCCAGATAGTGTGGGAAGGAGAAATTGAGAGGAAACTTACGATGGCGCGGACCCCGTACTGCTTTTCCACCTTGTCCTTCAGCTGCCTGAAGCACGCCTCCATCCTCTCGTGGAACGGCCTCAGGGCCTCTGTCACCTTCTCCCCATGGATGCGGATGCCTTCGGCCAGGAATGGGATCTGGAGAGCAGAATTTGGCTGCCCCACCCTGCCCAGCCCTCCGCGAGCGAAGGGACGGGGCAGAGCTCCCACAGCGGGGAAAGTGCTCGTGCAGTAACAGCAACATGAGTAACAAGAGTAATAGTAACAGGATTTGTACCCCTAATAATAATATTAACAATAAAAATTACAGCAATAATGAAATGGTAACCATGACAAGAATTAATTATTTGGATCATAGTGACCATCATGATTCTCTGCATGATGCACGACAGGATCTAAATCCCTGTTCTCCAGAATTTCCCTTTTTTCCTGTTAAGCAAAGTCTTTTAAATTTAATTCAGTCCTAATTTACCCAGAAACCCCCATACTGGATTTATCCCACAGCACAACCCCTCCTATGATAGTCCAGTCTCAAGCCCCCACAGATTCTGTATTTTAAAACACCAAACTGATGAATGATGAGTCTCACACCAAGTTATTAATATCAAATCCTATCCCAGTTCCATGAGGATAAAACCCTGAAGAAGAAAATAGTTTATGTTTTCTTTAATAAATGCTCTTTCTAAAGCAGCAAATGAGCTCCATCCTTGGACAGATATATATTGCAGAGCAATATTTATTAATAAAACATACAGTTTTAGATGCTATAACAGTTCTCCTTAGAAAAACTATTTTATTTTCTCTGGGAAGAAAACAGAAGAGGGAAAAAATTAAATTAATTCTCTTTTGTAACTGAAAATAATCATTTATCTTCAAGGCTTCTGTCACAAAATATCCATGCCAGCACAGGATTATATAATTAGTTCCTAGTGTGGAGGTGTAGCTGACCTTTGGAAATGTTTTAAGAGAGACATTTTCATTCCCACAGCTACCCAGACATACCATTAGAGTTTTCTACCTCCAGCTCAGGAAAAATATTTCCTCTTCCAGGTCCCTTTCAGCCCACACAGTGCTCTGATTCTAACTCAGATATTCTCTGCAGCAATCAAGCTAAGAGGCTTCTTCTTAATAATTCATAATTAAATCATAATACTGATTAAAAACAGATTTTTCTAATAAGACTGAGCAGCAATCAGAAGGAGCAGCTTTATTAGTAAGGAGAATAATAAATACACAGATGAATTACAGATGAACAAACTCAAGAAATCTTATCAAGACGATTCCCTGAGATTTGGCACTATTTAAATGGATGGAGCTGCTTCTCCAAAAAACTACAAAGAGAAGAATAATGACTTTTTTTTTTTTCAGTGTAGTGGCTTTCATTTATAACTATAGGGATTTGCACTTGACAAAAAATAAACATGAAACCAGAAAATTTCCCTGCTCTGAGTAAGTAAATTAACTTCCCCATTTTCATAATTATCAGGCCACAGTGAGCCTCCTGTTTTGGAGGGGTAAGTGGTCACTTGGCTCCTTTATTTCAAAGAACTGTTGGCATTGGAAATTCTTTTTAGAAAACCCTAGAATTACCAAGGTGAAGCACGTGAGACCATTTTATGGGCAGAAAATGCACTGAGGAACCTCTCCTGGGGATCAACCACCTCCAGGTTGGAAAATCAAGAACAGGAAGTAAAGAACATTATTTGTATGGAAAAAAAAACGTGGGGGGAAGGAGAAGGAGAAGAGGAAAGGGGAGAGGAGGAGGAAAAATGGAGGAGGAAGGAGGAGGAGGAAAAGAAAGAGAAAAAGGAGAGGTTTGTTAATCTTACAGAAGTTGAAATTCATGAATGTCCCATGGCTTTGCCACAGAAGAAGGTGAGGCTGCTGAGTCAGGGTATTTGGCCTCCCTGTCCAAGACCACTTAATCTTTAAACATTTATCAAGTGCAGGTAACTGTGTTACCATTTCTGTTTCACCTTCTTCTACCAACTTCCAAATTCCTCCTTGTGTCTCCTTTCCACACACAGGGAAATGTGGTGATGAGTGACATGGACTTTTACACCTCCATGAACTGTTGTCACAGGTAGAATTTTGCCACATTCAGGATATTCAAAATCAATTTGGCCTTGGAGAAAGGGCATTTTCTTATTCCACAACTCTGTTCTTGGCTGATTTTAAAATTTTATAAAGTTCCACTGCAACTTCAAATTATTGCCTGATTCGTTTTTCCCTTTTTATTTATTAATTTTTTTTTTAAAATCTTGAACTGCTCAGCTGAAAAGAATGAAAAAAAACTACATTGATTTGAATTATTAAACTAATCTTTGAAAACAATCTTTCAGAGCAAGGGGATCATAAAATATGAGCATAAAACCTGAGTTTGGTATGCAGCAGTTCTTTCATCTCTGTAGAAGGAGCAAGAGGTTTTGATTTGCCGTGGTATTTTTCTGTTTTGCTGTGCTGTAAATACTTTAGCTAAATGCAGAGTGACTAATGTCATCAATCATTCATTTCTCTGCCTTAATTTCAATCAATCATTTCATTATTTTCATCTTAAAATGAAAGATCAGCTTGAAATGGTGCAGTTGCATGGGAACATTTTTTTTTTGACAAAGTTGGAAAAGCAGCAAGAAGGACAAAAATGGACATTGCTTTGCTAATGGAATTTATCTGAATTAATAAGAGACAGAAACAAAATGTACACTTGAAGTGCACAGGAATTATAAAAGAATAATATTCTGAATTCCACGGCACAATCGAGAAAGATGTAAGGGGATGAAAAAAAATGAAATTTAACTGGTCAGCTGGTAATACAATTGTCAGGCTTCTATTTCATATACCCAGAGTGATTTATGCAGCAGGGAGAAAATTCCATGTGATTATAGAACTCCAAGCCCCACATTATTGAAAAATGAAATCTCCTTTTTGTTTTCCATCAGTGTCAGCCCTGGATGAATTCAGCCCCTTCCAAGGCTTCCATACACATATGGAATATTTGGGGGCTGACTCCCACCTGACTGGAAACTGAAGTAATTTGAGAAGAATTTTAAATTTTAGGATCCACTAAACATGTATGAAACATCCAAGGCAATTTAAAAGCACTGAAAGGGCTTTTAGTGACTCTCATTTTCAGATATAAAAACTAATTTTGATCTCTTTCCTCTATTTTCCTGGTTCCTGTTGTTTCTGGAGTACAAAACCATGTGTTTAAAAGCCCTGAATAATTAAAACACAACGTGATCGGCTGCCATACCTATTTTCAAATTGTAATATTATTTTAATATACAAGTGTCACCAAAGTGAGCCTTTGCTGAGGGGAAGTGTGTTTGGAATTCATTTGAAGTATCACTCTCAGAGGCAAAGGCACAGAGCTGACACCAAGTCAGTCTGCTGGGACCAAATTATTTTCCTCTATAAAACTTAAAGCTTATAAAATTTAATCTTTTATAAAAGCTCACAAGAAAATAAATAAAAAAATGTGGTTTTATTTTCTCTTCAGACCAAAAGAGTTTTTTACTCACTGATAGTTTTATGGCCTTCAGAGGATACTTTATTTTTGAATTCTGTAGCTTTGGTTCTACTACCTCTAAGATTGAAATCTACAGAAATGTAAATTATTCTCTTTATTATAAGACAGAATTGAATATGAAAAGACAATGATTCACTTTCTTCTTCTGTGGGGAAAAAACCCTATTTCCAATCAACCTGGCATTTTATTTTAGTTATCACAGAATTACCCTGAGAACATAGAAAAATGTCCAGTAGGTGACTATGGAACAAAACTGGAATTGTCTCTTGTTTGCCCTGAAAAATATTTTCTCATTTGATACAGATAGGAGATTGTCACTTACTATGTTTAGTAACAAAAAAAAAAAAAAAATTAAAAAACTCAACTTTGTCCTATTTGTTCTCTGCAAGTTTATCAAAATGAACAATTATGTCAGATTTGAAAAGATGAACTTTAACTCAAGCTCTAAGACAGACTGAAATGGCAAAGAAATGTATCCAAGGTGAGGAAAATGTCTGAATTTCTTCCAAAGTGACACCAAGCTGCCTTTCCACAGCAGCTGCCTCTGCCAAACCTGACTTCAAGATTTTTACCTGCCAAGCAATCAGATCCTTCAACTTCTCAATCTTGTCATGATCCTCTGGATGCTCATGCATGTATTTTTCGGTAAAAAAAGCCTAATTGAGAGAGAGAGAGAGAGAGAAATGAGCGATTATTTCAGAAAACGAAACATCTACTACCAGAGGAATGAGCTACAATGAAGGGAAATTGATCACCTTAAAAAATTCTGCCAAGTAACGGCTACAAACACAAAGTGAAAATTGTGGAATCACGGAATCAGAGTGGTTGGAAAGGACCTTCAAGCCCACCCAGTGCCAAGTCTGCCATGACAGGGACCCCTCCCACTGTCCCAGGGGCTCCAGCCCCAGGGTCCAGCCTGGCCTTGGCCACTGCCAGGGATCCAGGGGCAGCCACAGCTGCTCTGGGCACCCCGTGCCAGGGCCTGCCCACCCTCACAAGGAACAATTCCTGCCCCAAATCCCATCCAAATCTGCCTATTTTCAATTTAAAGCCATTCCCTGTGTGCTGTCCCTCCATCCCTTGTCCCCAGTCCCTCTCCAGCTCTCCTGGAGCCCCTTTAAACCCTCCAAGGAGCTCTGAGCTCTCCTTGGAGCCTTCTCCTCTCCAAGACTGAACAATCCCAACCCTCCCAGCCTTTTCTCCCAGCTGGGCTGCTCCATCCCACCCCTGCTCTGGCCTCTCTGCACATCCTTGCTGTGCTGGGACCAGCTGAGGCCCAGCGGGGCAGGGAGCCCCAATGGGATTTGGGAATTCTGGCGTTACCTTCTCATAGTTGGTGAAGCCCCCCATGACAGCAGGGTCCACGATGCCGTTGAGCAGCATGGACAGGGGGTTGATGGGCAGGTTGGGGTCGTTCAGATGCTGCTGCACCATATTATTGATCTTGTCATTGGTCAGCTGCATGGTCTCGATGGCATTTTCCAGTGGGCTGATCTCCACCTAAAACCCAATCAAAAAAAAGGAGATTTCTGACCAAGGGCAGAGTTTTTAACCTGCTCAGCAAAAACCCCCACGGGCAGCAACATTCCAGGCCTTTCAGAGCCCAGGTTATTGCGAGGTTTTTTGAGCAGTAATTAGCAGAAGGGGTGATTTCAGGCACTGAGGCACCGAGTATCTCAGTGCTGCAGTAACTGACACCACGATGGGTATCAGTGGAGGGAGTTAACTGCAGTTTGCTGCCACATGAGGGATTACATCCCAGCACAGCATCCAGAAAGGCTCCGGCAGCAATCACGTGAGGTTTTTCGGAGGATTACGGAGAACATCAAAGATTAAGGGTTGGTGATTTTTAGCAGCACAAAGAAGATCCAGCTTAACACAACAGTAAGAAAGAAATGATAACTCTAACGTGGATTTTCTGATGGAAAATGTAATCCTAAGCCGCTCAAAAAAATCAAGGAGATATTTTTGCGGTGATTATTTTGGTGTGTTTCCAAGGACATCGAGTTGAATATGTTGATGAGATGACATCTACACTATCTGCTGTGCTTTTTCCCAAGAGGTTACATTTCCTTCATCTGAGCATCGAGAACTGAACGGAAGGGAGAAATTTTACATCCATCTGGACTTCAATGAAGAGAGTCCTCAGATGCCTTCACGGGGTGAATCAGCTCTTCTGCTGCCTGAAACTTGTCATATTTTAATTGACTGACCTCCAGCTAGTTTTTTATGCCCAGCTACCGTGTCTTTCAAAAAGTGCATGTTGAAAAAAACAGCATTACAATATTTTAAATATTAGTGAATGGGCTTAAAATCAGTAACTTGCAGTGACCCAGAGTGTAGAGACTCCTCACTGGAGGACACAGCCTGCTCGTATTAAAAAAATGATGGGGTAGGGAGAGGAAAGGAAGGTTAATTGAGGCCTGTGAGGAAAATGCAAGTGTATATTTGATTACAGCCTCATTTACATAAATGCTACATAAACAAAGCAGCACTTCTACCTGGCTATCAGTTGCTTAGCCTGTTTCTGAGAACCACTTATAATCAAATCTCTTTAGTTGTTACTCTTACACCTGCCAGCTGATTACATCAAGGATGTTTTAATTA
This sequence comes from Regulus satrapa, assembly GCA_013396955.1. Lineage (NCBI taxonomy): Eukaryota > Metazoa > Chordata > Aves > Passeriformes > Regulidae > Regulus > Regulus satrapa. The sequence goes on from VWZN01019103.1 coordinate 185,183, forward strand.
GCATTTTGAGCAGCCTGCCTGCTGAATTATTCTGGAAGGCAGGGAAGGAGGCTGGTGTTTGTGGCTGGGAGCAGGGAGCAGGCCAGGCTCGGACAGAGCCCGGCGTGCCACGGGGGAATCTGGACCAGGGAATGAAGCCACGTTCAGCATATGATTGGGCAAGGGCTGCTGGGAACATCACAGGCTAAATTTAGGATTCTGTCATTTGTATTAATGGCCTTATAACTATGCAATAATGTGTTGATGAACCATTGCTTTTAAAGCTCTTGAGCATCTCCAGAAATTAGCACTCATTGAGCTGACAGCTTTTTGACTTTTCTGTAGCAGCAATCATGGCTTTCTTTCTCATTCTCCTTTCTTTTACTACTCTTGTAACACTCCCTCTAAATTTTCAAAAGCAGATGGAGAATTGCAGTTGCCATCTCACTACTACAAACTGGGCTTTGGAACCTGGTGAAAGCTATTTATAAGTATAAATTCTGAGCCTTGTTCCCAGTGCCTTCCTGACTCTGGGCACTCCTCACTCTAGGCAAGGGAAAACAGGAATTACATTCTCCTCTGACATTTGCACCAGCACAAAATTCCAAGATAAAAACAAAACAAAGTTAGCATTTGTGCTTCTTAAACTCAAATGTGATTCAAAATCAGATTTCTAGTTCCCTGGCTGGTCTCAGCAAATTTTTCCCCTCCAACTTCTTGTGTCCAGCAAAAGCAAATCAGATACAGAATAACAGATGCCTGCCCCAAACTCCTTGCAGGTACCAACAGATTGCAAAGGTTTAGGTGAAAGTACTCAGAAGGAATTTGAAAAGCCAATAGATTTAAAGCAAATCAGCATGTTCCTGTGGGTTATGTAACATAATACACCGCATTTATGAAATTACTCTGTTCTCTCGGCACTGATTTGATGTAATCTCACCTCTCCCTTTAACGATATTCCAGTCCCATCAATAAAATATGAAACATGCAGAGCTGCTGGAGTATCCTGGTGCTTAGCGAGGGATCAATAATATCTGTATCCATAATCACAATTTAGCATTACAGGGATGTAAACCCTGTGATCCTCCTTGCAGCCTTTTAGCTGACAGGGATCTTGAGGAAAGTCAATACCCATTTTGCAGGAACTGTGCCAGAGGAGGTCAGAAGTTATCTGCAGCAGTCTTCCCACACGGTATGAAGTCCCATCCTGCTATCATTTCTCAGCCATGCAGCTCGTGCAGTCCCTGCTCCCAAAAGGCTGACGGGAAGCGCTCTCCCAGGATTTGTGCCCGCTCTGATGCCAGGCAGAGCAGGAGGGGGGCACACAAAGCGCCTGTCAGGCTCTGCTCTCTGCTCATCAGGACTGGCAGCAGATCTGCCAGCCTTTACAAACAGCACTTCTTGCCATCATGAAGATAAATACAATCTTCTCCATCAGGGTTATATTGAAACTACGAAATTCATTAAAAATTCAATGTGTTTTATTCAGCTGCCTATTACTGTCACACATCACATTCATATTCTGTTACTATAGATACCATAGTAATTTTCTGCATTACTTCTGTTCATCCAAATACAACTGTCCAACATAACCTCAATGGAGCAATGAAAAAGGTTTTAATTAATCATATGCAAATTGTTCTTTTCCTTTAAAAATAAGCCTCACAAGAGAGATTTCAAAAACGCAGTAACAATGTTTTTATTGCTACTTAAAAATTACAGCTGCATAAGAATAATTTAATCTTAAAGGCGTTTAATGGATATGTCTTATCTAAACAGTCTAAATGGTTGAACAGAGAAATGAGTAATTTGGAGTTACTCTGTGAGGTTGCTGAGGGTATATTTAGCTAAATATGGAGAAGAAACAAAAACAACCTTTAATCACGAATGGTAAGAAATGCAGACGTACAATGCCTTTGATTATTGGGGGATTTGGAATTAATGACAATCAAAATATCCAGATCCTCTTTTATGAAGTTCAGGCTAGATTCTCTGGGATGGAGCAGGGTTTCCCTACATCACCTCAGGTCTCTCTTCATTCTAGGCTCCTGCTGAGAGACACAAATGCTTTATAAAAGGGCTGAAGGCCTTGGAGGGCTGGCTGCATTCCCTTCCCTCGGGAATGGAAAAGCACTGCCTGAGTCACCCTCAGTCAACCCTCAGCATGTGCCAGGTACAATCCACGGATTCTTTGTTCACAGAACTAAGCACACTCACTGAGACACACAAATGTTCCCTGGCTGTATAAAAACCCCATCCTGTTACACAGTGACAATTAAGCCAAACTGATCTTACCATGAAAACTGATTTGACTTCAAACCACCTGAGGATCCCTGGCAATTTGTAGGCTGTCACGTAGACAGTTCTCTCAATCCACATGTTCTGCAAAGGGAACACAAGCATCACGTTATCACTGGGGACCCTGAGCAAACCCCTAGAACATCCTCACCAGGACAAGGAGCCAGGCAGGGCAGATGTCACAGAGCCAGGGGGGAATTCCACGTGGAAGATGGAGCAGCACTGATTTAAATCTGGTATGTGACTTAGCAGGGGACAACTGCTCCTTTTCTGAAGGAGAACACCACGGGAAGATCCCCTGGTTTTCCTGGATGTTCATGGAATCACACAATGGTTTAGGTTGGAAAGGACTTAAAGCCCATCCAGTTCCAGGAGCAGGGACACCTCCCACTGTCCCAGGGTGCTCCAAATCCCATCCAACCTGGCCTTGGGCACATCCAGGGATCCAGGGGCAGCCCCAGCTGCTCTGGGCACCCTGTTCCAGGGCCTCACCACAGCACACTTTACTGACCATTAGATGAAACAAACGGTTTAGTATGAAAAAAGCAAATGAAAAAAGGAAAAAGGTATTAGTGACAAGAGATTTTCAGATGTCTGACTGGAATCTTCATGGCAGGACAAGTTTCAGGTGTAACAATTTAAAATCCTTTCTCAGAAGAGCTGTTTTCACAAAAGAAACAGCTTTGCCCATTTTTTTTTTCCTATTGGTATAAATGAGAACATGATAAATTGGCTTAATTAACTTTCTATGAAAAATAATCCCTTTAAACCTCGAATTTATTTCTCAAGAAGCAAAAGATAATGAATGGCTCAGATGCTCAAAGCAGAGAGGGATAAACAAGCAAACCCAAAGTGGTTCATTTTCTTCATCATCTCTTACTGCAAACTCGTTGTCTGGGTTTTTCTCTCCTTTTCGAACAGGGCGTGAATACTCAAAGCGTTGGACTTCATTCACCCTGTAGAAACTGAAAAAGAGGGAAAAGAATCATGGAATCACAGAACGGATTGGGCTGCAAGAGACCTCAGAGATCATGCAGTTCCAAGACCCAAATGCACAATGAAAATCAAATGCTGTCTGTTTAGGAATTGATACTAAATTCTAATACTAGAGGAAGTTCATGAACAAATATGAGACCACCGTTTTCCAGTGGGTTGGAATGTGTGCCAGTATTGAAAATCACCATTAAATGCTTTCACAATGCCCACCCTCTGTAGCTGTGAACAGATTCATTATCCAACAATAAAGTGTAATAAAGGGGACTGAAAAAACATCAAAACCCAACCCAAACTCACCTCACGATTTGCTCTGACACCGGCCTGTGAAATTTTGAGGGTAAGTCCAGTTTGGGCTTTACAGTGAAGCACTGAATATCTGAATGTCAGGGGTTAAGAAAAGCGAATTTCGGTCACGCAGAGCGAGCGGCTCAACAGGACCACACACAAACACACACACAAAAAGGGGACAAGACTGGTGCTTCACACCCCTCAGGGCAGAAGAGCAACAGGCTGGCCATCAACCCCTGAGCCGAGCTGCTGCTTGCACAGCCCAAGGATACACTGGCCAGAGGAGGTTTTGATGTCCTCGCCGGGGGGGGACGTTGTCTTCATCTTCTCGGCGTTGGGGAACTGCGTCAGCAGCCGCGCCTCGAAGTCCTCGCGGCGCTCGTACTCCTTGCCCCGGTAAATGAACACTTTGTTCTGCAAACACAGCACCCCACAGCTGGCACCAGCACCCACAAACCGTGCTCCCAGGACAGAACTGGCGCCTCACACCAACGCTGTGCTGTGAGCGCTTCTTGGTAAAGACAAGAATTTCACGCTCCTCACGCTGTGGTGTAATCAACACTTTGTCAATGGTTTTTTCTCACCTCCAATTCCATCCTGAGACCACTAAGCCCATGATTACCTTTGGGTGTTTTTGGAAGCCACATTAAAAACACCTCAAAACATGATTTCAAGGATCTGTAAGGTTGGTGGCCATAGGAAGTATATTAAGAGAAATTATTACTGACTCCAAGATTCTCCCCCACCTTCCATAGCTAATGATGGAATGGATGTCAATAAAAAAAACTGAATTAGGCATTTTATACATAAACATTTATTTAAAGGCACTCAGGTAAGCAAACAAGAGTAGCAGAGAGAAATAGAAACATAAAACAATGCAAATTTGAGGAAGAAGATCCAAAAATAGCGACTCTTATAAAAAGATTCACATTAATGTATTATATTTTTGCCATTATAAACTTCAAACTTTTTATAACTTTAAAATTAAGTTTATTGTATTTGTAAGCATTGGTTTCTTCTTTGCCAATAAAAAAAATTAAGAGATACTTTATACAGTCCATTTATATGCTGAGTTCATTAAATTCTAAAAGAAAATGTAAAAGACAACTTGCATATTTTTAACTGATCAAACATATTAAAGCAAGTTTGGATAAAATTTGCATTTGAATATGCTTAACCTCATTACTCATCTGAAAATGAATACTTGGTGAAAAAATTATACAGCACTTATTAAAAAAGGTTGTTTTGACTGGGGGTAGGAATCTGGAGTTGTTCACATTTGCCCAGTTGGGTTTAATTCTGCAATGGTGCCTTTTGAAAAGCTCAGTAGGGGAAAGAAAGGTAATAATAGATGGCTAAGAAATCTCTGTATAACTGTAATTTACGTATATACATTTGTAATTCACAGAGAGTGTTGGAATAGAGGGAAAAGCGAGGATTTTCTTGATCAGCAGGGCACTCAACAGCCTGGTTTTCAGAGGGCAAATTGGGAAGGAATTCATTCCTGTGAGGGAGGTGAGGGTCTGGCACAGGATGCCCGGGGAAATTGACTAAACAATAATGGGTTATTTCCATGTCACCAACTGCTAGGTGCCAGAGAATCATTATAGAGATGCAACTCAGACATGCTCTAAGCCCCCTTTTCTTTAGCCACTAATTCAACCCATAAAAATCCTAATATTAGTGAAAAAACCCTTAAAATGTCACTAAAGCTGTGATCCTGGCATCAACCAAGTGACACAAGTCTTAAATTGGCACATGACACAGACAAATCAATGATAAAAATTGCTACTAAAGGTGTCACACACACCTTTGATCGTCACTTTCATCTTAGTGACAATGCTGGAAAGAACACTCACCTGAAAACATGGTCACATACAAAAGGCTTCTCTACCATGCTCATATATATCTATTATATATATAAATATATATTAACCTGCCAGGCAAAAAATGTCACCATTTCAGATGGTTATGACCCCAAGTGATGGATTGAGTCATTTATCTTCATTTCTAGTGATAGCCTGAAGAAATAGAAAGTACTGAATACATTTGAAGAGAAAGTTTTTCTACTAAAATTCAACTATTCCATCATAGAAACCAGAAAGGAAAAACCAGCGCTTGTTTTATACACCTAATAAAACACTTGTCAGTGTCAGGCAGGTTTCTTCAAGCCAAAGGAAATATCCAGAGCAAGAAACCTCTGGAAACAGGTGACACTTACCCTTATGAATGTTGGGAATCCCTGGCCATAGTATCCAACAGCAAAATAATCTGGCTTTGGTCGTATCACCTTCACAATATTTTCATAGAACTGGGCTTGTTTTCTCTGCAAAATAAACAGGAGGGATTTGAACAACCTGAGCTTTAGGAGATTCCTTATACTTAAGATCCCATGTGCATCTCTAATTTTAAAGATGGTTCATTCCCCTCTATTTTTTCATCTTTCTATCAGATTCATGGCATTATTCGGCAATACCAGACTCTGTAGCCATGATTTTTCTATTCATCATGGTGATTCTGACTGTTCCCTAAGGAATATCTCAATTTTGATGAACTTCATCACTGTGAACCTTATTGTTCCATAACCAGTATCTCAATTTTGATGAATTTCATCACTGTGAACTTTATTGTTCCATAACCAATATCTCAATTTTAACAATTCTCATCTTGATGAATGCCACTGTTCCATATCCAGTATCTCCATTTTGATGGACCTCATCATCGTGAGCCTCACTGTTCCATATCCAATACCTCAGTTTTGATGGACCTCATCTTGATGAACCTCACTGATTCACATCCAATATTTTCCTGACAGCGAAGGTCAGGAATTTTCAAGACAATCTGAAATTCCAGTTGTGACACTTCCAACACTGAATTACCGGAAGGATGAAGCCACACACAGCTCATCCCAATGCTGCTGACTTATCAGTTTTGGGCTCTTATATCTCATTACATTTTTCTACTACTTCTCTTCCATATTTACAACCATGCATTTGCATATGGAAAGCAGGCAGTTGAGAATTACATGAAAATGTAAATTTTGGAATAAACACACGCATGTCAGACGCCATCTGCTTTCGACGCCGAGTTCTTCTTTATCTCTAATGATGAAATAATAGCAAATGAGCAGCTTCAGAAGATCTGTTCATTAAGTTATTTTCAGTCTATTATTTCTGCAAAGAGAAGGACTTTTGATCTAGGGGGAGGTTTAGTGCTGCTCCCACACGACAGGTAACAGTAAATGGCACCAAGACTACAAAGACCCAGATCTGCCGAGTATTTCTCAGCTCGTCTGGAACAAAACTATTCTTTCATTTGTGAATTGTCTTAGAGGCTAATATTTAATATTGCTTGCAATAAAGAGACAAGAGGGAGAATAGAAAGAACAAAAAACTTCTAAATTTTATTGTAGTAGGAAAAAAAAAGAGCTGTTCAGCAGCAGCAATAAGAAAAGCTGATGGGGTATGTGAGACCTGACTCATCCAGGAGAATGAATTTTGATCTCTGTCTTGTGAGGGAAATGCACGCCAGGACTAATTCTGTGCCACCTCATCTCCTGGCTGATGAATAAAGAGCAGATAAACTCAATTGTCTGATGTGAGGATTGGAAGTTCTGGGCCTCCCCTCTCAAAAGAGGGAAAAACTCCATGTTAATACCCAAGGCCAGGTTGGACACTCAGGGATTGGAGCAACCTGGGATCATGGAAGGTGCCCCTGCCCATGGCAAAGTGGGTGGAACTGGATGAGTTTTAAGTCCTCCCAACCCAAATTATTCAATCACCCTGTGATCGTCGGCTACAATGAATAAAAAAGTGCAAATTCTAACTTCTCCTCCAAAATGGATCCAGGAGGATAATTAAAGAGTGGCTGCCTCTGAGACAAACCCATTCACGTTCCCATGTGCAAGCAAAAAGGAGATGGAAAATAAAAACCAAGGGACTCGGAGAGTAGCCACCCCCTGGGTGAATAACCCCATCTGACAACCACTTCTAGCTGGGGAACAATCCCACCCAATTCCTTTTATACTGAAATGAAGAATATTCTGTGCCCACCCCAGCAGGAGCAGTGAGCTGGGGCTGCGTGGAGCTGAGTTCAACCCTGCAGGAATGCCCAGCTCAGACTCGCTGGGATAAAGAAAACAAATAAACAATTCAAAGAAATTACAGAAAATGTACTTTGAGTGCAAAACCAAAAGGTATCAAAAACTTTAGAGTCGAGAATTTCCAGAGCCAATCTGGAATCACATCCCAACTCCTGTGGAAATGGTTGGGACATGAGGAGGGACAGTGACAGCTGCCATTTATCTCTTTGGAAAAGAACAGGAGGAAAAAAAATGGTGCAGGAATAATGAATGGGTAATGTCAGGGCAAAAATAACTGACTGGAGACATGAATGCTTGAGGATTATTCATACCTAAAAAAAGAAACGTGAATATAGAAAGACACTTGAGAGAGAATGGGGATTTTTTTCATGTTCCCATTTATATTTAAATTCAAAATTTCCTTTTATACCCCAAATAAATCAGCTTAACATTACTGAAATGTTTTTCTTTCAGCTAAAGAAAAAAAAATCTGTTTTTCAGACAATCCAGTGGTAGCCAGTTAATTTACATTGGTCCAACAAAGCCATGATGGGAATTTGTTTCTGCATTTTACTGTCATTGCTATAGTATTTTTTATATAGTTTTAAAAGCTTAGAAATTCAACTCTGAAATAAATTATTGCAGTGTCTATGTCATTAAAAAAAACTTACCAGCAGTTCACTGAGTTGTTCATAATCAAACATTTCATTTTCATACTGTTCTGCAAGTTCTTTACCCAAGGCAATGGCCTCTTCCCACATCTGTTGGAAAAAAATATCACAAAACAACAAAAAGAAGCTGAATTACATACCTTGGTTAAACATCAACATTAGAATCAAATAAATCTGAATAAAGCAACCAAATGCATTGTGTCACATGCCTGAAAACACTGAGCATCTGACGTGCCAAAGAGCTGTGCCAGGGCTCTAAATGTCTCTATTAATGGAATCACGGAATTGTTTAGGCTGGAAAAGCCCTCCAAGTTCACCGAGTTCAACCATTCCCAGCACTGCCAAGGCCACCACTGCCCCAGTATCCCCAAGTGCCACATCCACAGGGATTTAAAATCCCTCCAGGGATGGGGACTGCACCTGGTCAGCTGTGCCAGGGCAGGCCAAACCTTTCCAAGGAGGAATTTTCCCAGATATTCGCTCATGGGATTGGAGGTGCCTCAGCAGTGCCAGCACAGAGGACAATCCCTGCCCTGGTCCTGCTGCCACACCATTTTGAACACAACCCAGGTGCCATCGGCCTTCTGGGCTTGGTGGCACTCAGGGTGATCTGCTCCATGACCTTCCGTGGCACGAGATGCAAATTTACTGGATGCAAATCAAGCCAAATGATCAAAGAGCCTCAGAAGGGAAATGATTCCTGCCAGCCCTTCCAGTAATGTGTAAACACAGCCTGTCCACAAAGAAACCCAGGACCTCAGGCTTTGGAGCAAGGCTGGTGATTGATTATATTTCATAATCACCTCTCTCTCCCTCTAATATCTATAATCTGTATTAGACAGGACAGGCAATTTGCAGATATTGCTTTGAACAAATACTCATTATATTTCCATTGGTTCTTCTTCTTCTCGTTCCTCAACCATGAAATTCAGCAGCCGTCTCAAGTGACCCAAAGAAATTTAACAATATCCTTCAGCTCTTCAGAAGGCAACAATCTTAATGAGGAGCAGCAAGAATGGTTTTAAATGTGCATTTTTCATTTGTTTCTTCCACTCCAAAGATAAAGAACCACTCAAACCCCAAAATATACTTAAATTAGCACACCAGGCTATATAAGATCCAACTTGATGATCTGCCTCGGCTGCTGAAATTTGGTTGGCATTGCTGACCTCACTTTATTATAAAAATCAGTTTCAAAATGAATTGGAAATGCAGATTTTGTTAACCTTCATCTTAAATCTAAATCCTCTGGCCACATCACCTCATTCTCCTCTCAGCACCAGGCCACATGTTCCTTGCCCTGGTGGAATCCTGAGGGGATGCTGCAGCCAAGAGCAGTGGGATGGAGGAGGGCTGAGGGGAAAGGCTGAACACACAATACCCCATTTTTCCCCTCAAAACATCCACCTTTGGGGACAGGAGGTTGGGGATGAAGTACCACAGCTTCCAAATATGTTGGGAGGTGGATGCTGGGGACAGAATGGTGACCTGGGGGAACCTTCACAACAACTGATCCCTGCATCCATTCCATAAAAATCCCTCAATTCCCTTTAAAGCACCGTGCACATAACAGACATCCCAAAACCTCCCCAAACCACACAAATTAAATTTCACACTCAAAGCCCCAAAATCAATGTCAGGTGAAGTCTATTTGTCTACTGATCTGCAAATCGAAATTGTATTTCTTAGTACATCAGGAAAACTTGGAAAGAATAAGGCTTTTAGAAAAACTCCTGGTTCCAGATAACGGTTTGAAAAATAAGAATAAAACATTAAAGATGAATCCTCAGCAAGTCTTCACGTGGAACATGCCAATGTCACAAAGAGCGAGATGGGTCTCGCTGGTTCACTGTCCATCCCTGCTCATCTCTGGAAAAAAGGAGCCAATTTTCAAGGGGAGGGATGAGCTGAAAGGTTCTCCTGGCAAACTAAGCGGGAAGGCTGGAAAGCAGCAGCCTGGAGAGGCTGGGAGCTGCTGATGGTGCAGGAGATGAGGAAATGCCGAGGGAAAGACAGTTCTGGGAGCCCACAGGGAGAAAGGAGAGGGATTTCTGCCCTCCAAGCAAAGACAAAGGAAGGGCTAAAAATTGCACTGTGGGGCTGAGCAAGGGGAAAGGAGCTCCTGAGTCCTGGAAAAACCAGCTGGGATGATATTTGGACAAGGTGGTGACCCAATTAAAAAAGCCATGAATGCTCTCAAGGAGCAGAATCTGGTTCTTCATTAACCTTTCCTTGCAGCTCCTCGTGATATTCGACCCCTCCTCTTGATTTTACTTATTTCTCCAACAAGGTTCAGAACGTTATTTATCTAGGGAAGAGAACTGGAATGAGCATGAGTTGCCTCATGTTTGTAAAGTGCCTTGAAGGTGAAAAATGCATCAGAAGGACTAATTACAATCACGGTAATGAGGGATCACGTCTGCAGGAAATTACAAGGCAGCCTGAACGCTCTGCAATGCAATTTTTGCAAATGGAAGGACCTGAATGTTTTTATCCATATTATGGATCTAATCTAGCATGATGATACAGAGCATGTTTTTATTTTTAAACAAAAATTAACATGAATTTAAGAATAAAGGCACAGTTGCAGAAAAAGGAGGCCATTTTCACACACCAAGTTGCATTAATTTTGACTCAGAAGGGCAATACAGCACCAATTTATAGGAACTGAACTAATATTCAGGTGTTTGTTAAGTCAGCAAGTGAAAGCTTTCAAAATCACTTAACCTTCTCTCATTTCGAGTGTCATTTTCTTCTGAACTTCAGTCATCCATAACTTCTGCATATTTTCATTTCAAAGACAACAGTGTGACCATCATGTCCCTTGTCCCGGTTTCCCGTTTGTGTGTTCCAGATTTAACCAGTCCCTCTTCAAAATGAGACTGGAAATAAATTGAAGCCTAAATCATTTTTGGTTTGCATCAACACTGTAAACAAACTCCCTTGGTTCTTCCCACTGACTCCTGGATAAGCACAAATGTGTTCCCAAACCACATCTGTCTGCTAAAGTGGACAGACTGAGATGGGATTTTGGGCAGGAATTGTCCCTGGGAGGGTGGGCAGGCCCTGGCCCAGGGCACCCAGAGCAGCTGGGGCTGCCCCTGGATCCCTGGCAGTGCCCAAGGCCAGGCTGGTGGAACCTGGGAGAGCTGCCAGACGCCCTTGCCTGTGACAGGCTGGGACCAGGTGACCTTTAAAGGTCCTTTCCAACCCAAACCATTCAGTGATTCTGCAAGCAGACATGCTCTGCCTACACATCACTGCCTATAGGTGCCACAGCACTGCCACTGATTAAATAGCAACTTTAGCAGAATTAAATCTCCTTTGATTTTTTTTTTCACCTTCCCACCCTTGTCTGTCAACACCATAAACACACTGGAGCAGAGGCTGTTTCCACTGCACCTCCTCTAGCCTGAACAAAGCCTTTGGAAGTTACTGAATATTAATATTAATAATGGATTCTGTAAATGTTCCAGAGCCTGAAAAATGAATCCTCAAATTAAATGTGATCCAGATTTAGTTCATGTACAACACACAGACAGTAATCACATAATCCGTGTGTTCTTGCTAGCAAGGAAGTGGAGATGAACAGAAGAAAGCCAGACCATGAAATCACAGAATCCCAGAATGATACGGGGTAAAGACAACCTCCTCCCAGCCCTGCCATGGCAGGGACCCCTCCCACTGTCCCAGACTGCTCCAGCCCTGGGTCCAGCCTGGCCTTGGGCACTGCCAGGGATCCAGGGGCAGCCACAGCTGCTCTGGGCACCCTGGGCCAGGGCCTGCCCACCCTCACAGGGAACAATTCCTGCCCAATATTCAACCCAAATTTACCAACTTTCAGCTTAGAGCCATTCCCCCTTGTCCTGTCCCTCCATCCCTTGTCCCCAGTCCCTCTCCAGCTCTCCTGGAGTCCCTTTAAACCCTCCAAGGAGTTCTGAGCTCTCCCTGGAGCCTTCTCCTCTCCAGGTTGAACAATCCCAGCCCTCTCAGCAGTGCAACTTTAGATATTAGAACAACATTTGCTTCTGGCTTAAATTACTGGAATTCTTTTAAAGTTTCTGTAAAAGTGGGTTTACAAGTCCTCCTGCTGACATTATGTCACATTATTTTTAATGGAACACTTTCAGGTACTTTTTTTATTGTACTGCGAATACACAATAAAAAGGGATAAAGGGGAAACGATTCTTTTAATTTTTGCCAGTCTCTAACTTTATCCATCTCCAGCCAAGACCTCTGTCTTAGGGAAAAACACCCACTTTTTGTTTAAAGGCTCACTTGTGTGCTCCAACATGCCTGTTTGGAAATCCCGTGTGTGCAGCTGCTCCTTCAGAGGAACAGTGAGAAGCTGGGTCACGGAACTCAAGCTCTCGAGTGGAGAGAGCCCTGAACTCCAGAGGCCCAGGAGTCCACAGAATCACTGAGGCTGGAAATCAAGTCCATCAACCATCACCTTGTTGAACAATAAGCCCTGTTCTCAGGGGTCAAATCCACACATTTTTTGAATAATTCCAGGGATGGGGACTGCACCACTGCTCCTCTGCTTGTCAACCCTTTCCATCAAGAACCTTTTCCTGCTATCCAACCTAAACCTCCCCTGGTGCAACTTGAGGCTGTTTCCTGAACTACCTGGCTTTTCCCTCGTGCAGCTGCATCTACAACACCTCCAACATCACAGAACACTAACCCCCAAGCTGGAGGTTTTTCCAGCATTCTCAGAGAAACAGGCACCATGTGTCTCACATCCCCTGCACAACCCTCTGAAAAAATTCAGCTGTTTACTCCGGAGCCAATTTATTCAGGTGAGGACAGCACGGCTGTGGCCCAGGATCCTGATAAATGAAATCTATATTCTTGAAGGTCAATAACTCCCAATCTGCTGCCTCACAGATTTCCTGCCTTGGAAGCTTTCCCAGCTTTGCCCAGGACATGGCAAGTCTTCTGGAGAAATGAGTTGTACAGGGAGCTACTACACAGGGTTTGCACGAGGTACAACTCATTAATGGGAGAAACAATTTATCTGGAGAGGGTACCAGGGAGAGAGGCTGCTGATACTGGAGGGAAAACACTTTTTATACTCCAGGGGTTACAAAGATGTGCAGAGCCTGAATTCTGTTGTGTAGGCACAAGCTGCAAATTGTTATGGGCAAGACATTGCAGATGCAGGAGATGTTTTTTAGGGAAAACCTGGTGATTTAATTTATTTTTCAAGCTGGATTGCTTGTTGGCCAGAATGAACTATAGCATTCAATTTAGTTTTTGAGGTTAATAGCAGCAAAGGAGGATCTCAGGGTATTTCTGAGCTCCTGCAGAGTTAATGGTCAGGAGCAGTGAAATAGGCTGGGATAAGAATATTATGGTGCCATATTCTGATGTGTGAGGGACTTTCAAAGCTGGTTAAATTTCAGGTAGTGTTAATCAACCAGCATGAAGGCTTAATATTTAAAATAAAATGTTAAAACTCAACATTTGTCTATTGTTAGTACTGCATCCAAGATACAGCCAGGTTGGAAACTCCTTAAATAAATAAATATATTCATTTGGAACACGGTCAGACTCTGCATCCTCCCTCTCCTAAGACTCTCTGTCCTTCCCAGCCCTCAGGACGGCTCCAGGGCTGAGCTGGCCACGAGCCTCACACAGATTTTTGGCAGACAGGTGAACTTCACCACTCACTTGTAAAGATGGAAGAAAAAGCCATTTGATGTCATCCCACGAGCCAGAAAAAACAGGTTTTAAAGACAAAGCATGGCATTTTCTGGATAATTTCAGACATTTTTTGTTCTGTGGCTGCTGTAAAGCAGTCAAAACTTTTAATTTTTTTCTTTTTTGAAGAGGAAGGGAGAAAGGAGGAGCAGAAATAAATTAGCAGGACCAACACTTTCAATTTATGGAGGAGCAGAGGAAAACCTGCTCTGATTTATGGGTATCAGCATTGCCAGCAAACCTGAGCCCGCTCCCACATTTCAGCAGGCAGGAATAGGAACACTGCTGCTTCCCTTGTGGCTGCACAAACAAACCTGGTTTAAAACAACACCCTTTCTTTATGCCAAGGAGCATTCCCTGGATCCAGGAGTTCATCAGCATCCATTTCCATCAACTCCTTACCCCAGGAAAAATGTCATCCCTTCCCTCGTCCCTTTACTCCCGTCACTATTTTCCCTTCTGGCCTTGGGATATTCCAACCCAACCATTTCCAGTACAGTCCCTGGATTAATGGCTTTGTTGGAAATCAGAAAGCTTCAGGAAAACACGGAGAGAGCAAACACTTGAGAGCAGTTCAAAGGATGGGTCAGACTGCTGGGATAAGCCTGAGGATAAGGATTTGAAGGGCAAAAGCCAAGAGAGATGGAGAGGAGACTGGAAAGTGCAGTGCAGTGAAGAAGAATAATTGAGGAGAGAAAAGGATCCCTATACCAGGGAAACAACTTTCCTTTTGGAAAGAAGGAGCTTAGAAAAGGAATTAAGAGCATAACTGATCAAATCCATGAAGTAGAACAAGTGCAAAATGCAAAAGCTCTTTCTCAGAAATGCTCCTTTCCTGAAGGTGAAAGTTATACTTCAGCTTTATAAAAGGTTGGTTTAAGGACAAAATCAAATACAGGTAAAAAAGCAAACTTCCTAAGAATAACAGATTAAAAATAGAAATCAAAATGAGTAGTCCTAAAGATCTTGAACTACAAATACCAGGGGTACTCGTGGTGAGGGCCAGAACTTTGTTCTCAGCTCACACGAGGTGCCACATTCCTCCCTTCCACTCACAAATTTCTGAAGCACTTCTGGGCGAGAATTGAAGTGTTCACTCCATTCCAGCCTGCGTGTGGAGGATTAAATCTAAATTCACCTGCCTATGAATGCCAGCATTTACGGGATAAGCCCCATGGTTGGCTTTCAATAGACAAGAAAACTCTGAATTCCCCTGGGAAATTACTCTGACAAGAGAAAGAGATCCTGATTTTTGAGAGGCTGAACTACACCAGTCTTTAAAAAACAATAAGCCAAAACTTTAAACCAAATTTTAGGAAATCCCTCTGCTCCACTTCTTCTACATAATGTTTCTAACTCCCACATCTCCCTCCCTTCCCAAATCCACAGCTTCCCATCAGGCAGGCTGGGCTGGGAGAGGCACAGGCTCTCAAATTAAAACAAAGCCCTGAGCTCCTGGAAAAGCCTGGAAGTGGCTCAGCAGCTATCCAGGATCTGACACCTCCTGGGAACTGAATGGGAAGGGAAATCAAACAAGTGGGATTGGGGTGAACTGCCAGGCAGGGACCCAGCTGGGTGATCATGGCACAAAAAAACCCCAGGAACTGGTTTGGGCATGGGCTCAGTTTCCCAGAAATGCACAGCAAAGGCTGTTACTGATCATGCAGAGTTAAAGCAGCTGCTGGGCTACATTTGCAAACTGCTCAAGGAATGCAAGAAGTTGATTTAACTTAATGTCAGAACGTCCCAAATGAGAGGATTACCTTCAATCTACACTGGAAACCTCTACTTGGAGCTCCCTGACATTTGCAAAATCACATAAAATGAATATTCTCAGTGCATATTGATTTTTTTTTTTCTCTTTTCATGGAGTAATGTGAAAAATTATCACCAGCTTGAGTGACCAGGAAATAGGAGGAGTATCTGTGAGTACAAAAGAGCAGTTTGGCAATGAATCATCTCACACAAAAATCAGGAGTCCTGGCACTTGAGCTCTGTACAGAGCTGGTGCTCAGCAGAACAATTCCCAGTGTCTGGACACCATAAAGACATCAACCAACAAAATAAAATCAGGTAACTCTGGTTTACCTTCTAGACAGGAATGCAAGACTAAAATAAGCTTTAAAATCAGCTGTGGCCCTCATTCAAATGAGATTCTTCTCATTCACCCAGGAAAAGCTCTTTGGGCAGCAGGAACTGTCCCCAGGTCACCTCCACCAGCCCCAGCCTCAGCAGCCACTTGTGAACCACTCCAGAATTAAATTTTTACAACTTTTATACCAGTCCAGAATGACCATTTTTACCCCAATCCAGAACTGTAACTTTTAACATCATTCATAAGTTTTAAATATTGCATTAAGACGAGTTATAAAATTTGACATTTTAAGCAACATTTTTAACAAAATTATAGAAATGATAGTTCCTATCAAATTTATTCTAGGATTTTAATCTGATGCTGCTAAAAACACCTGGAAAGGATAGGCTGGCTGGATAACATTCTGATTCTACCAGAAAACACCATTTCTGATCACCCTACAGAGTGTACTTTTAAACCCCGAGTTTACTTTCCTGTAATTTTCTGCCAAAGAGATTCTGACTTCTACACTTGAATATTTTGTGCCTGAAATATCCAAACCCTGATCCATCTCTATCTTCCACATTAACCCCCTTCCTCTCCAACACCAAGCAATGCCAAATACAAATTTCATCAGCACTAAAGATGCAATTGCAATGAAATACCCCCATCCCAGGATATTTATGATATGAACCACAGACATCCAGGCCCTGAGGGAATTATTTTTGTGTACATGAGGAAAAACAAGGGGAGCTGAAGGATTCTGTTAGCTCTTGTAACTGCCAGAAAAAGTCCTCCAAATTACATGCATCACTTTTTTATTTACTCCATGGCATCATATGCCCATATATTTACCCTTAAGAGAGGAGTTATAAATGTACCAGTGGTTTCTTTTGACTTTTTTTTGGTAGTATCATTATCTGTAAGTGCTTCCTGAAGGTCACTGGATGCAAACTATGTTTACTATTAAATTTATAAGTTCCGAGAGAAAAGCAATGAAATACATTTGCACTTTTTTTCTTCCCTTTTTACCTTGCCCTTGTCAAAGTAATGGATAATTTCTTGATAGAGCTGATCTTTCAGCTGTCCTTGAGTAGCAGCTTGGTATCCATCCCGCTGGGTAAGATGTGCTGCACATGCTTCTTCTGACCACTAAATCATACAAAAAAAAAAAAAAAGGGAAAAGTGAAAGCAAATCCAAAGGTATGAGTTCTGAAGTGAAATAGAAGAGAAGGGCTTTATTTAAAGAAGTGGCACTGCGGTTAATGCACCAACAAAGGGTTTTTTCACAGCTATGCCCTTTGCTTCCTTGGGCACAAGGAGCATTTATCTGGATGCTGTAATTGGAGGCTAATTACATCCATCAGCTGGAAGGGAGCTTCTGGAGGTGGCTTCCTCTCCTCGGTGAGGTTGATGAGAGTGACCTTGGCCTGCTGATGGGTACAACCCGCTGGGGACACAATGAACACTTTATGGGACAGCAACCCTGGAGCCCAGATCCATCAACACAAAGGGAAGGGCTGCAGGCAGGGATATGAGATGCCTCAAACTCACTGAGGATCTTCAGAGGCAGGGAAAGCATAATTAACTTTATCCAGCCTGTCTGCAATTAGCAGCTCTGGCTCTTCCAGCAAACACCTGATGGGTCAAGGGAAAGATGTCAGTCACAGGAATAATGGAATGGTTTGGGTTGGAAAGGACCTTAAAGCTCATCCCATCCCATCCATCTCAGACCAGCCCCGCCATGGGCAGGGACACCTTCCACTCTCCCAAGCCCCAATGTCCAACCTGGCCTTGGATACACTTCCAGGAATCCTGAGGCAGCCACAGCTTCTCTGAGCAACCCTCAGATTAATTTCCAGAATTATCGCTACTTTATCTCCTCTATATTATTAAATTTCACTTAATCACTTCTTGATTTGGCCAAAAAGTTTGTGTTTGGGTCATGCAGACACCTCTGACAGCTCTGTTTTGAACTCTGCTTCTGAGCAACACAAACCTGCTGGAGCCTGCAGTGTGGAGGCATCTTTTTCAGCATGCTAAGAGCTTCTATCTTCTGTTAGTTTTGAACACCTCCGTTTTAACTAAAAGGGTTGAAAACACATCTGAAGTCTCTTTTCTTGAGTGTGCTTCATCACATCGCAGTAATTTGGCCCCTCTCTCTCCACAGACAGAGCCTGCTTGCACATTTAAAGGTGAAGTTCTCACACGCTCTCAGTTTTGCCCTCAGCGTGATCCCATTAAAATCAGTGGGATGAAATTTCTGCCCATGATAAGTGTCATTGAAAATCCTGCCCCGAGGCTTGACAGAAAATCTCAATTGCTCAGTTACACACCCCCCAATATTGCTGCTCCTCAGGCAACACTGAACTCCTCCCTCCACTAAGGGCTGCAGGAGCAGGGATTGGGCTAGACACTGATACACTTTTATAATAAAGTAATTCCAGCCTCTAATGAAAATACTTATAAACAAACATCCACTCAGGGATGAAACCTGTGACAAATCTCACCCTGGCATTTGCTGTCCGCTGTTGATATGCATTAGAAGGAAAGAAAAATGGGTATTTCTTCCCATGAAGTTCTTCCACTGAATTCAAGAGTACATTAAGCACTCACCTGCTCTCTGAACACATTCCCTAAGAAAAGCCACAACTGGCTAAACTCTAATTTGAGGTCACAGAAAGTAAATTGTCTAACAAGTCCAAGCCATGCCAGGTGAAGGTTTGGGTGATTTTTTCAATGGCATGGTTTATTCCATCATTTATTCAGGAACACAGCCCTCCTGGAAGGGAATGAGTCCCTCATCCTGTCTGAAAGGTTCATCCATGTGAAGTGGGCACAGTGCTTTTGAACTCCAGATCAATCTTAAGAGATGTTTCCTTGTGTAATAACCCTCTAATGATTTTAAAATACAGTAAATATATTTCAAAGTGTCTTAATTTAAATTGCACATGTACACTCTGCATCATATTTAGTCTTTTTATGGCTTGGATGCAGTTTCCTCAGCCCTGAAATATGAATAATTCTCAGTGCATCCATCACAAGGATCTCATTTAACACCTTCCCCTTTTCAACTTTTCAAAATAGATATTTGACACTCACATTTTGCTGGGGGTTGCTGAAATTGAAGCCAGGAGCGCTAAGAACAGTTGGCTGCTGAGGACGAGATCCCTTCCCTGGCTGAAGAGGGGCACCATGAGCACAGCAGGTTTAAATAACACAACCCCAGGCTGGGAAGGGACCTTAAAGCCCATCTTGTTCCATCCCTTGCCATGGGAAGGGAAACTTTCCCTGGATCATGAGGCTGCAATACACTCGCCATTGGAACGAGCAGGAGATGAAGGGGAAAATGAAATTCTCATTTATTGTGTCCCTGACTCTCAGCCCCTGGCAAAGTCGTGTCCTTGAGGGGAGTGGAAAGAGATCCAGCACTCCCCGAGGGAGAAAGGTTGTGAAATGTGAGGAAGACAAACAGGACTAAATCAAACTCCTCTAAAACCTCTAATTCTTATCACACTGAGATTTCTACTTTTCAAAATTAAAACATAAACCTAGGAATTCAGTGATGATTCAGCTGTATTAAATGTGATTTCACAACAGAAGCGTCTGCTGGCAAGAGCAGCAACTTCCTAAATGATAACCAGGAGAGCTAAGTGGGTACCTGCTCCCACATTTGTGACATAAGCACATAAAAACCCAGCCTGTTAGAGACAACATCTTCTCTCCAGAATGTTTTCAGGGAGATTAATGCTTCTGAAGTACAGCTTCACTCCATTTCTGGCTGGCAGTGGCTAGTGTTAAACACTCAAATGCTTTATTTCAGGCACTTTCTGCAGGTAACATATTATTTGTGCATTTTTCAGGCTACACCTAACATTCCTTGAAGAAGAACAATACTGTTGTGCCTCTTCAAATGTGCTATAAACTGGCTAACAATGCATTAAAATTAAGTGCACCTTTTAAAGGCATGAACTTGGAAAGAAGGCCATTTGAATCTCTCTACAATTTTCTGAAATCCAAACTGGATTGGTTACAAACACTCAGGAGCCCTTGAGAACTCCAGCACTCCTTGCACAAAAGATCTGTGGAGAGCACATTTACTAAAATATCTGTTTAGAGGCTTTCACATTTTGTACAATCCGGATGTCTGCAATTTGGATTTTGTGGTGTTGATTCAACCACATTTCCTTCCCTCCAGCTCCAGCTCCACCTCTGCCATGCAGTGAAGTGTTGCTTCCTTCTGGGTATGAATTCTGAGTGCAAAAAGAGAACCCAGCACAGAGCTTAAAGTGTTCTGAGTGACAAACACCCCCCCGGCTGGCTGCTGCTGGGACTCCCCAGACTCAGGACGTGTTCAGGGGTTTACCTTGAGGAGCTTTGCGTGCAGGAGTAAGGTGTAGGCAGCCTCTGTGTAGTTATCACACTCCTTGTGCAGGTCACACAGCTTGTACAGGTACCTGCCAGCAACAGAGACAGTGGCTCTTAGAAACAGCGCCTTTAAGATGTTACTCAAGAATTCATTTTGAAGATTCCAAGGGTTCAAGTAGATCTTCAAACAAGTAAATATTTGTGGGACTGGCTGAAGTTTCCATTTCTTTGTGCAGACAGCCTCTAGGACCATTTGCATTTCCACTGTAGTGTTTTTAATGGACACTCAGGCAATCCTGGGATCATTAAAGTTGGAAAAGATCGAGGCCAATCTTTGACTGAACACCACGAGAATGACTTGTGGTGAGTAGTAAATCCAATCCAGAATTTGTGCAAGACACAGCACTCTTATAGTTCAGCTATGAGGACAGAAATGGGTTTTGTTCTTTAACTTCAATATCATCACACCTCAGGCAGGAGATTCTCTTCATTTGTTTGGTGATTCTGGCAATTTGACAATTTTAAAAAATCCCCACAAAACTCTAAAAAATTGTACTTGGAAAAAGCCATTGGAAATACTTTCAAGTTTCATAGTCATTATAAGTTTGTTAACAGAAATTGGGAGATAATTTGGATGGGGGTTTGACAGTGAGAAACAATTTTTACAGAGATGCTGAACAGAGCAGGCCTAAATAATAAGAAGTAACTTCATGTGTTTGTCCACAATTATCAATCCTGCCATTTCCTATTCTTCCTGCAAACTTCTAAAAGACCAATTAAAACCATTTAAACAACAGGAAGAGAGCTCACGAGTGAAAATGCTTCCAAAAAGATAACAAGCACCTAAGAATTAATAATGACTAACATTTAGAAACCTAAAAGAGCATTAAAAACACAAACTTCATCACTTTAGCACAACAGTGTAAGCAACAGTCAGCCAGAGCCCAAAGGGGGGGGCCGTGAGTCCCGAGTTTTACAGAAAGCACAGTATTTCCATGTTTTCTTGGTCTGAAAAGAGATTTTGAAAGCTTTAAGTTTAAAGTAAGTACCAGTCAGGTATTATTTAATAGCTGTTTTTATTCCAAGTCACATATTTTGCACCTCACCAGGAGGCCACATCATTTTTTTGCTCAGCTTTTGCCTTATTTGTTTTGTTCTCGAAGAGAAGAACTCTGGCTCCTGAGTATTTCGGTGCTCATTGTAATGGAACTGAAGGACTTGGAGAAAGGGGACAGAGATAATCTCCTGACTTTCACTTCCAGCACTCTGTTCTCGGTGCAGATAAGCTTTTGAATTACTTCAGGTTCAGCCAAGGTGTGATTTTTCATTACTCCTCTCCTCCAGCCCCAAGTGACTGCTTAATATGAACTTAATTTCCCCAATTACAGAGCCTGTGTCAGGCAGTTTGTCACCAGTCATGTTTACAAACCTTATGTACATCTCTTCCCTCTCGATCTCCTTGTAGAAATTCTGAAAAACAACATAATTTGGTTACAAAGTCTTTGATTTCACACTTTGGAATGTACACAGAACACGCTCCAAATTAAAAATTCATAATTGCGTAATGTCAACCTCCAAAATGCAAAATGAAATTTGCCTGCAGTGATGGAACACAAGTTATTTAACTCAGAAAATCAAATGCTAGGATGTTCCACGTTGCAGTGGTTTAGGGCTTCTGTCTCATTGCAAAGGTTAAGAATTTGTAAGAATTCAACACAGCTAGAAATTTGCTGCTGGCATTTTCAAGTCACACATCATTAACCGTTTTCAGCTGAAAATTTTCTAATATACAACAAACCCGTAATTTTTAAGCAACAGTTGTTCTATGGATTGAGAACTCTGAACCTTAGTTGAGCAATACATCATCGGCTCTTAGATTCTAAGTTTCCTTGGAAATCAAAAAGTTAGATTAGTGTTATTTATCTGGTTTCATATGTCACACATTAGCATCGCTCTCCTCTGAGTGCCTCCAGCCTTGAGATAAACTGGTTAACAATGCAAATATTGTAAATGCAAAATATGATAAACTTGGGGAGAGATTCAAGGCATTTATGAATCTAATTTCAAGTATGCCTCCAAAATTTAAAATATATCTTAAAAAAACAGCCCTATAAAGTCCTTCACTGAATTTAATATATTTCAATACTAAATTAAAGAAGTTTGAGGAGACACCAAAAGAGCACAAACCCAGTACTAAAAGAGGGATAAATCCAATACAAAAGTGACCCTTTTAAAGAGAACTGGAAAGCGGTTGTCTTCTAAAGAAAACTGGACGCAATGTGGATTCCCTGAAATCCACATTTCACAGAGGAACAATGTGTTATTCCAGGGGTATTTAAGTTGATATAAGTGTTTATTAGCTTTGGGTTCAATTCAGTTCACTTAGCCAATGGCTAAAGTGCAGATCAAACCCTCCCACTTAAAGGACCAGACAAACTTAATCCCAGTAAACCTCAGGATCAAGAGAGTCCCAATCAGGAACTCTTTGAGACCTCACGTGGGAGCTGCACCGAGTTTCAGCTGAGGGCTGGATTTTTACAAAGGCCTGAATTTCACTTCAGGTACCTGGAGACTGATGAAAAGGCTGAGTGAGCCCTGGAGGGAAAACGGGAGGGTGAAATCAAGCTAAATTTGAAGTCACAGCGACTGAAATGACGGAAAATTCCGCTCTGCGCCGCTTCCCGGCGTTTCCCAGGGACTCCAGCAGGGCCGGGCTCGGTGTCTCACGGTGACTGAACCTGACAGCAGCAAAGCACCCACAGAATCTACCACCTGCCAATGCCTGACAAATTTGGCTGCCAAAATCCAGCACCAGGAGATGCTGCTGGGAAACACCTGGAGAAAACAACCCCAACCCCCAAGTGTTCCCCGGCTCCCCTGGGCGATGGTGAGAACTCCTGCGAGGAGTGCTCTGATGAAGGCAAGGAGAAACAACTTCACCTCCCTAGAGGGAATTTCCCCAGTCTGACACAGAGTGTGGTGACTGTGATTTGCTGTTTCCCATCCTGCTTGGAGAACTGGCAGGATTTTCCACCAGGGTTCTGCTCGGGAGGACGCCGTGACCTTTCTGCAGGCAGCCCAACAGCACTTGCTGCATCACCAGCCGGTGACAACTCTCCAAGTCCCTCCTCTTTGCCCCTTTCCCAAACATTCTGATGCTTTTTGATGTGCAAAGAGAGGAAAAACAAACTAAAAATAAACGCCCAGTTTCGGATTTGATGCCTCCATGTCCTCTCCTGCTCCAGTGGGCACAGTTTTGTTCATGGCTGATGTGGTGGGGCGGTGCAAAGGCTGCACGGCACAAGGCCAGGACTGCATTAGATGCAAAAAATACCCCTAAGGACTACATTATATGCAGAAAAAAAAGGGCTCCAAACTATTTACTCAGCTCTTTCCTGAACAAAATCCATCAGCCAGATCACAGAAATGATAAACACTGGCTGTGCCTCATGTATTTAAGCAAAATCAAAGCTTTGATGATGATCTGGGGAGGAAAGCTTGGAATCCAGTGGTGAACAGTGCTAGGAGAAAAATCAAATTTAGTTCATGCTATTTTGGGGGTCTCTGAAAGCTATTTTTCATGGGTGCTGATTTCTGGGCTGTAATATCTCACTTTCTGAATCCCCACTGAAGACCATGATGTGTGTGAGTACAATGGAGACAATTATTACTTCCAATTCCAGCCCAAATGGAACAAGATTTGTGTATGGAGTGGACACTCCAAAATTTCAGGATCTAAGAGGAGGAAATTTCCTATCAGTGAGGAAAACAAGCCAAGCTTTTCCTGATGTGAACGAAACAGTAACTCCCATTCCCTCAAAAAATTTGGATAAAGGGCTGAGTACAAAGCAGAATATAAACGGGACTGCAAATCTGTGGAAATTTTGGGAGTAAATGGCAGAGAACTCCATCATTCTGTATGTCAAGTGGTTTTCAGCACAAAGTTGTTTATACATCAATTGTAAATGTCAATGAACAGGCCCTGTAACATTTCTCCTTCAATGTTTCTGTAGAAACAATTAAAGAAGGGATAATCCATGCTTCCACATACTTCTCTTAATCAAAATAGGGAAAAAACCTAAAGCTTTCCAAATTTCCCAAAGAATCCCAACAGACACCCTGCTTGACACAAGCCCTTTGTTAAAGTGCAGGATTCTGATGGTAATGGAGGTTTGGGTGATTTTGTGGTGATTTGTGGTGATTTTGGGGGTGATTTTGTGACGATTTTGTGGCGACTTTGCAATGACTTGGGTGATCTTGTGGGTGATTTTGTGGGTGATTTTGCGGGTGATTTTGCGGTGATTTTGTGGGTGATTTTGCGGGTGATTTTGCAGTGATTTTGCAGGTGATCTTGTGGGTGATTTTGCAGTGATTTTCGCTGGTGATTTTGCAGTGATTTTTGTGGTGATTTTATGGGTGATTTTGCGGTGCTTTTGCTGCTCACCAGCACGTTGACGGTGCAGCTCATGCGGTTCTCCTTGTTCTCGTCGTGCATGATGGTCCTGTAGTCCAGCAGCCTCTCCATCAGCCGCACCACCAGCTTCACAAAAGTCTCCCCACTCTTCGCCAGGTATTTGTGCTTCCTGCAGTGCTCCAAGAGACTGAAAAACCAATTAAGTTCGCCTTGTTAATCACACGCAGAGAAAAACCTTGACTCAGGTGCAGTTTTAAATATTGCGCATCGTTAACAGATTTTAATTATTTCTGGGCTACAAAGTTCATTGTAGTCTAATTGCTCTCTCTCCTGACTTCCCCGTGACATAAATTTTGCCGCTGATCAACACTTACATTTTGTCAAATAACACTTTGTACTGCTCATCTCCACGGCCTCCTTCCACTTCGTGATCCAGTTTGGTGATGATCTCATTTTCGAACTGTAATTAAACAAAGCAAGCGTAAATAATCAGCTGGCAAATATTTCACTTTATTACTGTAGCCTCAATGCCTCACAGATTGATTGGGTGCCTCGGTGAGATGTTTAGCCCCTGGTTTAAAGCTTGATTGACTTTCAGAGTTTGCAGTCTCTGGTTTTAGGCTCTCCACGATGATCTCCTGCCCTACAAGGACGTCTCTGGTTAAAAGGAACCGTTGGTCGTGTTGCTAAATGAAGTGTAAATATTTGCATTATGGAAAACTAAAGAACGAGATTAATGACAGGAATTGAGGGCAGGGAGAAAGAAGACACTGAATGTCCCCAAGCAACAGAATTAAACATAAAAAAGCTGGAAGTTCTCTGAGAGAGAAAGGCAACACCTGAGGCTGGATAACCCCGCTGGGTGCACCCCTCAACATCCCTAGCACCCCTTTTCAGCACAGAGACACTGACTGGAGGATACAACCTGCTAAAGCTGTTAATAAACCCTGCAGAAAGCAAGGGAGTAGTTTCAAACAACTCCTGAATATTTTTATTTGGGCAATATTAAAAGAATGCAAACTTAAGTGGCCATCAGAATATGTTATAAATGCAAACTGCGTAATTCCCTGGGTTTTTTATGATTACAGAAGGTTTTAGCTGTTGCTGCTGGGAATGGATGTGAACTGCTAGTGGAGGAAGGCTCACTCCAGCCCTGCTGCTCTGCAATGAATCAGTGAAGCCACCTAATTCCTAATTCTTCATTAAATAAGCACCGACAGGCACAGCATTAAAGGCAGAGATCTCAGCAGGAGAGGCTGAGTGAGCTGGGAGCCCGTGGCAGGGGAGTGGGAGCCAGTGCTCACAGTGGCAGTGTGGTGACAGCAGTTGTCACCAGGTTTTGTCACTGTCACTTGCTTAAGCCACCCCTAAGGACGCTGAGGAGAAGCAAAGGGCCCTGCACAAGAACAAAGAGTACCAACATTTTGTAAATGTCAGGAGATGTACTTTGCATCTGCAGGTGATATTAACAGCACATAATGTACCCATGGAGAAAGAATTGACTGTCTGATCATAAAATATTCCGGGTTGGAAGGGACCCCCAGGGATCATCAGTGCAGCTCCTGGCCCTACACGGACCCCCCAAATTCCCACCCTGAGCATCCCTGGAGCAGTGTCCAAACTCCTGGAGCTCTGGCAGCCTCAGGCTGTGCCCATTCCCTGGGGAGCCTGGGCAGTGCCAGTCCCTCTGGGGAAGAACCTTTCCCTAAAATCCATCCTGAACCTGCCCTGACACAGCTCCAGCCACTCCCTCAGGTTCTGTCCCTGGTCACAGTGAATACAATGAATCCATTTTTAAAATAATGAACAGAAAATGAGAACAGGCAGGATAATGCAATCCACCCCCTCCCAGAACCAAACATGTTCCCACAGTACCAGAGCTCTGAGTAAAACACTGAAACAACACAATGATGAAACAGAGAAGTCACAAAAATCCTGTTCCCTAATGAGCCCAGAAAGAAATTGACTTTCTAACCCAATGTGAAAAATGACATTTGCTGCCAGCCCCAGCCCTTCAGGTGATGTGTATTTTAGGGAGAGATTACTCAGATAGAGAAGAGCAATTACACTTGTCATGCAGGATCTCGAGGATCTTCCCACTATCAGTTTTACTTAAATCTCTGTAAATCCACACTTTGTTAGGCCATTTCCCCAACAGCCTCTTGGGCTGAGCAGAGTCAGATTTGTGGCACTTGGGTGGTTTTAAAGATTATTAACAACATCTTTGCTCTTCGGTCATTCCTGATCTTTCTCATGGAGTCGCTGTGATGCAGGACACAGCAGCCAGATGAATAAATGTTATTTAACATCAGTTAAAATTCCTTCTGTGGTCTTTCCACAGAGGAAGATTTTATCAATACCCGCTGAGGTTTATGGAGCTTTGGAGGTTTATAATTTCCCATGATGGGAACAGGAATGTGACCCTGGAGCTGCACAAGCCAATGGCTCTGGGACACTGCACCTGGCATGTGTCGATAAACTCCATTTTTCCTTTTCTCTTTTTTTCCCCCTAATGCTTTTTAAAATAAATGCATTACATTTAATTTAATGCATAAATAAGCCTGCAATTACTGTGATGGGATTTAGTCTCAAATGAAGAGGTGCCAAATCTCCAATGTTTCCATCAGAGCCAGTGCCACTTGCTGAGGCTCTTTCTGCAGGCTTTAGGGGGAATAGCTGCACCATCCGTGAGCCACATTCACATCCTCCTGCTGGCACTGAAAGCTTGAGGGGTGATACCAGGAAGACTGCAGGACATTTTTATCCACTCTTCCTCACAGCTGATCAAGATCTCAGCTCCTCTTTAGGATGAGAGTTTGAACTTGAGCAAAGAGCACTTCCAGTGCTTCCTTCTGTCTGTGACAATCTCCCACCTGAAGCAAATAAATCAGGGTGAGCCATCTCATGTCAACTCAACTGATCACTTCTGGGCTTGGCTTTACCTCAGGGAAGGCTGAATTTGTAGCACTGGCTGACAAGCTCATTTTGCTGTAGATGAGAAGGACTTCCAGCCCTCCAAGCTGCTATAAATTCATTTTGATGTGGGCTAATAATCATTTGCCGTATAAAATTCAAGTGATAGATGACACCACCAGAAATTGGTCCTAATGCAGAAATGGCACACAACTACAGCAAAACTTTGCTCAGAGGTTTTTATGGAAGTTGGTGGTTGCTTCCAATTTTTTTTTTTTGCGTTCTCTTTCCTATTTTTTCCACAGTATTCCAGCTGGGAAACAGATCTGGAGCCATCCAAGTGATGGGATCATTTTGGAGGCCACTGCATTCCCTTTCTCCCTTGTTCTCCAGGTGAAGTGAGAGAGGATTATTGGCATTTTCCAAAAGGCCAGAAACCAAGAAAAACTTACACATTAACACTTCAACTGTAGGTAATTAAAAAGTGTTACTTATTGAAACCAATCCTTTTGTGGGGGATTTGGATTTGAACATTCACAGGAACTGGGAGAGTCATTTACTGTGTCCTGTCTGCAAATCCACAGCACAGGGAAAGGGAGGTAAACCCAGGGCTCAGAAGTGGCAAAAAGACTTTATAAGGAAATATAGGTTCTGAAAGCCAAGAGAGATTCATATAAACTAGGGGAAACATCTGACTAAGGGGAAATAAATCCACCTGAAACTCATCAATAACCACCATGTGAAAATCAAAATGCTGGTGTGACTGTTCGGTGATACTGAGATTTATTGCTAAATGTTAGAAATGGGCTCAACTCCAAAGAAGCAGAACGTGGTATCAGCAGTGACACAGAAAGGGGGGGTTGAAATGTATGCAAAGAGTGCTGCTAGGAAATGAGGAATGAAGCCACAGCTGGGAGGAACAGGCACCAACACCAGGAGCTTTCCACACTCCAAATTCCACATTCCAGCTGAAGGGCTGTGTCACCTGAAGCTTTCCCTGCTGTTGGCACCATGGGATCCATCCTGCTCCCCTAAACAATCAAACCAATTCTTCACCATTCCTGTGATCCAGAAATTCCCTCTGACCTGGAGGCTCGGCTCCTGAAACCAGCCAAGGGAGGAGCCAAGTGCACAAGGAGGTGTTTCCTTCCACAGGGAAGCTTCAGTCCCACACTGCTTTTAGGATCTGAGGATTTCTGCTTTGAGCACAGGCTACTTTCAAGTCCTCTAAAGGCTTCACAGCACTTTCAGAGGGAGAGGACAAAATGGGCAACTCCAGCTTTTAATTCAGTCAGCCTTAATAAAGTTCTGTAAAAACAAGGAGAATTTATCTTGTTTTGTCTCTAAATACATTGGGACAAGGAAAAAACCCTTCTGCCTGTTCCGAGTTTTACCAAGCAACCCCAAATCCTCCTGAAATGAAAACCAGCACAGGGAAAGCTGCCTGTTTATCTCACAAACCATCACAGCACTGGCTGCCTGCAAAAACCTGCAATTCCTCCCCCACAAATCATGAGGTTGATACATCTGCTGGAGAAGTGGAGCCAATCTAAACCCTTGTTGATGTGACTAATAAGGTTAGATAATTGGATTTCTGGCAGATTAGTTTAACAGCAGCCAACCATGCCATTTGGAAGTTCTCTCTGGAAGCTGTGCTGGACAAGGATAATTGGTACTTGCATATAAAGGATATAAAGCAGCCCATTACATCGACCCATTAAGCATCCAAGCTTGCCTAGGTACTGGTAATATTAAATATATATATATATCTGTTTCAATCCTTTTAACACAAAAGAGACAAAAAAAAAAGCAAACAATCTACAGGCCAGGCAGCCCCAGTTCAGTTCCTGAGGAAACAACAGAGCAAGATCTCATGGAAGGCTTTTCCAGGTATACAAAGGGCAAGGAGTTGACTGGGAAAAGCCAATTTACCAAACCAAACATGCAAAAAAGCATCTCCCTTCAATGGAGCCTAAATGTGTCCTGGACTGCACCAGGAGGAGCATGGCCAGAGCAGCAACAGCACTTGTTGAAGCACGGCTGGAATTCTGTGGCTGGCTCTGATCCACCAGCTCAGAGAGACCCTGACAAGCTGGAGGTGGTCTAAAAGAGGGCAGAGCTCTGCAGAACCTGCAGGAACTGGGTTTGCTCAGCCCAGAGAAAATCCAACTCCAACAGTCCAACACCTGAAAGGTGCTCAGAGAGGAGATGGAAGCAGAAACAGGCACAAGCCGGCTCCAGGAAATTCCATGAGGAAATAAAAAGCAGAAAGTCTCAATCATAGAATCCTGGAATGGCTGGGGTTGGAAGTGACCTTGTATCGCTCCCAATCCTCTGCCACAGGCAAGGACACCTTCCAAAGGCCAGGATTTAACACTGGAATAGCTCACCCAGGGAAATGCTCCAACAACCTTCACTGGAGATAGTCCAAAGCCAGCTTCAGGTGGTCCCAGATAACCCAGCCTAAGGCCCAGGTTAGCTCCCAAGGTCCCATCCAGCCTTCCTTCAACCCTCTGCTTTTCCCAAGCCTTTGTCCTTCATTCCCCAAAGGCCACCCTGAGATACTCGGCAAACTCAGAACTGCAGGATCCATGGACAGACTGATTATTCCTTGTAGGACGTGGCTGGTTCCTCCAAACCCATGGAAAAGGGGCTTGTTATCTCTGCACCTGTCCTGGCAGTGCTACATCCCTCAAGAAGCCACACTGCCACAGGGAATACTCTGTCAAGTACAACCCCAGGCATCTCTGACTTGAAGATGAGGCATTTTTCTTCTCAAATGATAAAAAAAACCCCAACAAACCTAAGTGAAATATTTAAGACACTCATTTATTAAAATCAGCCAACTATTCCACACAAAGCTGGTTTCCTTCTGTCAGGAAAATTGAGGGCCATAAATTTAGCTATAAAGTTACCCTCGGATTTTTCATGATCTATATAATTGTACAAATAAAAAATGACAGGCAACAAAAGAGAGCATCTGACAGGAAACTGTTTAAATGGCATCCCAGCGAGCATTTCAATCTTTACAGTAGCACTGGAGTCAAACATGAGAAAAACTGATTATGCAGTAATTGGATGAAGCTAAAACACAGTTCACAACCTCTCCACACACCATCCAGCACAAAACAAATCAAAGCAATAAAGCTGATGCCATTTCCCTTGCTTAAGTCTCTCCACGCAGATTTTCATTTACTTTGCCTGCAGATTTATTAAGAGCTGCTTCCCAAGAGCAGTTCACAAGGAAAGTATGGGAAAGGACAAGGCTTTTCATCCAAGAAAGAAAACTGCCAATAGAAAGGGGGAAAAAAGCAAACAGCACACACCAAGCTTTATTGCAAAATTCACAAGGTCATATCCTGAACTGACAGCAATCTCACGGTGGGAAGGAGCTCCACTGGCTTAGTCCAAACCCTACCTGGCCTAACTAGACTTAAACTCAATCCATAAGCAAAGTTTCAAGGGAAGCAATGTCAGATGAATGATATCAGGAAACTTTCTTTCACTCCTTTTGTCTTTCAAAACTTCAGGAGAAGACGGTGTGTCTGTATTCAAGGGCTCCCTTCAGCAGGTTCAAATAAAATAGAATAAAAATGCTCCATTACTATTTGAGATTTTTGCAGTGCCTGTAGAGCAAAAGGAAGCACTGACAGTGCTGGATTGTTTTTTTCCTCTTCAAAATCCATAAAATGTAAGGAAAATCAGAATAATAAGAGAGTAGAGATGATAAATCCTTACAAGTTATACTTTTGCCACATTATCAGGCTTCCTTTATGTCCGATTTATCTCAGGAGCAAACTCCTTGTGTGAGTCACAGTAACAATTTAAGACATCTGTCTTTGCTCCTGTGCCATAACTGAAGGTTTCATTTACTACATACAAATTTCTCCTTCAATAACCACTTCACACCAAGAGATGAAAACTCCACAGCCCCTCAGGAGTTATAGGAAATAAGCAAATCCGTAATTATGTTATTCCTTAGAAAAATGAGAAATAACAAAACTCCTTATGTTTTGTCAAAGAACAGCCAAATCTTGCTCACTTTAAATGTCAGCAGCTCTCTGCTTACCCTCTGGAAGCTCCTGGTGGAGTGGAATTCACACTGCATCATGTCAAAGAAGATGGGGATCGTGGCTTTCCGCAGCTCCGTTTCTGGGATCAGAGTCATTTCCAGGATAGGCCCCACCATTTCTGGGATGAACTTGATTTTATGCTGACCTTTAGGGAAAAAAACACACATTTCAGAGTGAACAACCCCTGGCTTTGGCAGTAGACTTAAGAGCTGTATTAATAAATCCTCATGGGGCATAACAAAGCGTGTCTGAATATCTGGCTCTACTGAAACATTTTTTTATTATTCTTATTTATTTGACGATAACGATGATGATCACCACTATCATAATAATTATTATTAATTCCACAAGAGGGGAGGTAGTGTATAAACCCAAATCAAGAAGAGTTGTTGAATCAGTCGTCAAGCTGGGACTCGCCACATTTCCCGCTGCAAATTTTCACACCCAAATTTCCAGGTTTTATTTTAAAACACAATGTGTGGCTGGCAGGGAGGGAGGCTAAAAGGCACATCACTTGTATTAACTTATTTAGACTCCTGTGCGAACAAAATGTTCTCGGTGTCAGTCTATCAAAATGTCACCACGAGTGCAGCCTAACAGAGCCTCCAGACATGAAAGCACAGCTCAGCCAGCCCACAATATGTCTCCTTTCCTCGGAGCTGAGCTGCCTGCAAAACCTGATTGCAGATTTAGCTTCCCAAGAGGAAGCTGCTCCTCCCCCCGTCCCTGCTCTGCTCCACACAGGGAAGGGAAATTCAAGCTTAGCAGGAGTGTGGCACCTAATAAATACTGGCCTAGAAGAAAAGAGCAGGTTACTGTTTATATTGTTGGCTAAATGGATGCAGAGTGTGTGTGCTGCAAATTAGCTGGTGAATAAGTCCATGGAAAAATCATCAGGATGGCTGAGTTGGGAGTGACACTGAAGTTCATCCATCCAATCCAATTCCACCCTTGCCATGCAGGGCCACCTTCCACTACCCCAGGTGGCTCGAGCCTGGCCTTGGGCACTGCCAGGGATCCAGGGGCAGCCCCGGCTGCTCTGGGCACCCTGCGCTGGTGCTTCATCACCTCCCTGCACAACGGTGCTGGAGCAGCACAGCCCTGATCTCTCAGGGCAGGAGTTGAGAAAACACAAGCACAAATAGATTTCTCCATCAGCAACAGGCTGGGATCCACTGGGAGCTCAGGACAGACCTGGAGGCGCTCCTCACAAATGCCCTGTTAGGGACACTCACAGGTTCGAACACTTTCCATACCCAGTGTTGTGTTTCAGACCAGATTCTTTGGGGGCCAGTTCTCAGTTTCCTCCTTGCTTCCTCTGCTTCCTGTACCAGTGGTACAGGACAGAAACAGAATTCAACTCATTTTTATTCCACTGCACTACACCACTGTGACAGCAACTAGTGAAGTCTTTAATTGGTAGTTTCACTTTGACTAGAACTAACATAAATCTCAACAAATGTAATCAAGAAAAATCCTTTACCACCAAAACATGCTCCTTTTTATAGCAGATATAATTTAAGTTCCTTGATTTGGCAAACTCCTCAATCCTATTAGCATTAGCAATCGGATCAGGGCAAATTAATACCCAACGAAAATGGTGACTTTGGGTGCTGCTGCAGTGCTCAGGAATATCAAGTGAGAGGCCTAAAGCTTCCCTCAGCCTCCTACAAGGATTATTACATTGGGCCTCTCAGGTGACAGATTTCTTGTGTTACGCCTGAGGAGCGTCAGAGTCGATATTGCAGAAAACAAATAACGGTGACAAAAGTTGTTCATCACGCGCCGGCTGAACGCTGCGAGTTCTCCCTGTGCCACCGAGGGTTTTTCCATCGCCTCGAGCACAGGAATTCCCCTCACAAGAGGAACATCTTTTGAACTCGAGATGTGAAAAATCCACACAAGATGAGAATCTTGCATTTGATGAGGATTTGTTTGCAGCTCTCTGGGGAAAGCCCCTGAGGCGTCCGTCCCACTCGCATCGGGGCTGACGCGCGGGTCTGCTGTGACAACGTGATCCTGCGAGATGCTGGGCCACTAAAGAAAGCACTGGGAGCAAAGCAGGAAGGGAAACAATCCTCCCCAGGCCCCCCAGGGCATCCATCCCCGTCTGATACACAACCCAGCAAGGAATTCACCTTTTCCCTCTCTGTGGGAGCGCGGGAACTCTCACGCAGAGACTCCAAATGTGACAAGTCTGGGAGAAAATTGAGGAGTCTGTTTTGAAAATCAACCCGTGCAGCTGCTTTAGGAATCACATGCAAAAAAAGCCACCTTTGAACATGCAAAACCTTCCCCTTGCAGCATCTCGTGCCTGGCCATGGTGCTCAGGAAGGGACCTCATCACAAACCAAAGCCAAGTGCTCTTCTTGCTGCGTAATGGGAGATTCTCATTCCTCAAATTCTTCCCATTCCAACTGGGACCACAAAAACCTGTGAGTAATTTGCCAGCAGCCTCCCCTATCCCCTGGGCTGGCTGGGAACACGCCTGACTAACCCAGAGAGGGTTATGTGTAATGACTTCTATTTATGTAACACCCAAAGTTCAGAGCTATTTTTAACCCTGCCCTTCCCTCCGATGACATCCAGGGCCCTGTTGAGACACCTTTGGTGACGTCAAGCCCTGGGAGGGACGGTGGCCCTCGCTGGAGGACACCAGCAGCCATTGCCCTCCACTTGGAGGAGTTTTTCTTGCCCATCCTCTCCCCCCAAGCTGGCTCAGACATCACCCATGGCAGCGCTGCCTTCCGAGCTGCCTTTCCCTGGCCATCTCTCCCACCAGGATGTCACCTGAAATGCCACCACAATTCCTCTGCCACACAGCAGAGGAGCATTAACCCCTGCACCCCTGTGCACACGAGCTCCTGTCAGCCTTTCGGGTTCTGCTGGCTGAATTGCACCACAAAACCCTTTCCAGTGCCTGGTTTTGAGTTCCTGCATTTCCAAGACAGGCCACAACCTTTTTGATGCTTTTTTTTTTTAATGTCTCAGCAAAGTTTAAGAAGGCCCAGTTTCAACAAAATAGTGACTCAAAGCAACACATTTTAAAGTTCAGGTTGTGGTATGGAAGGAAAAAAAAAACCCTGAAGTGTTGTTCTGTACTATGAATGTTCTTTTTTTTTTTTTCCCTGCTCATAAAAATAGGGAGGTGTGACTATTGAGGCCCCCCCTTGTAACAGAAACAGGCAGCCAAGTAAAAACTTTCAGAATTCTTATTTTACTATTTAATTTCAGAACAGAAAATATACTTTTACATGTGCATTATAGCTGGAGGATCGCCTTGTTCCCAGCTGGGGTGTTTTAACTCAGGAGGCATCGTGTGTTAATCATGGTATTTTAGAAACAAAACCCAATGAGACAAAATACTCCTTTCTGAGGCTTTTCTATACCCTTTAATCCATAAATCAAAAGTCAGGGTGGTTTGGTTTCATCACATCTCATGCACAGTGGCACAGACATAAAAATCCTGTGCTCCAGAATTCCAGCCTTTCACTTCTGATTTACTTTCTGAACATACACATGAATAATTTGATTAATGCAGTGTAGTTTCCAAGATAAAAGTGTCAGGCACCCCCAATCGATTCCCATGCAGTGGGAAGTTGGAATTCCTTCTTAATTGATTTGTGACACAGATGAGATTGGTGAGGAGCCAGAAGTTAAACATGATCCATGAGTTTAACATGGACTCTCTGTGTGACAAAGGTGAGGAAAATCAAGGTGCTGCTCAGGAGAAGCACAAAGGCTGCCTTGGACTGGGGTCCTGCCTCACATTTACCTTTTCCTCACCGTTTTTCTTGGGAAGAGCAGCAATTTCCTGACTTCCTCCACATGTGGGATTTTGGCATTAATGATCTCGTTAATGGATCTTAGAGAATCACAGATATTAGAACTTGAGGAGATCACAGAGGCATCTTACCTGGATAATCTTCATTTATAAAAAAATCCATTAAAAAGAAAAGGCTTTCATGACAGCACAGAAAGAAATATTGAAGAAAACACTACCCCTTGTGCCAATCGATTCCCAAAACTGCAGGGGAAAATATTATCTTTGTTAATGGTGAGAAGCTGAACCCTGGAGCAACTAAATAACCTGTAAAGAGCAGCCAGTGACAGCAGCAGTGGTGAAAGGCACAATGCACTCCACAAAGCCCAGCCTGGATAAACCAACCTCAGTTAACAACAGCTGGATGGAAAAGTCTGCATCAAACCTCCTACCTTCAACCCTGTAAATTCTGGGAAAAGAACAAGAATAAGAATCCAAAGAGGCCAGAAATATTAGTGAGGAGAAAAGGTGGCGGAGGGAGCTGGGAAGGGGCTCAGCCTGGAGCAAAGGAGGCTCGGGGGGGCCCTTGTGGCTCTGCACAACTCCTGACAGGAGGGGACACAGGGCACTGGTGGCCTTGGCAGTGCTGGGCTGGACTCAACCTTTTCCCACCTTAACAATTCCATGACTCCAGGGCTGTGGGGCTGGAAGAAGGAAGGATTTGGCTAATTACTCACGCAGGGGCTGCCAACATCCCACGCTGGCTGATGCAGCAGCAGGCACGACACTGATTTTATTACCTGCCTGTCAAGTCACATCTCAGTCGCGCACTAAGCTCTAATCTGTTCTCCAGAC
This sequence comes from Regulus satrapa, assembly GCA_013396955.1. Lineage (NCBI taxonomy): Eukaryota > Metazoa > Chordata > Aves > Passeriformes > Regulidae > Regulus > Regulus satrapa. The sequence continues at coordinate 221,662 of VWZN01019103.1, forward strand.
ACTTAATTCACCAAAGATGCTTCTAATAAAAGTGAACTCAGCTGCTCTCCGAAGCCTTTTCTCATCATTCCAGCAGATAGGATGCAAATTCTGCGATATCAAATACTTATGAACCCTTGGCACTCTCTTCTCTTAGAGATGCTGGGGTTTTTCAGCTCTCAGCAACAACAGCTCAGCCAGAGATAGAAGTGAAGTGGCAAACGCATTTATTTCTGATCATTTAAGGAAGTTTTGATAAAACTCAGAAGAGCTGAAGTGTCTGTGCTGTTAAGCTCAGGAAAATGAAATCTGGCAGTTGAGTACACTCAGGTCACAGTAAATACTCAGTTTCTCATGAAATTCAATCCTTGTACAGGCAAATTACATCCAGAGAGCAGCCCATGCTGGAGAGAGGCAGAGCTGCCTCATTCACCTGTGAGCTCCAGGAGCTCCAACTTCCCAAGCTCCCCCAAGCCACTGATGCAGCCAGACAAGGCTGAAAAGCAGAGTTTGAGCAGAATTTCCAGGCTGAGGTACTGAGAAGCCTTGGACACATCCATTTTGCTACAGTCCCAGGTACTGCATCCTCAAGTGAGTAAATATAAGTATGTGTGCATACAGATATTTTTAAGGGGAAAAAATCCCCACTGAGTCGGTATCACTATAACAATGGCTTTGTGTTCAGCAAGAGGCTGAAAGCCACAAAACCAAGAGAAACATAAATATTAACAAGAGTGATGTGCCTTCCCAGATGGTGAATTAAATATGGTGGCTTGATTTCTGAAATCACCTGATTTTTAGAAGCTTTCTGCAGGCATACTTTTGTTTCAAGAGAAAGCAGATTCATTTTAGGGAATCATGGGATAGTGTGGGTTGGAAGAGACATCAAAGCCCATCTCATTCCATGGGCAGGGACACCTTCCACAGACCAGGCTGCTCCAAGTCCCATCCAAGCTGGCACTGCATTTTTTCCAGGAATATCCCTCTCAGTTGTTTTTTGGGAACACTGAAAGCAATACATGCTCAGGATACTCACCCAGGTTGTACCACATGTCCCTGATCTCAAACCCAATCTGCCTTCTCATGTCCCCGTACCTTAAAAAGGAAAATAAAAACGGCATTGAAACAAAATAAATCTAAGACATACAAGCAGATAAATCTTCCCAAATCAGATTCACAGTCTTCAAAAAGAGAAGAAATTCCAGAACAGGTTCTCCAATTGGACCCACACGACTGAGATTACCTGGCTCCCCCCACCAGCTCAGCAATGCCTCTGTGAACATTAAAACTCACAGAAAAAGATTTCCAGCTTTAACAATTCCAACACTCCGGGGCCCCAGGCAGAGGTGGGAGCTCACCCACCCTAAAGCTGGTGGCACCAACACCTCTCATCTCCCATCAGGGTCATTTTCCATTCCCCTCCCTCTGCACATGAACACCAGGAAAGCTTTAATGAGTGGAAATCATCCCAACGCCTTCATTAACGATGGGATCAGAACCGTAACGAGCTCCAAGGATGCATTTGCTACATGGAATATTTGCAAGTTAAAGATCATTACTTAAATAACAAGAGGAGCCAAACTGTATTATCTGGCAACTTGCAGGATTTCTGGGGGATAATAGTGAGACACCCTGTCATTAATATGGATTAAAGGGAATCTTCTGCATCATTAAGAATCTGTTATTATCTAATGCTTAAATGCAATGTTTAGCAAAACCTACGAATTACAATAATTAAATTTTAATTATTAAATATTTGACGTTTTAATTGAAATATGTACTTTAAAAGATGGGTGAATGTGATACTGAATTAACTGATTAATTATATCCCTTTTGACACAGAAGCGCCTTCACACAGCAAGGGAAGTGCCTCCAGACCATGCATTTATTGAATCTTGAATTTATTGTCTTGACTCCTGTCTCCAAAACCTGATTAAACTGAAAATAACAATTTGCAAATTCATTATAAGCGAAGATTTACAATTTTGCAAACTTTATTAAGCAACCACTTGAAATTACTTAATTTATTTACTTGTATTAGCAGTGAGAAATGCCTGTTGATTCCTTGAATTCCATCAGCGAGATAAACTGCTCTGTTTATTATAAAAATCACTCCAAGAAAATTTGTGCCTGTGGTTCCCATCCTGACACAGAGGAATTATCAGTCCACAAATGTATTTGACAGCAATTTCCAGCCCAATTACAGCTCAGATTTGGCTCTTTGTTCAGGTCAGGGGTCTGAGCTGAACTAAAATGCTCTCGTAGGTGCTCACTAACACTGGGCAGGGAGAGCAAAGGGATTCTAAACTTAATTGAATAAAATTTACCTGCAACACCTTCTCAATTTCCTAAATAAAATCTACCTGCCTTTACGAGACCAGCTCAATTTCCTTACATAAAATTCACCTGTCTCTGCAATACCAGCTCAATTTCCTTAAATAACCTTTATCTACAATGTCATTTATGGTATTAATAGCACAAGCCCCAAACCCTGAGCTCTGCTTGACACCACTTTTCCACTGAACTTGTAAATATTCCTGTTTCATCAAGGAAGCCCCATGAGTCCCAGGTAGAGCAGATCCTGAAATGCTTTACAATTCTCTTTCAAGGCTCAGGTAGAGCAGAGCTTCCAAAGGAAGAACTCAGAACTCAGGAGGGAGCAGTGGAGTTTGCAGGGCAAAACATGGCTCCATAAAAAGGGATGGGATGTGGAGCCCTTCCTGAATTTTCTGGTCAAAACCTAAAAGCCACACGAACAAAAAACCTTTGAAATCAAATCACTGGAGCAGTGATGAGCTGTCCCCACTCTCCCTGGGATTTCTCTTATCATAATAATAGACAGAAAGGCCTGAATCGGGAAGGTGAAGGGATACAAAAATGCGTTTTCTTTCTCTATATTAGACATTTTTTTCTTTATTATCCACACCAGGAGCCTGAGCTGTGCTTGTTCAGGGAATCACAGCTTGGAAATTCCCCATTTTTGTGACCTCACTGGCCATAGAATACCCAGCTTTCATAGCTGCTCTTTCCAAGTATTATATATTCCCAAATATATATTATGCCACAGAAAAAGAATCCACGCCCACTGAAATCACAGAACTGTCTCTTTTCAGAGCTCGCTGCTTACTTAAGTAATAATAAGATCACTACTGTGGAGCACCAATAAAAGGGAGAAATATCAACAGGACAAGGGGAAAACAGCCTCAAGTTGTGCCAGGGGAGGTGAAATGGAGAGTTGGGAAAATTCTCTCACTCTGAGGGTGGCCAGGCACTGGAATTGGCTGTTCAGGTGGAGTTTCCCACACCTGGAGGGATTCAAAAGCTGTAAGGATGTGGCACATGGGGACACGGGGAAGTGGCAGCTCCGTGATCTTAGAGGTCTCTTTCACCCTTAATCACTCTGCCTAAACAAAATCTTCACGTTCCACTCTTATTTCCAGGTTTTTTCCCCCTTTGACAGCTTTCCTTTGCTGTGGGACTCTGACTGGCAGGGGGTGGTTGGAGGCAGCAAATGTGATCCCTTGGAAGAGGGAAAAGGCTGCACTTATCCCAACCCATCCTTCAGGGATAACCCTGTGGAAAGGGGCTGCAGCAACCAAAATTCCCTCTAAACCCACCAGGAATTAACAATAAAGATAATTTAAGTGAAGCAAAACGAGATTAGAAGCAGCACAAAGCTGAAGTGATTTCAAAATGCAGTTTTATAACATGTTAACGCTTCTGAGAATCTTGACTTTGTGAACATCCTGCAGCAGCAAACACTGAGTTCATCACTAATGAATGGTGAAATTCAGATCTCGATGCCAGGGCAGAAACACACGCAACACTTGATTCGTGTTTTTCAACCCAACCTTTCATTATCCTCTGATTGCATCTCAATTTGAATAGATTTAGCGAAGAAATTAAACTGAAATTATGGCAATAGACCTCGAGTTCTCGGCCATGATTTAGATGATGAGCAGGACTTACTTGTTAAGGATTTTTGCTCTTTTAGCACTCGAAAAATTCTCCAGTTGTAAAGATTCTTGCGTGAGAAAAGCAACAGCCAGGTGGAAATAGTTGTTCCAGAGCTGAAAGCCCCCAAAATGACAAGAAGAGATCCCATTAATTCCCTGAAATGTTTCTCAACACACCTACAAAACAACTTAAAAGTCTCTAAATTATGCACATAAATATTTAAAGGAGAAAAGAACAGACACCACAGAGAGGGTGTTTCTTGATAAATTCTTAATACAGCTCCTCGTTGCCTTTATGTTTCCAACAAATATTTCCCAGCTACAAATCCCAATTCTTTGTGTTTTTGATGATTCGAGCAGAATCCCAGCCCAGGCCCTGCTGTGATCCTGTGATTCCCTGACAAGACCCACAAGTCAGGAATGGATCACAACACCTGCCGAGCCTGCAATGATTTAACTGGGAAAACTGGGATCCACAACCATGAATAAACCCACCCAAAATCCAGGTTTAGGGTGGAAATTCATTACATTAATATCGTTTATTCCATTAAAACTGGGAGTTTTTTCTTACCTGTAACTCAAAGTTGGTTTGATCAAGGAATTTTTTGTTTAGCATATCTGCATACTGATTAATTGCTCGCAGGAAGACTCTGAAAGATCAAGAGAAAATTATATAATTACACACTTCTGGGGTACCTTTGTATATTTGGCATCCCAATTAGACACAAAATCTGAGTCTGTCTGGAAAGTGAAATTTGAGGCTGATACTTGAAAAGCAGTGTGATCTCACCACTGGTAAGTGTACAGAATTCTATGCAGATGTTCTCCAAATTAATCAAGTAAATTAGCATATGCAGAAACAGAGGGAGTGTTTGGGATAAAATCACTTGTCTTTAAAATATCTTTTCATAATCAAGAGATCATTAAAAATTCAGTTTATTAGCACTATATAGACATAAATTTTTAAAGTTAGAGTGTTGTGTCTAATCCATACCTGCAACTGGATGTATTTTAACTTTAAGGTCAAGAAAAACACATTTTTAAACATATGAGGTTAAAAAAAAAAATCCACTTATGGCACAAGAGAAACACTGTGGAAGGACAATCTTTAAAACACTGCTCACTGCTCTACTTCCAAAATGCTAATCCAGTACCCATTGTAGTTTCTGGGGTTTCTAAAACGCTTCTTAAATTGCAAAAGGAGTTGGCCTGACAAGCTTGAAAGAGAAAACCAAATGGCACAGGAGAAGTAGGGCACTACATATTCATGGTGCTGAAAAATAAACTGATTATTCCTTGGTAGCCTGATCTCCATTTTCAAAACAAACATGAGATTCCCCCTGCAAACTCCAAATTTATGCTGTGCAGCTGCCAGCTAATGCCCAGACAAATGAGCTGCTCTTTGGAGCAGGCTGGGGACAGATTTGTGTCTCCTCAGAGTGCCCAAAAGTGATGAAAACACCTCCTGACATGTTCTGGGTTTGTTTTTTTCCCCACCCCAAAACCAATCTTGAAAAAGAAAGTTCACAACTGCAAAGTAAAAAGTTGATTTTCCTACAGGCTGGCTTTAAAAAATAAAANTTTGCACTGAATTTAAGATACTTAGATATTTCTCCTGAAAAATAAAAAAATTAATATTTAGCTGGAAGTTTGGTATCCTAGAGAAAAGAAACCTTGAGATAACACATAAGAAACATGATGGGAACAGACAATATTTATATATAATTACATATTTATATATGGGCAATATGTTGCCAAGTGATTATTTATGAACATACTGATGTATTTATATCAATATGTACATAAATTCATAAATAGATCAATATATACATAAATTCATCAGGATGCTAAGGAGGTTTATTTATTTATATATTGAAATAAATTAATAAAAGGAACAAATGGATGCCATTGGGATGTATCTGTAGCATAAGGTCAGATCATCCCCATGGCAGAATTACAGAGGAGAAAGAAAGGATCTACATGGAAAAATTAAAATTAAACTTGGAAAGGAAAATACAAAAAAGAATTAAAATATGAAAGTTGGTTTCTTTTTAATATAAGCAAATATACATAAAAATCAACTACACACGTACATACAGGAGTGTCTTATAATATTATTCTTTTTAGCTAAGATGACAGAGGCATCTCTGCACTTGCACCCAGCACACCCAAGGATGAATCTCAGCACTCCAGCCTATATTCCACATCTTTGTCAGTGCTTTGGGCAAGCAGCTCCTTGAGAGCTTTTACAGAAGAGCTGAACCCAGCTCACAAATGAATGCCCTGCACTGCTCCAGAAGAAATGGATATGAGACCTGTGCTGCAATTAAGGAGCTGCAGCGCCAACCAAGAGTGAAACCCCAGTTATCGCTGGGCTCACACCCCACCAGTTCCAGCCTCTTCTCATCCCCGCTCTGCTTCGTGCTTTTGAAAGCTGCTAACACGATGAGAGCTGGGAATCTTCCCCCAGAATGACCAATTTGCTTCCTCAGGGATATAAAAAAGGTTCCAGCTCAGGCAGGGTTGTGCCTCCAACCCAAGGATGCTGCCTTAAGACATCGCTGTAATGCATCCAATCCGCTCCATCTAATTAAGCTTTGGCACAATCTCATTACTTGACAGAACATTGTTTTTCTTTAAACTGTAACTCTCATTTTTCCTTTCTGTTGATTCCAGGGAATTACCAACAAAGAAGAAATAACACAGATTCTGTTGTATTTGCCACTAGAAAAGGAGCAGGGCACAGAACGTGTGTTCAACTGGAGCTGGAATTATCAGCCCCTGGGCATCAGGGGGGTTAGGAAACCAATTCCTCCAATTTTCCCTAAAGGAACATCCCAAAGAAGAGAGGGAGAGATTCTAATGTTGATTTTTGAATTACTGCAATCCAAATTTATTTCTGATTTGATTTGATCAATCCTTCTGTGATGGGATAAAACACTTCTTACATAGGTCAGTGCAGAAATCCCAGTGACAAGCAACAGAACATCATCACTGTTATTATCATTACTATTATTAATATTATTATTATTACTACTTCTCCTACTCCAATTATTATGACAGCCTATCTTCATTTGCAAATCAAATGTCACGGCAAACCTCACAGCACTTTTCAGGATATTTTAGCACCTCCAGTGCCAAGAGCAAACAGCAAAATGAAGATTTTTTTTTTATCTAATGAAGTTAATTTTTAAAATATATTTATTAAAATACTGGCAAGAAGAAGTAGCAAAAGTTGCATGATCACTACTCTGAAGAGAGAATTTCAATAGTAAAAAAAACATGCTGGATGAATTCTTGGCTGTAATCTGGGCAATGCTTTGTTATCACCTGGGAAGTTGCTGCAACTCATGAATACAAAAACGGTTCAGGTTTATGCCCAAATAAAAATTGAAAGAGGGAGCTGAACTATTTTATCATTCCAGGTGTTAGTTAAATCCTCCTCCTCCTCCTCCTCCTCCAAAGCAGTTTTCAGTAACTTCACTGTCAAAAGTTAGAGAAAATGGAAAATGAAGCAAAAAAGCAGCTCTTCAGAATAAATGGAATTAACCCAAAAGCAACAGTTCTGTAATGAAGAAGAAAGGAACTGGCTGCTGGAACATTCTCAAGGATAAAAGGTGGACTTGGACATCACTGGGTCAAGGGATAAATAATCAAAACTCTCAGCTGGGCAGCATCCCTTGCAGTGCCAGCCCTTATCTCGCTGTAATTAATAACGAAGATTGGCTCCCAGTTGCGTGTGCATAAAAAGAAGTGCTCTTCTTGAAATTCAGTTTCAATGAACAAAAGAATTTATTATCCATGTCAGGAAGAGCCATAGAAGTTAAACTTTGAAAAAAGGAGAAGTTCAGAGCCTGGAACCCAACACAATGGACTCTGCTGCCATGTAAGACAACAAAACCTAATCCAAATGTATTGGGAAAGATTTGTGAGACAAAAGAACTTTATCAACCCAATTAAAATCAGGAAATTAACATTTTCTATGATGTGATTGGAATAGAACGAATATGATTAGAGAAGGAAGTCACTTCAGGATATGCGGAAGAAAGAAGGGCATAAAAATCCACCAAGGAACAAAACCAACCCCCTGGACAGAGGAGGGTTTTGTCTGAGCTCTGGAGAAGGGGGCTGGGGATGGCTCCAAGGGCAGCCACAGATTTCTGTTTCTTCTCTTGGAGTTTCATCCTGGGAAGCAGGGACTGTCCTCTTACTCTGTGTTTAGAGACCTTCCACAGACCAGAATCAGAACCATTTGGGTTGGAAGGGACCTTAAATCCCATCCACGACAGGGACCCTCCCACTGTCCCAGGGGCTCCAGCCCCAGGGTCCAACCTTGGCACTGCCAGGGATCCAGGGGCAGCCACAGCTGCTCTGGGCACCCTGGGCCAGGGCCTGCCCACCCTCCCAGGAACAATTCCTGCCCAAAATCCCATCTAAACCCACCCTCCTTCAGCTTAAATCCATTTCCCTTTTTGCTCCCCATCTAGGCTCTTGTCCCAAGTCTTTCTCCAGCTTTCTTGGAGCCCCTGAGAGAGACTTTAAGGTATCCCCAAAACCTTTTCTCTGTCACCAGGAGTTTTTGGCATTTCTTCCCTGTTTATGCATTCCCTGATCAGACCTGTACCAGCTGTCCATGATCCACCAGGATCATGGATTATCCAGGATTATCCACCATCTTTAAATGCGACATAAAAGCACGGCTGAGAGCTCAGGTGAGAGAAACCAGGGGAGAGGAGATGGAGGAAACCAGGGCAGAGGTCAACATTAGGAAATACAGGCCATAAAAACAGAAACTCCAAAAAAAACCAAACCAAAAATCCAGGTGACCAAATCTCAGTGACCTGCTTGGGAACATTCACCCTGCCCAGCCTCAGGCACTTCTCATTTCTCCACTAGTTTTTCCCCCTTTATGGCTCTCACTCCAGAGTTCATCCATCCAGGAATGTGCTGCTGCTTCAGGAACTGACTTCAATTCCAGCTCCTGACTCCTGGGAATGGCTCCTGTTATTGATTAGTATTCACTTCCACTAGGCCCATAGGTGCTTAATTGGTTTGTGGATGCAGAGATTGCTTCACTAAACAGAGCAAAAATTAATGGCTGGATTCTGTAGTTTTCCAAAAGGTCCTTTTTTCCCTCCAAACAACCTCACTGCCTCCAGGAGGCCGGGAACATACATCAAATCCTGACTTCCAGCGGCAATGGTAAATGAAGGAGGGACAGAGGGACTGGATTTATAAATGGAACAAAAGTCACTGTGCCAAACAACTCCTTTTTTTTTAGGCCTTTCTCAGGTTCAGTCGCTTTTTATTCTTCCATTCTCCTCCGAATTAGTCAAGTGCCCTGATTTGCTCATGTTTAAAAAATCCTGTGTCCCGCTTCCTCTCACTCAGCTCCTGCCATTGCTGGAAAGTATCTGCAGGAGCTCCAGGAGCTGAGGAAAGCTGGGTGCAGCATGTAACACCCATCCAACTGCCTCTGCAGAAACACTGCTCTGGAGGAATCAGCTACAGAGAAATATTTAAAAAGTGGAAACATTTTTTACAGCCTATGCCATTTTCCACAGTACCCAAGGATTTGGATTTACGCTGTGTTTATGCAAAATACTTCTGATAGGAAAATTTTGGACAGAAAAAGAAACAATACAAATTAGGAATGTCTTCCCCGCTATTTTTCCTTAAGCAAACATTAAAAAAAAAAAGCCAAAAAACCAAAAAACAACTTCCTTAATGGCAGAATAATTATCTAAACAAGAATACACAGATACAGCTTAAGATAATTTTGGTTTGGGTGATAATTTGATAAGAGAGAGGGAATTTGGAGAGAGGTTCTAAAAGGCACTATTATGATGTAATTTCTGTTAATTTAGATGGAAGGATAATGAATGCTTTATTGCAGCTGATCAGCCTTCCTGCACATCATCATGCTCCCCATGCCTGAGCTCCTGCTTCTCTGGGAGACAAATTCCCTGTGCTTATTGGAGACACAGTCCTCTTCTCATGCCAGGCTGAGTGGGAAACAACAGCCCCAGACCTGGAAATGCCAGAGCAGAACCCAAACCCCAAACCCAGCAAAGGTTTAGGAAGGCAGAGCAAAGCCTTCTCTGAATGCCGCTCACCTCAAACCACTCCATTCCTCTTGCAGAACACCATTTTAAACAGATTTATATTGACACATCCCTGTGCAGTCCACTTCTTTTTCTTAAAGAACATTTAAAAAGTGTTTAAAAGATTCCTTGCAACATCCTCTAATTCAGCAGGCTAAAGAGCAGTCAAAACTTCAAAAAAAAACCAAAACCCCAGAAACAAAAAAGAAACTAAATCCTTGATCATTTGCTGCCTTTTGAATTACAATTCCTGGGCTGAGGATGATAATAGCAGAGAGTAATCCCAAAGAAGACTTGCTACTAAATACCCACATTAGCATAATCTCCTCATAATGCCTGCTCCTCAGCAGCACAGGTGCTCCATGTCACTTTATTAACCTATTTTCCAACAAATATTTCAGCCCTGGCTTTAGCACATTATCTCTAATCACTGATAGCTCTCCCTTCATTTGCATTCCAGGCCCGGTGTCCTCGAAACAAAGGGGACAGATGAATGAAAAATAACCGAGTTACAAAACGCTGAAGGACAAACTTGTGGGCTGGCTCCAACAGCCAGGGCCCCGCCAGGGGCACAGTGAATTATTTTTCCAAGGTGCCTCTGGAGCAGCTGCTCAGAGCTGGGTCCAGGACTGGGATCTGCTTGGATAACCACGGAGCTGACTGCCCTCACTCTCCTCCTTTCTTCACTATGTGTCTGAGGTCTCAGCTGTGGTTTCTGGATGACTCTGAGTGCAGGAAAGAAGAGGCTTTACCCTTCCATCCTCTTTCCCAAAGCAACTTTGCCTCCTGGAATTTTATCTAAGGTATAACTCCACAGATAGAACCATCCTTATTCAATTTTAGCACCTGGAGAATTTTATGGCACAGTAATAAAACTTGGAAATCACATTTTCTAATGGAAATGCTAGCAGACAATTTAATTTAGGAGTTTTTAGGTAAGGCTGGCAATGCTGGCAAAGTAGCATCTCTTGCAAGTGGACAGCGTTACTATTCCTCTACTCAAAAGTTATTATTCTGAAGGAAGCAGACTTGCTGAATTCCAAAAGACTTTCTATTGTGGCAGCTGGCAAGAACTCCCAACAGAGCTTGTAATTTCAAACAAATGTAATTTGTTGGAGTGCTGCTGGAAGGGATCTCTGCCATCAGGTGAGTTATTAAACAAGCATTTCATTGTAGTGCAATGCTCAATAAAATGCAGAAAGCCTTAGCTAGGAACAAAAATCATCCCCTTCCCCTCTGCAAAGAGCAGAGAATTCCAGAAGGGCTTGGGTGGGAAGGGACTTTAAAGATCATCCAGTGCCACCCCTGCCATGGGCAGGGACACCTTCCCTTGTCCCAGGGTGCTCCAAGCCTGGCCTTGGGCACTGCCAGGGATGGAGCAGCCACAGCTTCTCTCACCGCCCAACTCTTCACCTCAGTTCTTGTTTTGACTTGATGTCACAAAAGAATTCAGCCACTTTTTGCGGTGGTAAAAACCAATCTAGAAGAAGACAGGTGGTTTTTTTTCCAGGTTGTTGTACTGCTTTTCACACATTTGTTCAGTCTGGAAGAGCAATAATTAGAAGAGAGGTAATTCACAGAAAGGTTGGGAAAGGACATCACAGACAAATTTTCCTGCAAAGCACAGAAGTTGTGGCTGAATTTGACAAAATGTTTTCACATACTTCACAGAGCCTCACAGTTTGCAGCAGGGAAAGCTCCCTCGCTCTGTCCTGGCAGCTCTGTCCTGCTCCTTTCCCATTTCCATGGATACTGGAGGCGACTGGGGCCACTTTAGCTACTTATGGATAAATCAATAGAATTGATCTGCTACATTTCAAATTATTTGGCATTCTCATCCATCTTGCCATCAGCTGGGAAGACAATTGCACCTGGCTAAACAAATGTCATGATGCTGCTTGGAAAAGAATCTCCCTTTTTTCCTGCGAGTATTTAATTTATCAAATTCCACTGGAGAATAGCAATGAGGAAAAAGAAAGCTATCTGCAAAGGTTAGGTTATCACCTCTCCAGTGCTGGGGCCATCAATCTGGTGTGTTCAGAAATTCCATTTGCTGAAGCTTCCCCCAAAATGTGAAGTTCTTTCTGCTGGCAGAAAGTTTCCACGGGGGCTGAATCATCCCAACGCCTCACCATGACTTTTATTTTCTCATCCAAGCAATTGCAAGCACTGAGGCCACTGCTCTGAAGAGCTGAACCTTCACAAAACTGGAATCCGTCTCTCCAGCAGACACACGCAAGCAGAGACTCCCTGGGAAGAGGTTAAGATGTGATTTCTTGTAAGAGATGAGCGGGATAAACCGCAGCAGCTGCTGTGCCGGGCCGTGCCGCGGCTGCTTATGCGGCTGACGGCTTTGTGAAGGGAACGCTAATGCTGGCAAAGTGAAAAAAAACAACAACAACCTTGCTGCAGCTTTAAGTAAGCCTGTGCTTGATCCAAAGGGTGGCTCTGCGATATTAAAGTGACACAAAACGTTTTAGGGAGGCAGCGGGGCATGCGGAGGAGGGAGCCAAGCGAGACGGGAGCGGCGCTCGCCTCCTGCGCCGATGCTGCCCGCCTCACCCAGCTGCTCACCTCTGGGAGATCCCTGCCCTGCTGCTCTTCCCAGCTCTCCCTCAGCACTGATCCTCCTTGGAGCAGCCAGGCAGGAGGGGAATGAACGCTTCACTGGGCTGCTTCCATCCCTGCCAGCAGCAGGAGCCCAGCCCCTCGGTGGTTCTGAGCAGGAATTGTGGCTCGGGGGAAGGGTTAAACTGCCCCACGCACAAGGCACTGAAACAGCCCCAGATAACTCAGCACAAAAATCAGCCTCGCAGGGCACACGATGCCATTAATAAAGCAGGGATTTTCTGTTCTGCAGGGGGACATTGCCAACCCCAACAGGTCCCTTGGCAGCCTTTAAGCAGGGTCACGGCAAGGTGGGGGTGTCACAGACAGGGAGATGATTTAGAAAAGAAAGGCCTCATAAAACCAAGCCTTACTCTGCTAAATTAATAGCTGGCTTATCACTTCTAAGTGCAGCTAAGTACAAGTTCCCAGGTGAAAACAGTCTTGAGAATGAGATTTTGTTAACGCAACAAACTATTCCTAAAAAACAACTGCACCCACAATAAACAAGAAATCCGTCTCATGGGAATCAGTGAACAAAATATGTAAACTAACCAAGAATAGAGAGATTTAATAGAAAAGTAAAATACCTTTTACTAACCAATAAAGTGATTTGCAAAAAACCTATTAACCAATTAAATTTGCACACAAGGTCTGTAAAAACTGTATAAAATAAGTTGTATAAATAAAAAATTAACTTTTTCCCAAATAAAAAAAATTGAGTCTCACTTAATTTATTTCCACAGTGGGATGCTGCACTGGAGATGGGCTCCAGGCCTGGCAGGATTAGGTGCTGGCATGGACATGCCAATCCTTCCCAGAATTTTCCAGCTGGGGATTAGTTTCTGCCTGGTGAAATCAAAGCCTAAGAGGCAAACACAGTCAGGGTCACAAAAACACAGCCAAGTGTGTCAATGGGACAAAGGCTTGGATGGAAAGTGGTTTGTATTAAACAAGTAATGAAATATAATTGCGGAAGGGAATCCTTCCCTGGGAGGGTGGGCAGGCCCTGGCACAGGGTGCCCAGAGCAGCTGTGGCTGCCCCTGGATCCCCGGCAGTGCCCAAGGTTGGGCATTGGGGCTGGGGCCCCTGGAGAGGTCCCTGCCCTGGCAGGGGTGGCACTGGGTGGGCTTGAAGGCCCCCCCCCAAGCCAAACCATTGTGGGATTCTCTGAAATCAGGTTCTCTGCAATTTCTTTCCTGTGATACTTAAATTTCACTCCCTCTGTTAATCCCAAGAAAGCTCTTTAAGCTACTAAATTATGCTGCGTGGATAAATGATTGTTAAAACTACAGGAAAATCTCTGCCATTGAAATACCACCACTGCTTTAGAGCACCACAGGACTAAAATTTCATGTCTGACAGGTGGGTTTGAGACATTGCACATACAGCTGCCCTTGGGTGAATCCTCACCTTCTCAAGGCAGAGCCATGGAAAATTTGCTCTAATATGGACACAGCAATAAGCAAATCTCCAAAACTCTGCAAGGTTTATTTACTGGAATTTGGGAACCGGACAGCAGCACACTGGAGCACCATCAGTCCCACAGTGCATGGGAAATTAATTCCCATATGGAAAAATATTCCTGAGCCTCACAAGGACAAGACAACCAGGCAGTCCCTTCACAAAAATCAATGGCCCTGGCCTGGTTCTCCTGCACTGGGGCAAAGTAGAGTTGGGCACAAGGCCCAAATAACATTTCTGCACCATTTCTGCTCCTTTTATGTTCTTCCCTGGCCTGAATTACACAGTTTGGCTCTCTCTAGATAGAAGATTTATAATGCCAATGGCACTGAAAGCCAGCAGCTTCTCTGGGAGTAGACTCTAATTATTTTATGGGCTCATAGAAGCAAAAAAACCTAAGCAGGGAAAAAATTCAGATTAGTCTCGATAGGAGATTCTCTCGCCCAGAAAACACAAGCAAAACAAGGTTCAGGTGGATTTTTTTTTTCAATCACTAATTGTGTAGGGATGTATCATCTAATATAATCCTCATTTTCTAGGATTATATCAGAGAATCCCAGAATGGTTTAGGTTGGGATCACAAAGATCATCCCACTCCATGGGTAGGGCCATCTTCCATAGCCCAGGTTGCTCCAGACTCACTATTCCAGGACTAAACCAACACACAACTCCTTCATCCTCAGCTGGAGGGATGATTGAGCATCCACGTGGGATGGGCAGCACTGCCTGGTCCCTGAGAATCCAGGACACCAGCAAAGCAGGGCCTAACAAAGCTGGGAATGAGCTGAGCGGGATGCAGGACTAACCCTGGGACGCAGACGGATGCTGGCATCCAGTGACCCATGAAGGGCAAGGAAAAATCTGCTTTTCCAATGGATATTGATGCTCGTGCAGAGCAGATTTGCCAGAGTTTTCAGCTCCATCTGCAGCAGATATTATGGAAAGCCTGGCAGCAGGCAGGAGTGATCTAGGCCAGCAGTGATCAATGGGATCAAAGGTTTATACAAGGTAAAAAAGCTCCATTTCCTGGATTTTTTCCAGAGAAATTAAAAGCAGAATGGCACACACAGGTTGTTCAGATTTTAAGTAATTCCATCTTTAACATCAGCAATATCCAAACATCGATCCCTGAAAATGGATCCCAAAGGATACTAGAAGTGGCAGCACAGAACCTGGGATATAATTTATAGTGCTACAATCACAGCTTTAATGTTCAGGAACCACACAAAAGCTTTCAAAAAGCTTTTGCTTTGGATCACACCCAGAGGCCAAAGAGGTTTGAGAGTCACTGCTGAAGAACTAGGGATTGAGAAATTCAGCAATTAGCTTTTTCTGCCTGGTTTTCAGTTTAAAACAGTACTTTAAAACAAAACATGCAATAAGTGTTTCAGAAATTACTACAAAAGATTTCAATTATTTACTTTTTTTCCTAAAAGCGTCATTTTACATAAAGGTTTTTTGGGCATATTTTAAGACTTCCTTCCTTTTTCTTTCCCTTTTTTAGAAATAACTGCCTGTCCCCCTTGATGCTTAGGTTGAGTCATTTAACTTTTACTGGGAAAAATAGTAAAAGGGTTTGTGGGGTTTTTTTTAAAATCATCTACATCAACCTTAATATTAATTCTGCTGTATTAAAACTGGGAAATTCTCACTTTATTAATATTTAAGTTAGATGCTTCTTCTACCCCCCACAGAGCATTTAATGGTGCAAATGTGCCTCAAAAATTGTGATGCAGTCCAAGATATAAGAGAGAATTAAAGGATGACACCACTCCAGTGCTGTTTCTGTAATAAGGAGTGTGCTCATTTAGGTCCCATTCACTCAAATTGGTAGTACACGACAAAATATATCATATTTTTATATATCATATTTTTATTCCCGAGGCATCATAGAATGATTAGGAGCCAAATGTCACTAAAAAGGGAGAAACAGACTTGTGCAGTGATTGAACTCTTCAAGTGTAGACATTTTCATCAGAAATTCCCTTATTTCCTCCAGGAAAGTTCCCAACTGGGGCAATAAACACTGCTCGGAGCCTCTCACCTCTCCTGGAATGAGCAAACAGAACTAATCTGCTTTTCATCAACAATTCAGGCCACAAGCCCTCATTAAAAATACTCCCATTAAAACCACAACGTTACAGCCCAGCTACAAATAACTGTAATTTTCTCTGTGCCACCCTAGGATAGATAATTCACTCATAGAAAAACACAAAGACAGAATTAAAACCAGCTCGTGGTCCAAATTAACCCTCCATGTATTATTTCTGCAAGACACCACCTTAATTGCAATTAGGCATTCAGGGACCAACGTGACACTTTGTTCTTAATTTGTACACAGTAAAACAAATGGGGTTTTAAACGAATGAAAGAAGTAAATATTAGTCTGTGACAAATTATAATTACGGGGTGGTCACAGCTGTTTAAACGGACTCCTGCTGGGGAATTTCAGGTTATGACAAACACTGATTTTTTTTGGAAGCTGCTCTGGACAGCGCAGGAAGTTGGGGGTGTCACTTGGCTCCTTTCGGAATTCCTTTAAAACACATTTACAGGGACAGCTTTGGAAATCACAAGGATATTTTCACACCTTGCTTTGCCCAATGGCGACAGCCCTCAGCCAGGGGGACACGGGGCAGTGGTGGCCTTGGCAGGGCTGGGAACGCCTGGACTCGGTGACCTTGGAGGGCTTTTCCAGCCTAAACAATTCCCCNACAGCCCAGCTACAAATAACTGTAATTTTCTCTGTGCCACCCTAGGATAGATAATTCACTCATAGAAAAACACAAAGACAGAATTAAAACCAGCTCGTGGTCCAAATTAACCCTCCATGTATTATTTCTGCAAGACACCACCTTAATTGCAATTAGGCATTCAGGGACCAACGTGACACTTTGTTCTTAATTTGTACACAGTAAAACAAATGGGGTTTTAAACGAATGAAAGAAGTAAATATTAGTCTGTGACAAATTATAATTACGGGGTGGTCACAGCTGTTTAAACGGACTCCTGCTGGGGAATTTCAGGTTATGACAAACACTGATTTTTTTTGGAAGCTGCTCTGGACAGCGCAGGAAGTTGGGGGTGTCACTTGGCTCCTTTCGGAATTCCTTTAAAACACATTTACAGGGACAGCTTTGGAAATCACAAGGATATTTTCACACCTTGCTTTGCCCAATGGCGACAGCCCTCAGCCAGGGGGACACGGGGCAGTGGTGGCCTTGGCAGGGCTGGGAACGCCTGGACTCGGTGACCTTGGAGGGCTTTTCCAGCCTAAACAATTCCCCGATCCTACAGACAGATAATCCCTGACTTAGTCCACCCGCTCCAGCCCTGCCCGGAGCCAGGGAAATGCAGCAAAGATGAACAGAAACCACGGAATGCTGAAGGTTGGGAAAGCTCTCAAGATCATGGAGTCCAACCAGCACTGCCAAGGCCACCACTGCCCCGTGTCCCCAAGTGCCACATCCACANGCAGCCAGCGACCTCCCATGTTAAAAGCTCTGCCTTTATGTGATGCAAGGGCAATTTTTGATTTTCCTACTCAATAGAGAAAAGGTGCCCCGAGGTAAACCTGTAAATAACAAATCCAAGCACAATTGGTATTAATCCTTGAGCAGGAAAATGCTGCTATGATGATGTACAAACAAAATACAGGGTGTGAGTGTTTTATCTCCTGTTTGGTTTTAGAGAAGAAATAAAACTTCGCTCATTCAGCTGGAACTGCAAAGGTAATTTCACTGCTGCCTCTGACAACAACTGAAACTTCATTTTCTCCTTTAAGAAGTCTCAGCACCCACAGGAGTGGGATCGATGAGGGTGAGAAGCAAAGCTGTGCTTCCCTTCCTCCTCTCCAGCTGAATCCAGTATTTTCTCCTTCTATGTGCAGGGCAGTAAATGGACACATCACTGCCCAGAGAGGATTATTTGGCTCAGGAGCAGGAGGGCAGGACAAATACCTGGGAAACTCCTGATCCCAGGGGAATATAATCCAAAACCTGCTGGGTCTGGTCCCACGTGCAAGGACTCTGCAGATGACCATAAAATGGAATTTCAGAACAGTTTGGGCTGGAAGGGATTTTAAAGATCCTCGCATTCCACCCCCAGCCATGGCAGGGACACCCCCCCACTGTCCCAGGATGCTCCAGCCTGGCCTTGGGCTCTGCCACGGATCCAGGGGCAGAGCCCTTGGAACAATAAAGCCTTTGGAGTGTGGGTTAGAGAGACGGGAGGATAATAAACCCCAGGTTCACCTAAACTTTCTCTAGAGCTGGTGTTGCTCCTAATTGGGATGGATGTGCTTTGCCATAGAAGAGCTGGGTAAGGATTGGCTTGTTAAAACACAGGTTTGTAGGATCCATCCTAGAAAATGATGGATCAGGAACGTGTCTTGCGTTATCAAATTACCCCAAGAATTGGATTGTTTTGCATGTAAAGCTTCAGTGCTAATAACGCTGTGCCAAATTAGTGGGAATGAATAGATGCTGAGTAAATAATCCCATTTTGCTGTTAGTTCCTAATGGATCTGTTGATAGGAAACAACCTCTCTATCTGTTTCCATCAGGATAATTTGATAACCCATCTGTATTAGTTAAACTGCAGATTTTGTAAACACTGAGGCCGAGTGATTTGTAACAGGAGCAGGATGTAGGAACCACTCTCCTAAAGTGTTTTTTAAATTGCTTTGCTCGCAGCTACAGAGTTTGCCATAAAGAATGATCCCTCATTGTGAAATTTCCCAGCCTCAGGAGTGGTCCTGGAGCTGAGGAAGGGACAGGCTGATGATTTAAGACTATTTAATGCCCTGCTTGTTGTGGAACAGAGAGCTGGAGACCTTCGTGCTCCAGCAGAACACAGCACTGCAGTTCCTTAATGCCCGAACCTGAGAAACTGATTTATCACCTATTAGGTCTTATTAGATCCCATTCAGTAGGAAAAATGAACTGCTGGAGCTGGATGGCAGAAAATTAATTTGAAATAAATGTTATAGAGTTGAGCTTCAGCTCTTCAAGTCTCTGTGGCTGGGGTTTTCCAGGTTGGATGTGGGTTCCTGCAGGGAGGCATGCTGATAATTTTACACATTTATAGGTTCAATTTTTAAAAAACCCAAACATTTATAGTGCCCTCCTTGCACATCTCCTTCATGGAGGGGCAGGGCAAGGGCAGCTCTCCAGCTGTGCCAGGGAATGGGGCTCAAGGGAAGGGCTTCCTTTATTCCAGGAGCACTTCTACCCCAGGAAAAGCAGTGAGGAGACTTTGCAGAGCTTTTCTGAAACACAGTTTCAGATTCTTCTGAGTTTAATCTGTTCTTTAAAACTGTAAGAACAGGTTCCCAGTGGCAGAGGGCAGAGCTGGATGGCATTTTGGGATACAGGAATTGTCCCTGGGAGGGTGGGCAGGGGCTGGCCCAGGGTGCCCAGAGCAGCTGGGGCTGCCCCTGGATCCCTGGCAGTGCCCAAGGCCAGGCTGGAGCCTGGGGCTGGGACAGTGAAGGTGTCCCTGCTATGGAAGGGCTGGCATGGGATGATCCCTTCCAGCCCAAATCATTCCATAATTCTCTGACAATTCCACGACCATCAAGGTTACTCCCCAGAAGTCCACAACCCTATGGGTTTTTCAGGGTGAATATTTGCCCCCACCTTTGCTGACCTTTAAAAACTCTGTATTACATTAATCTTCCTTAACTTTGCGTAAAATTTTAAATAACTTTTCCACTTTTGCAACCTAGATGTGACCTGGGCTATTTCAGCAGAGATATGGGTTAATATTCCCAGAAGTTATGAAAATGGAGCGGAACACTCCATGTGAAAATAATCTATGAGCTGACTCCTACTCTTCACTGCTGGTTGTTCACTGCATGGGCACAGGCAAATTACTTCATTCCTCCATGAATCAACTTGAACATCTGTAAGGTCAACATAATGCAGATGATCTTCCCCAGCTGCTCCAAGATTCTTCCAAAAATAATTCAAATTAATATTATTGTTGTTATATAAAACTGTCACTACAAATCTTTCTTTATGGCAAACAAAGCATCTTTGACAATGGCCCTTTAGCAAAGAAAGTCTGAACAAGTTGGCAAAGTTTAATTTTCCCACAATGCCCAACTGCTTGAGTAACAAATCCAATGGATGATTTTTTTCAGTATAAAATGCACGAATAAAATTCCATATATATATTCTTGCCTAAAAGTTCATATCTGGCCCACTTGCCATGGATATTTTTGTGGTAATTACCTCAAAAAATATCTTAAGTTAACTGAATTCAAGCCAAAAGTACCTTTAAATCGTGTCCCAGCTGGAAGTATCCTTAAATCACTTACCCTGTTAAGTAAGTGGACAGTGAATACAAGATGAAATTTATGTTTGACTTTTACATCACAAAAAAAATAAAAGTATCTTTTAGCATAATAAATGAGGCACCATAATAAAATGCTCCTGAAAAAGGTCATTAGAACATTATAGATTAAAACTCATCGAAAATGGAAAACCACATACTGAATTCCTGATAAAGAAATCACTGGTTTTTTGAACCTTATATTGGCAAGAAATTTTTTTTAAACATTAGGTTTGGAGTTTACACCAAGCTCACTCCCAGCTCTCTGCCACAGCAGAGAAATTCAAAGACTGAAGTAGAACTGAAATGCAAATTAAAAGAATCGGAACTGCAGCCTGACTAATCCCTGAATCATGGAATCATAATTGACATGGTTGGAAAAGCCTCTGAGATCATCAGCACCACCACCGTGGTCACCACCACTGCCCACGTCCCCAAGTGCTTTGAAATCCCTCCAAGGATGGGTGGGGACTCCACCTCTGCCCTCGACACCTCATTCCAACATTTGACAACCCTTTCTGTAAAGAAATTTTGCCAAATATCCAACCTGACCCTCCTCTGGAACAGCCTGAGGCCATTTCCCCTTGTCCTGTCCCTGTTCCCTGGGAGCAGAGCCCAACCCCACCCTGGCTGCACCCTACTGTCAGGGAGCTTAAAGGACCAAGAAATTCCTCCCTAAGCCTCGCCAATATCAGGAAATATCATCCTGGGGTTTATTTTCACATCACTTGCATGCAGAATATCTCCCACTCTCTTCACATCTTTGCTCCAGGATGGGCACTGACCCCATCCCTGGTGGGAAAACCCCTCTGATCTCCTGGGAGAGCCCTCGAATCGAGCTGCAAACCCTTTTCCCGACATTTACCACGGCACATCCCCTTGCAGCAGCCCCTGGGCCCAAAGGCAACATCTGTCTGGACAATTTATGTCCATTTCTTGGAAGCCTGTGTCTGTCAGAGCCTGCAGCACGCCCAGAATGAGCTGCAGCGCATTTCAGACGTTTTCTGCTTTCTCGACACCGCCGTGGCTTTACTGCTGCATCCCTCCTGACACCTGGAGTATAAATTCTCCAGGTTTGTGCCTTGAAATACCTGAATTCTGACATTAAATCTGTCCCTTTCTTATCCTTCCTATAATTCAGCCTCCAAAATAGACCGAGGAACTTACAAAAAAAAAAAAGTTTTAAAATTTAAAACCTTCACAAATCACGTCCTTCTTAACCCGCTGAATTTGCATGGCAGAATCTGCTTCCTTGAGAGGTTTTTCCTGCATTTCTATTGGATTTCTTGCCAGTCTTCAAAAGCAAAGTTCCTGAATCGTGGCTCAGGTAGGTGCAGACATAAATTATTGCAGGGATGAGCAAGTTTTACAAGTTGTTGCTTCTTTTTTTCTTTTTAAACTTTTTCAGCAGAACTTTGTGCTACTTTTAAAAATTTCTTTCATATCAATATAACTCACCAAAATCTCATTACAAAAAAACGAGAGAAATGTTTACACTGAGTTACTGATAAAAGAGAAAAAACCCATGAAATTATTCACTTGCACCATTTTCCTTCTGTATCTGGGAAATACATTTAAAATAAAATAAAAACATCTCAGGCAAACAAGCTCTTAACAGAGCAAGGAAAAACCAGATCCTAATACTTACATGGTGGGGTAACAACATATCATAAATCTAAGCCTGAAATTTAAGTTTGTGTAATCAACACATAGAGATTAATCTAAGAAAAATTGAGCACAGAGGAGAAAAAAGAGGTGACCAAGATTTAATTACTTTTTTTTTTTTTTGTGTGTGTGGGTGTGTTATAAACGTTAATAAAGAATTAGGACCATTGCTGGATCACAGCTTGGATGAGGTGATGAACAACCTGGGACAGTGGAAGTGTCCCTGCCCGTGGCAGGGGGTGGAACAAGGTGGGATTTAAGGTCCTTCCAACCCAAACCATCTTGGGATTCTGCAAATGTACCATGAGCAGTTGGACTCAACAGCCAAAAGGCAGCACTCAGAGAGTAAATAAAAACATACATTAATCAAACCACAGCAATTAATCAACATCCAGCAGGGGAAGAAAAAAAAAACAAAAGAAAAAGTAAACCAGAAAAAAACCCTAAAAATATGCCAAACAAACAAGCAAAAAAACCCAACAAAAGTAAAATCATTCCCAGTGACATCTGAAGAATTTGTGTAGGGAAATTTAGATCCACAGGATGATCAGATCATTAACACATTTAAATGCCTATCACTGTGTTCCAGTGGACAAACTGACCAGCCGTAGAAATCCTCTTTTTCTGCTGTTAGTGCATCCTAAGTGCATCCTTCACCCAGAATTTCGTAACTGATGCACCAAACTCAGTGATACAAAACCAGAGAGTAACACAGGATCAAACCTTTACGTGGCAATTTTCTCTTGAAGCATAAAGAAACCAAACCATGTAAATCTCCCTTTTTTTTTCCAATTTTTTAAAAAAAGGCTTTTTCAGGATTGCTCCTCTGCAGCCTAAAGCTCCTGACAGAACCTGCAGAATTCCCAAATCCAGCTCTGGCTCTGTAAGATGTATTGCAGTACCTGCATCCCAAACAGGCTTATTCACTGCATGGAGGGAATTCATTTCTTATTAAATAGTGCTGGGGAGGAGGCAAAAAAACCCCTAAACCCTAAAGCAAACTGGTTCAGTATCACTGGAATTTCATTTGTTAACAGAGCTGGAAAGGAGTTGGTGGCAACTCTTTGAGTACCTGGATAGGACAAGACAGGACAAGAGGAAATGGCCGCAGGTTAGGTCAGGTTGGATATTGGGAAAATTTCTTTCCTGAACAAGCTGTCCAGCTCTGGCACAGCTGCTCAGGGAAGAGGTGGAGTCCCCAACCCTGGAGGGGTTTAAAAGCTGTGTGGATGTGGCACCTGCTGGCCTTGGCACTGCCATGGCAGGTGTACTTGGTGGTCCTGAAGGGTTTTTCCAATCTAAACTGGAAGCACAGTTTTAGGACTCAATGGATTCCTGACCAGGCACTACAGCCCCATGAACATTTCCCACAAAGCAGATGGAGCAGACAGAACCTTCAGCTTTTCCTAAGAATCTCACATGGGTTTGGGTGGGAGGGGACCCTGGAGATCATCCAGTGCCACCCCTGCCATGGCAGGGACCCCTCCCACTGCCCCAGGGGCTCCAGCCCCAGGGGCCAGCCTGGCCTTGGGCACTGCCAGGGATCCAGGGGCAGCCCCAGCTGCTCTGGGCACCCTGGGCCAGGGCACAATTCCTGTATCCCAAAATCTCACCTTATCCTGCTTTTATACTGTTCAAGGCCATTCCCCCTGTCCTGTCCCTTAACTCATCAGATCTACTGCACAAGAACCTGCCCTTGGCACCCACCAAGCTTTAACAACATTTATTTGCTATTTAAAGTATCTACCCACAAAATACAATCCAGCCCTTCTGGAATTTCAACTGAGCAAGCTGAAAAACTTGGAAAAAGCTCACGTGCCAGTAAACCTTGTCTCATCTGAAGCTGCCCCTCTCAGGTTAATTGTGGTGCATCGTTATCTCGTTCCACGCGCTCGCTGTGAGACGTCTCTGACAGACCGAACTGAGTTTCCCCAGATCTGGAGATTAATTCCCTTGATCAGCGAGTCCTGGAGCTGTTCTGCTCATACCACATCCACATCTCTGCCCAAAACCCAGTCCAGGATGTCTTTAAACAACCCCTTTCTACTTCTCAGCTCTAACCAACCTCTCCTCGTGTTACATCAAGGCAGGCGCTGTGTTTCATCCATCACACTCGTACAGGGAGGATTTCCGTGTCAGAACAAGGGAACAGCTTTAACAGAAACATGTAAGTGGAAGGGATTAGATATTTTACAGCAGAGAGAACAGCGAGCTCTGATACAAAACTCCATGTACGAGCAAAGTTTACAAATTTCAATCAAATCCAGGTTAAGCACAAAATGGAGGAGTCGGTCACATCAGGAGAACCACGGCAAAAAACGCTGAATACAACAATGGTTTGCATTCCTCCACTCTGCCTTCAGTGGAGTCGTTATTTCCCACCAACTTTCAGACCAAACAAATTAGCAATTCATGCTACAGATGTCAGAAGTTATAAAGGAAATTAATGCAACAGTCGAGCTGAAATGAGACTGAGGAAAATGCTATTATTTTCCCAGTGGACTCATACGTCCACATATCAAGTTATGCTTTGTGAAGATAATATCCAGAAAATGGTCAGAAAAGCTTAAAAAATAAACATCTAATCCATGTTGGTTTTTTGGTTTTTTTTCCCCAGAAATGCATGTGAGTGTTGGGTTGAGGTTTTGGGGGTTTTTTTTAAAGATTTAATATTGATGCATTTGATGTAAATTTGTCATTGGCAATACTCCAGTTTTTTCTAAGCAGTTTTATTCCATGACTAATGCAAGTAATAATTTTGAAATCCTGACTAACAGTGAAACAAACTCAAGTTCTAAGCTAGAAATCCAACAACTACTGCATTGATGGGACAAGGGAAAATGACATTAAGCAGAAGGAAAGATTTCTATGGGATTTTGGGCAGGAATTGTTCCTGCAGGGTGGGCAGGCCCTGGCCCTGGGTGCCCAGAGCAGCTGGGGCTGCCCCTGGATCCCTGGCAGTGCCCAAGGCCAGGCTGGACCCTGGGGCTGGAGCCCCTGGGACAGTGGGAGGGGTCCCTGCCATGGCAGAGGGTGGAACAAGATTATCTCTATGGTCCCTCCCTATCCAAACCATTCCATGGTTCTGTGAAACATAAAGCATAGCACAGGATGGAAATCCAGTGTGGAATCTGCATATTCATACAAAACAATCAACACTTTCAGTCTATTTCCAAACTTCCTATCAGCAGCTCTGATGTCAGAAATTAAAGCACACTTTCTATGCCGGATGAATAAATCTCAAATGGCAGCATAAATTTTTCATGATTCCTTCATAAATTCCTCATTTCTTCTTGTCAGTTGTCTTGGCAGAAACTAAAATATAGGAAGCTGTAAAAACGTCCATCTGCTTTAATTAAGCCAACTGCCTCCTTCCAGTGGTGTTTGACAAGCCCTGGGTGAGGCTATAGATCACCCAGAACACACAGCAAAGAGTGCAAGGGCCTTTTAAAGATAAATACAGAGGATTTCAAACCCTACCTCACCCCTGGCTCGTTGGCAACCGGCTCACAACTCCCTCAGGTTTTCCGTCGAATCCTTGTTTGGGATTCCTGTTTGTTAAACCGGAGTTGTGAGCAGCAAAGCAGAGAGGGGGATTTCCCCCCTCTGCAGTCGAGAGGCAAGAGTTTGCTACAATGGTGGATTTATTTCACTAGGCAAGGTCAGAAAACAGTAAATTAAAATCAAGATAATGAAGCAATGAATTCCCATCTGGAGTGCTGCAGACAGGTCTGGTGCCCTCTACATAAGGAGAGCATGGAATTGTTGGAACAAGTCCCAAGGAGGCCACAAAGTTATGGAGAAGCTCCACTATGGAGACAGGGTGGAAGAGTTGGGATTGGTCAGCCTGGAGAAGAAAAGGTGGAGTGGAGACTTCACAGCACCCTCCAGTACCTCAAGGGACTCCAGAGAAACCAGAGAAGGACAATTCACCAGGAGCTGGAGTGACAGGACAAGGAGGAATGGGGACAAACTGCCAGAGGGCAGGGCTAGATGGGATTTGGGGATACAGGAATTGTTCCTGGGAGGGTGGGCAGGCCCTGGCCCAGGGTGCCCAGAGCAGCTGGGGCTGCCCCTGGATCCCTGGCAGTGCCCAAGGCCAGGCTGGAGCCTGGGGCTGGGAGCCCCTGGGACAGTGGGAGGGGTCCCTGCCACGGCAGGGGTGGAATGGGATGAGCTTTAATGTCCCTTCCAGCCTGAACCGTCCTGTGGTTCCATGATTCCAGGCAGGAGGAGAATCCTCTCATCAAGAGACAATCCTGAGACTGTTCTCCCAAAGTTGAGAACATCCTCTCCAAGGAGAACCAAACCCCCTTCCTCAGCTTTTCTCTGTGCTCTTCCCAAGGAACACAGCCCCAGATGCCCCTTGAGATGCCCTTCCAGCATGGCATCCTGTAATTCCATGATCCATTCCATATCCATTGCTCAGGAGATGTACCAGAATTGCCAAGAGCATGTCCCTGAAGGGGCACCAAGGCCCACTGCTCCCTCAGCACTGTCAGAACATGGTGAGGGAAAAAGAGGCTTTGGAGCTTTGGGCGAGATGAAGAATAACCCTTAAAGAACCCAAAATCCTTAAATTCTGTCAAAACCACTGAAAATTACAGATTTACATAGAACAGAAAACTCTGGCTAAGAAATATTATTTTGCATATCTCTAAGTCTAAGAAGTGCTTGAGGCTGCACCAAAACAGGAAAGTACAGCCCAACATGATACCAAATATCAGGGAATAACTGTGATTCATACCTCAAAGATGGAAATATTTTTTCCTTAAGAGAACTTTTCTTCCTCAAGGAAACATGACTGAAATGGTTGTGGAAGGAGCACATTGTCAGAAATAGTCTGACAAATAAAAAGCTACTCTGTGTTCAAGAAGAACTTACAGAAAACATGTTTGGTTTTGGGAGTTGGAAATTTCACTTTGATTTTTAAAAATGAAACGTGGTTTCTGCATGAGAAGATGCAAAACAGTCCAGAAGGAAGAACATGAGACAAGTGTGGGAAGGAGAGTGAATCCTCCCAAAGCCATCGTAGTATCACACCTCCCTTAAAAACCTCACTGACGTGAACATGCAACTGAAATTCATCCCAGCAATGTTTCTGTTTAGATATCTTTATCAGGGAGCTGTCGGAAAATCATCAATTATCTTCTCCTGCATCTTTTTTTGAATACTTCTGTTAAACCTCGCATAGCGCAGACATGAATGAGACAGCTACAGGCAAATCATACAAAATAAATACATTTTAACAGTCAAACACAGAGAGGAACAAACCCAGGGAGTGCCTGAACCCTCAGAAGGGAAATTCCAGTGTTAAGAAATACATAATGTCATAAAAGTGATTTTTTTGTTAGCACAGAATCACTATTCCTCTGACTGTGACAGGAAAGAAAACACATGCTCACATGGAAGGTGAAAAAAAAAATTAAATTAGAAACAGGGTGTGGGGGGATGAAGCCTTCCCTGCTTCCTCTGCAGTTCGTCTGTCTGTTTGTCCATCCGTCCGTCCATCCACCCATCCATCCATCCATCCATCCATCCATCCCTGTGAAGGAGGACTCTGCAGGAGCCCTGGTGGACTCTATTCCCGAGTTTTTGAGTTTAAGCTGTCTCACCCCAAGCTGGGATGCATTTCAGCGCTCATTCCAGAGGCCTTCTCCTGCCCTGTGCATTCCCACCAAGGTGCTGCTGCAGCTGCATCCCAAGTTTCCCACCAGGCAGAGCTCTAGTGCAGGCAGCCAGGGGACAGCTGAGCCAGCAGAGAGCTGCCCAGGCCAATCCAACTGCCCAGGATTTCACAAACAGAGCCAGGAGATGAGGCTGCTCCACAGCAGTGCTCCAGGTCATGGAGAGGTGGCTCTGGCACCTGGCAGCTCCAAAGGGAACTGGAGCAGAGATGGCACCAGATACTCCATTTCAGCTCCCTCGCTCTGAAGCCAACTGCAGAAACTTTTTGTGTCACTGAAAAACACCAGTGACACGAGAAATGAGTTCTCACACCTTCTGCAGCAACCATACATTATTAATTTTTCCTTTTCCTGCAGCTGCTGGCAAGCAGCAAACAACTCCCACAAAGGGCAGGTGGATGCTCTCCCCAGTCTCCAGGGGTGGAGGGTGGGGAAGGTCAGAGCAGGAGCAGCAAAAGCATTTCCAGAGTGCCTGGATGCAGCCTGGGAACACGGCCAGGCTCAGGGAAAGATGCAAGGTGCAGGGGGAAGCCCTTCCAACACATCCAGGACAAAAAAATCTGAAAAAGCTGGGAGAGCAAAACTCCTGTGCCAAGCAGAGCAAATCCAAAGAGATCCCTGAACACACTGACAGTGAATTCCCTTTGCAGCTCAACAGGCATTTGGTGAACGTTTATATACAAGGAATTTAAAGAAGGAAAAGGTTTGCTTTTAATATCTTTTATGTTATTGCTTTGAACATCCCAAATGAAAAACATGCTGGAAGTTTAAAGTTCAGCACTCAAGGAACAGGATTTGCACAGCGTGTGCCTCGGGATGGGTATTTTCTAACACCACTGAAAATCTATATCCATCACCCGTATCCTAAAGATGCTCTCATTTTGGTTCATGTTACAAAAATCATGATTTTGCCTTCTCAGTTCAGACTGTTTATCCCAAGAACTAGAAATATCTCTGGTTTACTACCTGCAAGTGCCTGGTTCCTGTAACACTTCTGATGGAAAAAGAGAAACATCCATCAAGAAAGGGTGAGCTCAATGCACTGAGAGAAAGAGAACATGACTTTTCAGTGCTTATATTCAGTGACATAAACCTTCAAAGTGGTGATAGCCAATGATTTGACACCTCTTTTCTCTCTAAATATGCTTTAAACTCTTCCTGCCCTACAATCACCCATCTGCTACGTCAGAGCACGAATAATTTCCTTCTTTTATAAAAAAAACCAAACCCTCCACTTCTTCCTATGGTGGCTGTGCTTTCTCATACTCCAACTGTAAAAGCTTGTTTTCTAGAACATGTTCATGAAATATTTCTGATCCTAAAATTTAATAGCCCCAGAAAAGACCTCACTGGCTTTTTAAGCTTTCAGGCTGCTGCTCTCAGAAGCCAAAATGCTGCACCACTGTCAGTCATTGAAAAAGATGAAAATTCAGAAAAGGAATGTGTTTGCAAGGTGAAAGCAAGCAGGGTTTTAGGCATTCTTTATACAAATTGTATTAAATTAATAACTGGGTTGGACATTATTCTTGTGAATCAGTACAAAATAACACATTCAGAGCAAAGTACTATTTTGCAGTACGTACAGTATCTCTGCTTAGTCAAGCTGCTCTGAGTGCTGAAAACCCTGGAGTCACTCACCGATGGTCAAGCCCACAGAATTTCAGAAAACTGAATTCCAGACTAACAGCCAAAAATGCATTTAAGCCTGAAAATAATATCCAAACAACCATTTTTTGTGTACTTCTCAAGACTGAAATATTGGGATTTTTTTTTAACAACACCGCAAAAGCTGAATAAACCCCAAGTGTGAAAAAACAGCTCATGTTTCCCTCCCTGGGTATTTTTAAATGCAATGGTACTAACTGAAATGATGCTGACATGGAAAAATAATGATTTGAAGTGAAAAGTTGCTACACCTTCACTGTCAAAAATAAACATCACGTGGTGATGTTTTACCAAGCTTTGACTTGGTAAAAATGGAGCCCTGCTTTGGGATTTAACACCTTCAGCTTTATTTAATTACCTCCTTCACGCTGCTGCTTTTGTAAGCACCAAGTGTTCCCACATCGTGTTCATGCCTTACATCCTGTGCCAAAAAAAAAATCCCAGAACGTTCATATTTGGGGCTGTGACGTGGACACCCTTCCTGAGGGGCTCAGTGTGCACGAAATGAGCAGTCAGGGCTCCAGAATTCCAATGAAGAACTGGAATACCACATCCAGTGGGTTTGGGTCCTAAGGCAGAACGTTTTTCTTTTCCACTGCAGAATAATGGGATTATTTAGGATGGAAAAGCCCTCTCAGATCATCAAGTTCAACCTGGAATTCCCAAGCCAGCACTGACCCGTGTCCCCAAGTGCCACCAGGATTCTCCACGGGTCTTTGGGTTCCACCAAAAGGCACCATCATCATTTTCTCAGTCTTGGCTTTGTCCAAGTGTCCCAGAGATAATTTTTCCTGGGGAACCTACGGAGAAAAACTCCTCTGGGTGGTCCCAAGGAATGTGGTGCTGCAGGCACCAAAATTGGCTATGAGGAGCCAGGAAAAGCAGAATAAAGCTGGAAAAGTCCCCAAAGCTCCATGAAATGAGAAAGCAAATACTCAGATGCAGCTTCATCCCAACCACCCACACTGGAACAATAATGTGGACTCAAATGTTCATGAGCTCATCTTGGAGAGAGCTGAACTTTGAGTATCTACACTCCAGGGCCTCTGCAGTAGGTTCAGGCAGCAGTGGAGAAAAGAACATTAGAGTCACAAAATAAAATGTAAAATTTACAATGACAGTTAAGGGCTTTTTCAGCTGTGATTAGGATATTGTAAGAAAACTTTAAATTAAAGGATGGCTTACACTAAAGGATCTGTCTGAGGAAATGTAATCTGCCAAGGGTTTCCGCTACTCCTGAAGTAATTAGAGCACAAAACAAAAACCAAAACCACGTAACAACATTATTATCCATCATTTACTGCGTAATATATTGAATTCCTCTTGCTTAATTTGATTTTTAAAAAAACATAAAGCCCAAACTGATAAAGATATTGGCTGGTAGAAGGCTTCTGAGTACAGTCATCCCAAAGTACCTCAGTGTCAACCCAGGTTTAGATTCCAGAAGGGAAAATAATATTGGAATCATTGTGTTCCATTTGAAATTACTTTGGCAAGGCTTCTTCAGGTCTCAATTAGCTCTTAGCAGAGAATTACCACGACACACAGGCTAATAACCTCTTACAGCTTTCTTTCAAAACAACGTGTTAAACCCAGCAGTTCTCAACACTGACAAGATGCAAGCTGGGGAAAAGAAGAGGGCAAGTGGCCAAAAAAATGAGGTGGCTTTCCAAGGATGCTGTTAAAAACAAAGAAAACCAGACATCCACGGCATCCTGTGATGATTCCAAAGAGTGAGGAATAAAAAGCCATTTTCAACATCCTCTTGCTTTCTTAGTGCAGCAGTTGAGCCCCGCTGCCTCTTTCACTCAGCCGTGTGCAGCTCCTGTGCCCCATTTCTCCTTCAAATATCCCATTTCTGAGCCACTGCTCAAATGGAGACCCATTGCTGGAAATGTTCAAAACATGTGAGGATTAATCATTTGAGGATGAGTTGTGCTGCTGGGTTGATGTTGGACTCTGACCTCAGAACTCTTCCCCAGCCTTAACAATTCTATGACAAACCCTCGGATTCCTTGAAGTTCCCAGGCTTTGTACGACACGCGGAGCATTCAAAAGGTTTTGAAGGGATTCAATCTGCCCCCACTCCAAGGAGGACAACCAGTTCATGCTCAGGAATTTTCCAGGTCTAAACCTCAGCACTGCCTCGCTACCTACAACTTTGCAAGGGGCCAAAAATAGCAAAAATTTCTTCTTTTAACAGAAGAAAAGATGGGGAAAACAATAAACTTTAAAAAAACCCTTAGTTCACCTTTTTCCCCTTGAACTCGAGAACAGCGGCAGTTGGGATCATTTTATCCCTCCGTGTTCCTTCCTAGTGCAGGAAGAGCTGCCCCTAACACAGAATTCTTTGCTTCCAAGTCACTGTAATTTTCTAAAAGCAAATCAAAGTTGAAGTGTCACAGGGTTGCTGCTGAGCAATGAAGGTGGAGCTAATGCTCCACAGCGATATTTGGGAAGCAAAATTAAAAGCAAGTTGGGCTTTAGGATGAAAAGAACCTGCCACAGCCTTCTGCTGGTTTCACAGAGCCACCGTGGCTCTGAGAACTCCACTCCTGGCAGGACACCAAATCCCAACCACCTTTAGGGAATGGAAACGTCTTTGTCAGGGGCAGCACAATAAAAAAATCCAGAACAAGCAGCATCACAGAGGATGCTGGATGTGGTCACCAGCCCAAGCCCACCTTCCTGCAGAAAATCTCCCCAAAAACCCAAGATGACTCCAAAAACACAAAACCCATCATGAAGGTGATACAATTATGATCAACAAGGTAATTATTTTAGTGCTAGAAATCATTATTCCACCCCTAAACCCCAGGAGAGATTGATTAATCATGACCCAAATAGATGGAAGGAATGCTCAGAAAAGGAGCAGGTAAGGGAGGGCTGGGACATCTCAGACCCACATCCCAACACTGGCAGCCTCCACAGGTGCTTCTCAGAATCCCAGATTGGTTGGGCTGGAAAGTCTTAAATCTCATCCCATTCCACCCCTGCCATGGGCAGGGACACCTTCCCCTGTCCCAGGATGCTCTGAGTCCCAGCCTGGCCTTGGGCACTGCAAGGACCTGGGGACAGCCCCAGCTGCTCTGGGAATTCCAGCCCAGCCCCTCACCACCCTCACAGGAAAGGATTTCTTCCCAAAATCTATCTAAGCCTGCCCTCCTTCCATGACTTTTCCATCATAAATGATCACAGACGACAGAAATTAAGGATAAAAACAGATCATGAAATACAGTGGGCTGCCCCAACTGCTCCTCACTTCTCACAGCCACACCATAATCAATATTCCACCAATGCCAGGGACATTTCTAACTCCAAAGGCTGGGAAAAAACCACCTGCTATGGGGTGGAAACCATCAAGGGAAAAGAACACCTGCTGAAGAATATTTCTCAAGGAATCTCAGCTCTTTGAATAAGAAAATACCCTGTTATTTCAAACACAGTCAAGTATATTCATTTTCCTCCCAGGTGCAGTTAATTTGACAGGTACAATGTTAAAGCAAAAAATCCTGCAAGGTCTTTCCTGAAAAGGTCAGTACATTATGCAAGAGGTTTTATGGAGAGCAAAAAAAAAATCCCAGCATGTACAGAAATTTCAGATGATTTATCAATGTGCATTTGTGTCTTTTATTCCCAGATGGAGAGCAAACTTTGGGGCACACGAGTAATTTTGAGAACTGGTTCCTAAGGAAGTTACAAGCCTTGAAAATTGTTATCCTCAGTCTATACATGGGAAATAGTGGGAGGCTCTTCTATACAGAGAAATATTCAGAACTGAAGAAAAACAAAATTGCTCCCATTTGAAGTCTTATTACATTCCAGCCCTGAATTAAATTATTGGATTGTTCAAGCTGCATGTCTGGACTCTTAAACTTTCTAAGCAAACACAGAGTCCTGTAGGAAATGCATTAATAGTCAGGAAAAGTAGCAGCAATTCCTTCTAATCCAAGCTTTTTGTACTGTTCAAACTCTTCTTGAAACAATGCATCCCTTGGCCTCCTAAAACATAATTGCATTTCAAACACTTCCTTCATCCCAATTCCAATTTGGAAATGCAAACCAGTTACATTATTCCAGTAAAACGTGTATTGAGGAAATATTTAAGTGCTCAGGGCCCCAGCTGTAAATTCGGATTTTCAAGATAACATCACTAATCATAAAATTGAGTGGTTAAGGTTAGAAAAAACCTTTAGGGTCACTGAGTCCAACCCTCAACCCACCTTGTTCCAGATGTTTTTGGAACACCTCCAGGGATAGGAACTCCACCACTGCCCTGGGGAATGCTTGACAACCCTTTCCATGAAAAAAATTTCCCTACTCTCCAATCTAAACCTCCCCTGGAGCAATTTGAGGCCATGAACAACGTCTTTGAACATGGAATTAACACAGGCTTGAACCCACAAAGGGATTTGGGAAATGAAATGATGATTTTAAAGCTTTTTCCTGCTCCCTGCACCCCAATCCCATAGATTTAATAACACCTGATAGGCTGTGAAGCTGCGGGCTGCCCTGCTTGTCCTGTAGTTTTCAATCCAGAATCTTTGCCATCCTTCTGGCCTCTTTTTCCCTGTTATGAAAACTACCCCTCATGCAGCAGGAGCTCGGGATGGATTTTAAATAAGAGCTTTTGCACTTGCACTCATCTGATGGATGCAACTTGACTGGTCAATTATGTAAGTGCAAAGAGCCTATTTTCATACATTTATTAAAACCATCCTGCTTTTGTTTCCATAAGCCTGCCTCAAACCCAGCAGAATATGGCAATTAAGCCCAATTTCCATAAGCTAAACCCCGATTTTGGTTTGGCTTTGGGTGATTTGTCAGGAGGGATGAACTCAGGGGCTGCTTGGGAAGGTTCTGAGCCACGCGGGCGCTGCCACTGCGGCTCCTGACACACGCCAGGGTTTGCCCACTGCTGATGGATGGTCACAAACATCACTGGAGGTAATTCTGAGAGCACAGCTGACAGGTACTGCTATGACAACCAGGCAGCAGAACTGCCTACATTTCCCTGGAAGCTCCAAAAATAAACATTCCAGGATGTGTTTATCCGGAGTGTCTCCCCCTTCCTTTGTCCTCCTCTTTGCAAGGGGTTTTTTTTTTTTGGCTTTTCACAGAGAAAATTCATGGAGATTCTGGGCTGGTAGGGGGGAGATTCTTTGGATGGGGTTTAGGGTGTTCTCTTCAGGGAAGTTGTGGGGTGGTGGTTTGGATTTGTGCTGGGAACGGGGCATAACACAGGGATATTTCTGTTGCTGCTGAGCAGAGTTTGGGGCTGTGACAATTCCCTGGGGAGCTTTTCCAGTGCCCAACCATCCTTTGGGAAGAATCTCCTCCTGATATCCAACCTAACCTAGAGGTAACAGTCTCTAGGCTCCCTTCCCAGGCCAGCTCTATTTCCTCTGGAAAAGGCAAAAAAAAAAAATAGAGACAAGAAACCTCATTTTCACTGAGAGCATCTCATTCCTTTCTCTCTGACTTCAAAAGGCAAAACAAACAGGTATTTTATGTAAATGTGGACATTAGAAACAAAAAATAGAACAGCAAACATCAAATTCCTTTTTCATAGGCAACTCAGCTTCCACTGGCACAGCTGCAGATGAAAGTAGCAGCTACAAATTAATATATCATAAGGTCTTACCAAAGGAACTGAATTGTCTCAAATGCCAAAAGTAAGACCAAAGACTAAATTATTTTCATTTACGAAACCGTAGGGAGGAATTGCTTTCATGTTCTGAGTTATGTGTTTAGGAGGAACCTAAGTTTAGCTTGTCAGCTTCTGACAAAAGTTAAAAACAATTTCTAAAACATTTCAGAATCATTTCGAAACACGGTTTCGATGGGGGAAATGGAAACAAGACAAAATCCCTGCCTTTTTTTGTAACTGCTTTTACAGCTCCAACTCCTCGCATGTGTTTTCCTGGAGATGCCTGGAATGAAGAATCTGCCTCCAAAGCACTTCCCAGCCCTATCCAGAAACTCAGGAGAACTCCCTGACTGTTAAATACAGATATTATGGCTTGAATAGGAATAACTCTGCTTGAAAACATGGCCACAGACAGACCCTACAGCAGCTGGAATTTAAAGCTGGACGAGCATCCTAAAAGGAATTATAAGACATTTAACTCCTCCTTACAAGGAGCTGTTTCAAAACTGCATTTATTCCTTTTCCACCTCAGTGGTTTTGTCCGTCTCCTTCCCTTGGATATTGCTGTTTATAATAAACCAGGGGCTGATCTGGGCCAAAATTTGGAAGTAAAGGAAAAGCCGCTGCATCAGTTTGAATATTCTCTTCTTTTACCCCCAACATTAATTCTTTTATGCCCCGAATGCTGATCAGCACCCTGCAGACCAATGTCACCTTGAACACACTGGTGGCAATTCCATCAAACTGGTAACACCAAAAGCTTGGGCTCTGAGTGAACCAATGGCTTTGCTAAAATGAGAATTTTACTACATTAGACAAGTCAATAAATCAAATATTTTACAAAAAAGAAAGGAAGAATTATCTTCTGTCACTAGTAATGGGTGTGCAGAATTTATAGNATTTGAACTAAACATATATTTGCATATAGTCCCTGTAATCCAGTTGTTCCCATGCGTTTCTCCATTTCCCCTGTTCCCCCACGGCTACAATTTTATCTGATCCAGAATATTTGAATCCACTCCTTAATCAGGAGTGTTTTAATCTGGAAGCAAAGCACAGAGAGAAGCTCTAGGAGAAGCCAAAGGACTGGTCTAAAAGAGGAATTAGAGCTCCATTTTCCAGCTGTTTTTATTCTTTTTCCTATTGGTTCACACTACCAGATACATTCCATGCAGGGAACAAAATAAATTGTGGATACATTTAAAATTTAGTTCCCTTGATTTGGTTCAGGGCACAGAAACTGCCCAAGGAGGTGCTTTCAAAAATGACACAAAATTGCAGGTTCAGAGTTATTTCTATGGAGGGGATGCCACAACTTTAAAAGACAGAATTTGTTCTTAAATTTCATCTGGTTTTCTTCAATAAAACTTTACAAGGGTGGAAATAAATGGAGCAGATGGACAAAACAAGGTATTTTACAATGCAGTTTCTGGGTTTGGAAACCACGTTAACTCCAACAGGAAAAATGAAAAGCATGGAAATAATTGAGAAGCACTTCCAAAGGAGCTGGTGCAATGGGAATGAAAGAATCAGGGAATTAGGGATGAACAACCCCCCTTGGGACATCTGAAGATATTCATCAACACCATAAAGCCTGGGAAATTGTTTTGTCTTTAACTTTTAATACTCCTCAGACATCCTACAGGCACTGAGGGGAGTCAGAAAGAATCAAAGACCATCAACACATCCCATTTCTGCTTCCTCGGGACTTCGTGTTCAGCAGGGGATAAAGACAAGACTATTTTTAAGGATAAAAATTCCAAGCCTCTGTCCTAACTGTGAACCATCGTGCTTTGTATTGCTCCAAATATTCCACGAGGAACTGGCGGGGGGAAGGATCCCTTTGTGCTTTAAGGAAAAAAACATTGGCAGGGAAAGGATCTTTTTAACCTTTGCTCTTTCGTTTGTATGGCCAGAATCTCACAGTGCCAAATAAAACCCAAGGTGAAATCCCCACCCAAGTGAACACTGAGAGGCAACAATGTGAAGAGAACTCAATTCCAGAGGGGTTTGGGTGGGAAAGGATCTTAAATCCATCTCAGAGTTGCCAAACCACCTTCAAAATTAATAAAAAAAGGAAAGAAATCCAAAGGGCTTCAGATGTTCCTCACCAGCTCTCCAAGCTATCCTTTTTTCAAACACCAGGGGCTTCCCAAGCATTCCAAACCATCAGGAAGAACCCAAAGATGGCTCAATCTCCTGACTCCTATTTATTCAGAATGGATTTTATTAGGGAGTTAAGGAGACTTCAGAAGCCAAGATTAAAGTTATGGTGCATTTTTATGAGGAGAGCAGGAGCGGTGGTTCAGGATTTTATGTAAGGAAACGCTGACAACTTTACAGCCATGGTAGCTTCCAGTAAATGCAGAAGAGATTTCTCCAGGCAACTGGTAAATATAATGTTTTTCCCTTATACTTTCATCTCAGTACACATAAAAGCATTTGACACACTTAATAAAATGTCACCAGCATAAAACACTGCACAAAGGAATGCTAAATAATGACAGAACTGCAATTATTGAGGAAAAAAATGAGCATTAGGAACATTTTCAGCCTCTCTCTACATTACTGGGGCGATGGAATTTCAATTTATAAGCTTTTAAAATTCTTTCTTGCAACACCAATAATGAAATTATCCCTGGACATACAACTCCATACAACACCACCTAATTTGAGGTCATATGCAAAACACGCAATTCATCCTCCAAAGAACAACTGAACTCCTCTAAGATACGGACAGCATTTTACGGCACCTGCAGCTGGCTCCAAAAACCCAGCTTCTCACACTGACACCACCCATAAATTTTTGGTGATGACTAAACCAGGCCACTAAAACGCTCCTCCAGAGGGAATTTTTCCACCGCTCTTTGCGTGAGAGGAGGAGGAGAAGGCAGGGCAGGCTGGCTGCAGCCTCGTGGCTGCCGTTCCCAAGCGAGGGCTCGGGAAGCTCCGGAGCTTTCCCCTGGTACTCACTTGTTCTGCATCATGTTCATGATCACCCAGTCGAAGGGATAGACGTTCTTCCCAATGAGGTTCTTGAACATGATGAATGTTTCCATCAGGAAATCCTAAAAGGAGAGATGACATTTGGAGAAAATGGGACCAAACAGCTCCAGGGGATGGTGGCAGTTGTTAATGACTGCTCTGCAAAGGGGTCTCTGTGTTCTGCTTCCTCCAAAAGGTATTTTTTATAAAAACACACCTAAATCCGACTCAAGCATGTTTATACATGATGCCCCTAAATCCTACAATAATTCCATTTCAGAAATTGTAACCACAGTAATCCCACATTTAAGCAATCCTTGGGATTCATCAAGGCCAAGCACTGGTTCACCAGTTATCCAAAAGGAGTTTCTGCTGGCAAAAACGTCTTTTTTTTTCCATTTTTTTTCTATGGACAAAATCTCCCAGTTCCTTCATGTACTGTGGCACACCTGTCATGACATGCAAAAAAAAAATTGATAAAAGCACATTGGTTCATGGAAAAAGGGCAAAAAAAAAAAAAACAAAGAAAAATATTTATTTGACTCACAATTGCACTAAAAAAACTCCCTGGAGTCAGGTGATGAATAATCCCTCCCTTCGTGGATATTCTCCAGAAATTGAGATTGTTTATGTATTAAAATAAAAACATGTTCCAGCTCAAATCATCACCCCCACCTGAGGCAGAGGACAAAAATGGTTTGGACATCCCAAAACCAGGAGGGACCCTCCCTAAAGGGAGCAGCAGGAATTGCTCCTGCAAACCTGCCCAAGAAGAAGTTAATTTTACAGAATAAACCAATTTATTTCCACACAGCTATAAACAAACAATTCTTCGGACCGGAAACTTTGTGTACTTTACAATGTAAATCATCTGCTACAATTTGGGAATCTGTAATTGCTATCTAACAATTTCAGTCATATCAAATGCTGCGAGAAAGATAAAGGAAAAAAGAGAACTTCATGCAGAAAGTCCTTGATCCACTTCATACAGAGATAAAAATGAACTTTTATTCCAAGGTTAGAATATCTTCCCTTTGATACAGTTTCTCAGTAATGGTATTTATCTGGTCTATCTTTAAAATGTCAAATGCCTACAAAAAAAATCCCCAATATGTTCCATCGACTGGACTTTTAACTAAGATTGGTTTCTGTGTAACCTTTTCAGTGAGAAACCAATCTGAAGTCCCTGCTCTCATCAGTCTTCCTTCATGTCTGAGAGCCAGGATCTTCAGCAGATTTATCCTTGAATCCACTGCTCTCTTCCCATGCCTTCCTGGCTCAGAAATTCC
This sequence comes from Regulus satrapa, assembly GCA_013396955.1. Lineage (NCBI taxonomy): Eukaryota > Metazoa > Chordata > Aves > Passeriformes > Regulidae > Regulus > Regulus satrapa. The sequence continues at coordinate 261,050 of VWZN01019103.1, forward strand.
CCGTCAGTGGATGCAAGGAGCTGCAGAGATCCCTAGGACACGGCTTTGGTATCAGAATCCCAGAATCCCAGACTGGTCTGGCTGGGAGGGACCTTAAAGCCCATCCTGTTCCACAATTCCATCCAGCTTGACCTTGGGCACTGCCAGGGATCCAGAGACAGCCCCAGCTGCTCTGGGCACCCTGTGCAGGGCCTGCCCACCCTCCCAGCCAGGAAATCCTTCCCAAAATCCCATCTGTCCCTGCCCCTAGCATTGGGAAGCCATTCCCTGGGTGCTGCCCTTCCAGGCCCTGGTAAATATTCTCTCTCCGTGTTTCTTATTTCACAAACAATGTGACAGTTCCCCCTCTCTGGGCTCATTCCAGACCCACCTGGACCCTGCCCTGGCTGGGGCTGGGTGATTTCCAGAGGTCCCTCCCAACCCCAGCAATTCTGGGATCTTCCAGGGCACTGGGCTCCACCACGTGCAGAACACTCCTGGTCAAATATCTCATGTGATTTTCCCACACAACATCAGCAAGGATCACACAATCCCAGAACCGTGAAGTGGGAAAAGCCCCCCAGGACCATCAAATCCAAGCTGTGACCCAAGAGCCCCAGAGATGCAGCGCCTGAAGCTTTGGCTTTAGCAGGAGGGACAGCAAATCTGGAGCTGCTCCTGCACTGATCCCACCACTGGGTACAGCCACAGCCATCCCCGAGCCTCTCCTGCAGCTCAGGAAAACCTGTTTAACAGCTCCAACTGCTCATCTCCCTGCTCGTTTTTCCTCTGTTTTGGTGCAAGGATTCCATTGTTGATGATTTGGCTCCTTCCTGAACCTGGGGCTTCTGGCCTACTTTGCTGATTCAGCTCTGCCTTTCCATCCCCCTGATATTTACATTTTAGTAACCCCACGCTCACCCAGGTACTTTAAATAATGCTCTGTAACAACTCAGCTAATTATTGATCAAATAAAGGCTCCTGATGTTCACCTGGGGTTTATGTATTCATAATATTGCTCTTTTTTTCTATTTTATGGTTCTCATAGAAAAGCAAATGGTTTAGATGAATTAACCTCATTTTATGAGGAAAACTCTGGGTTTTTGAGGGACTGGGAAGAGAGGGAAGCCACCAGGACAAGAAAAAGCTGCTTATTTTCAGCATAACTGGAAGCAGGACAAGTATTTCTGAACATAAAAACCTGTAATAAAGGAGGAAGTTACAGCTCCTGCTCTATATCTCCAACTCCAAATACAAATCCTATTTAATAGGAAATAGAATTCACAGCACGCAAGACCCCTACAAAATTCCCATCCACTGATGGAAAGGAGACAGCCTGAGCTCAGCCTGAGATTCTCCACATGGCACAACAGGCATTTTTTGTCAACTAAACCACATGTGTCTCAAATAAAAATAGTTTTTACCAAGTAAAAAGAGGAGAAAAAAAATCAGCTAGTATCAGAAATAACCTCCGTGATTTCAGATAATGTTTCATCCCAGGATGACAGCAGAATCACAGATTTTGATTTTACAGAATCACTGCAGAGTTCGGGCTGGAAGGGATCTTAAAGCAAGAAATTCCTCTTTGAACAGACATTCCTTAATAAATCTAAACTCTGTATTCCACAGAGAGGTAAAATCCTGGTTTTATTGCACTCCACCTCATCTTTTCGCAGACTTTTGAGGCCAAATATGACCATTATAATAATCTAAACCTGCCACCTACATAACACAGACCATAAAGTTTCCTTCAGCACTTCCAGCCCTGAGCTTCCAATTCCTGCCTGAGCAAGAGCAGAGGCTGAAGGAAGATTTAAGGGTTTCCAGTGGTGAAAAAGAAACCACGGCTTAAGTTTTCCCTTTTTCTTGGCCTTTTATTTAAGAAAAAGCTTTTCATTTCTGCCTGGTTGGATGTAGTCTCGGTTCTAAATCACTGCTCTGTGATTAAACTGAATCCTCTGCAATAGGAGGTGCAGTTTTTACCTCCAGCTCTGGGTTTAAAAGCAAAGACTCTTGGGTTTCAGTTCTACTGAGTGAGTCAAATGAGAGTGGCACAAAAAATTGTTGGGTTAAAGAAGTGAAAAAACCATAGGAAAAAAAAAAAAAAGAAATCGTTTGCTCACTGTAGTTTCTGTTACTCACAAGAACATTTAAAAATGTTCTGCCATTAAACCTCCTCACCTTCATGAATATTATTTAATATCAGCTCTGAGCTTTAGAGATGCCAGAGCAGGTGCAAAAAGAGGCTTCAGTACCTGAAAACTGGAACAGGCAAAGAGCACAAACCCTGCCCAGCACAGGCAGAGAGAAGAATAACACAAATTCAAGACAAGCTCCAGGCAAAAATGACACAAGAGAAAGCTCCTGGCGTGGTTCTGGTGGGGCTGGGAGGAAGAAGAGAAGCTGAAGGAGGATTCAAACCCAGCTGGAAGCTGCCTGCAGCATCCCCAGGGTGGCAGGGGGATGGCTGTCCCCCCAGCCCTGCCTGCCCATGTGGCACTGGCCCTTTTAGGGTACCCCAGAGTTCTCTCCTCAGCTAAAAACTCCCTTCTATTATGCCCTAGTTAACTTGGATTGTTGCTTTAGCCAGGCTACCCAGCGACTCTGAGAAGACAAATTTCAATTACTGTTGCTTATTTAACAACTAAGGGCGTCTTTAAGGTTAAAGTGTTTTGCATAAAAGGGAAAAGAGAAAGTGAGCAGATCTCTAAGTAAAAACTACTTCGAGAAATGAAATCGGGACATCTGGAAGATTTAACACTGAAAGTTCCTTTCCTAAGGAAGCCTTTTAAAAATTCTTTTTCTTCTTTCCTTACCAGATTTTTGTAACGTCTCGTTGTGACTATTTTTTACTGCTTTGTTTTAATTGCCTTCAATCCACTGTCTCATGTTTTAAAACACCAAACAGCTCCAGCTGTACTCCAGTGTGTGTCAGGCTGCCTAAATAACTGTTTTACATTAAATCTCTAATGCCAAATGCATTTTGCTCACATCTCACAAGTGCATTTAACGACCAGTAACAGGGAAAAAAAAACCCCAAACCCAAACCGAGCCATCTTATGAAGGGATAAAACCAATTAAACTCACCACAACATCCGACCTCATCTTTCCAAAAGTCTTGATTAAATGGGCATAGTGATAATCCTCCATTTGTCTCAGGATGGCTGTCATGCAGGCCACGAAACTCCCCTGGCAAAAAGCAAAGCAAAGGAATTCATTATTTAGCATAATGCAACATAATACTGGCTATCAAAACATAATATTGCTAGGGAGAACCACAGAATGCAGTGGAGATAATTCTATCATTAAAATTCATTAATGGATATGCAAAATTCTGTCAAGGATACAACAACAACAACAACAACAACAACAACAAATCTCAAAAAGTTTCCAGTTTCCAATTTCATGGGTTTATCACTGAAGCTTTTGCGACATATTCTTCATCTAAAAATTGCTCAGACATTAAAGTCTCTGCAAGGTAATAAACAGCACTCCTAAAAATATCACACAATATCAGCATTTGCATTTGGAAAGTCAATATTCTGCTCAAGGAAGAAATCTTTTTTAAATTAACATAGTGAGCACTCCAGCTAAACCAACCCCAAGTTTTCATTTCACTGTGTGGTATTTTCAGATTTTCAGTGAACTCCATAAAACCAGAAGAGCAGCACCATCCAGATATCTCTCAAAGCACAGAAAAAGTAAAAAGTGACCAAGAGAAAGTTTAGTCTTTCCTTCTGGTGGGTGAAAGTGTTGTAGTACCAATCCAACCCATTCCCAAGGCTCCTAGGTGAAGTAAAATCCCATAAATGGGAGCTTCTTGTCCATCCTCCCTCTCTGCCTTTATCTGCTAAAAGCCCCTTAATGATGCCCATCATCATCTTTTCTGGTCTTTAAAGCAGGAGGAAAAACCTCTCCTGATGGTAAAAACACCAGCAGAATGACTTAGAAATTATTCCTTCTCTGGTTTGATAAAATTGCAAATCCCCCTTTCTCTGCTGTTTTCCAGCCACAGCCCAGGAGAACACTCAGGAATTTTCTCTCCATAAAGGCACACAGACTTTATTATTACCTTTAAGGTCAGCATTAATTTCAATTTAAAATCTTTATTTCCACATCAGTCCAAGTAATTGAGATCAAACCCAAAATGACAGTGGGTCACCTGCCTGTGCTCTGAGCCCTCTTATTTACAGCTTAATCCCCAAATTCCACCTGATCAGTGCTCCTGGAATTTGCTTTTCTCCTGCAATGAAGAAGAAATCTAAACTCCTACAGGACTGATTTTGGGAATACTGGATTTTGTGGCACCTGCAAACTCCATGAATATGGAAGGAAAGGCCACCCCAGCTGCTGCTCTGGGATATCAAAAGAACTTTCTGACAAGCAAAGCTGGAGTTGGAATGGAACTAAGATGGGACCATCTCAAAAATCCAAACACTAATTGTCAAAACAGCACCTAACGAGCTTGTCCCCAGTCCCTCTCCAGCTCTCCTGACAGAAACTTGTTCAATTTTGTCATTTCAGCTCAAGCTGAGCCCCCAAAGTGGTGCTGAGCAGACTGGGTGAGGGTCTTTAACCAGTTAGCAACACTCCTTCCTGTTTCCCTGCATAAAATAATGACTCATGCTCATCCCAGTGTTTATCTTGGTAATAAAATCCCTTCCTTTGATACAAAATTGTTCCTTGAAGCCAAGGTTGCATTACACACATGCATCCCTACTCCAGCATTTATCTGCAGATCCCCACCTGCAAACCACTGTTTAGCATTAAAAGGAAAGTACAACTACCAGCCATCGTTTTCTTTGTGAGGTATCACTTGCAGCCTGCACGTTCTTAATTACAACGCTAATAAAGGTCTGTAATTATTTAGAGGCAATATTTGTACTCTAGTTGTTTTTAATATGCTCTACTAACCAGTTAGCAATAGCTAACAACATGATTAGATTTTAATCTTAAGTTGATTTTTAATCTCTAGCTATATTTGGGGATCATTGTCATCATCTACAGACCAGCACTGGAAGCAATACGTAGAAAAAAAAGGTGCTTAATTCTCAAAAAAATCAATTTTAATTTGAACCATAGGAATAATTGCAAAGCTTTGTTTATCCAGCCAGTCCTGCAAGGGGCTTCCATTGCCCTGGGCATTTATCAGCTATTTATTCACTGAAATAGTGGCAGAGCTTGCCCTGGAAGTCTTTCCCTATTGCAAAGCTCAGAAATGAAGTGGTCAAAAAAAGAGGAAGATAATTAAAGAATATCCACGAGAGAAGCATTTGCCCACACGTTGCCACAATTCCTGGCTCTCCTGGATTGCTGCTTTCCAAACCAGGGCCCCTGAGGGTCACATGGCTCCTGGGCCAACAGGGCTGGAGAGGGCCCAGCAGGAAAGGCCCTGGGGGCGCTGAGGGGGTGGAATTGTTGCCCTGGAGGGCTGACCTGGAACAGAGACCAAGAGAGGAAAAGGATAAAATGGAGATTTATTAAAAGGCCTCAGTGGATGCACCTTGGGCAGTGCCAGAGCCCAGGCAGGGCTGCAGCCAAAGTGAACCCAAAATGGGCACAAAATGGACGAGTGGGCACCAGGTCTCACATTGTCATGAGCTTTGGTCCATTAGCATATGACAGCTAATTGTCCAATTAAAGCTTTAACTCGTGAACCTCCATCCTCCTTGCTTTTCTCCCTTTACTTTTATGCTATTTCTGTTTTCTAGGCCTGAAATCTGCATTGGCCATCCTTGGTCCCAAGGGAGGGAAGGAATTGTTTTGTCTGCCCGCTCTGTGAAGGGAGCTCAGCACCACCCAAAATGAAACCCAGAACTGCACTGAAATAGCCCAGAAAATAGAGAAGCTAAACCTGAAGGTATCAGATGAGCCCAGGTGTGTCCAGGTGTGCCAGAGGCCCCGGGATGGGAGCAGGAATGGAGTGAGCAGAGCAGGAATTGTCCCCTGTGCTGGCACTGCTGTGGGACCTCAATCCTGGGGGCACTTTGGATCCCTCAGGACAAGGGGACATAAGTGAGGAGTGAAAATTCAGCTCCATTAAAAGAAAACAAACCTCAACCCAACACCAAAGCATCTCTTTTTTTCTTTGGAAAGGATGCCTGATTACTTAGAAACACATTTTATATTAAAGGAAAAAAAAGGAAAAAAAAAAAGATAATGCAGTTCTAAACTGTGACATTACTTCTGATTTCTGTAAAATTTAGTTCTGAAGGAAAACCTGAAGAGGCTCAGGGATGCTCCAACATTACTTATTTTCCTAAATCACTTTTCAAATAAAACACTCAATGTTCAAATAGCTCTTGAACAGATACAAGAAGGGAAATTTTAGTTTTAAATAATCCCCACAAGTAACATTAACACTGAGAAATTCCAGAATGAGAAGAGAATCCCCTGCAGGAGAGACCACACATGCCAACACTCTTCTCCCTCAGGGATAAAAGATCCTGTTTTAAACAGGCTTGTCCATTTTCTCCCAGTGAAATATTTAAATTGAAATATTAAGCTCTTTATGTATAGTGAGAAAATCTAGAGAAATCAAACCTAACTCAGCTAAGTGATGTCTCATTAAAATGTCCCTGTTACCACGGTCAGGAATAGATTAAGCTTCATTTATTTTTTCCATTAAATATTTCTTATGTGGCCTTAAAGGACTACAAAGCTAAATAAATAATGGAAGAATAGGTAATAAAAAAGCCCCAAACAAAATCACTTGAATTAATTCATTACATTTTGGCTTTCAGAACATTTCCACAGAATTTATTTTGGTGGAAAGGATTTAAGTCCCTCACAGTTCCCAGAGAGTTTGTGAAGATAAAATATGAAGTTTTTTTCTCTGCTTACAACTTATATTCTCTCTATATTAGCAATAAATAAAGAACTAAAAATCAATTGTTACCAATTCTAGAAGGCACTCATTAAATTGTCACCACTTACAGACTCACAAGATAAAAATCCAACTTTAAAATGTTCCAAATTTCATCTTTTTGCCATGAGAAAATGTAAAATCCAATTTGTCTGCAGACAAGTTTGCTCACTTCAATAATATATTTTATGTAATTTATAATATAAAGGTATTAAAAAAACCCAGCCTGAATAAGGCAGAGGATCTCCCATCTTTTCTTCTTTTCAAAAAGATTTTATATGATAAAAAAGATAAAAATATGGATGGAAGTTTCAGCTTCCTGGGCATCCTGAAGGGAGTTTGATTCCTGAAGTTTTTTCCAGCAGCATCACATGGGGATGGGCAGGGAAAAGACCCAAAACAAAGCAGAACACCCCCAAAGACACATAAATTCCCCTCTATATCTAGAAATTCATGCATGTATTTCTCACTGTATTAAAACAAACATTTCTTTTCTCGTAATAGAAAATCCCACGATAAATTCAGCAGCGCTTTCAGAGACAAAATGATTCTGTGGCTGCAGCAGCAGGATAAAAACAAGTGCAAAACGTTCCCATTTATCCCATTTTTTACTGTTCACCCAGAATATTCCATTTCCTTTGGACAAACCCTGCCTCTTGAACGTGAGAATAAATCATGTGAGCCTTTTTCCTTGCAGAAGCAGAAGTTCACACCTGCAGTAATGGCACTGGTCAATATTTGGGCATTTTCCTGCTGCCACTTACATTATTTTGAAGCATTTCTTTGCCAATCAAGAGGCAGTTAAGGTATTTCCAGTGACAAACTTTGCTTCCAGAGCTCCTGGAAAAGATGTACCACCTCCTTTACCTGATGTGACTTAAAGAGTTCAGAGCCTCCCTGAGCAGCAAAACTGATTTGAGGTCAAGGCAGGAGAAGTCCGTGCAAAATGCTCTGACGTGGGAGTTTCGAGGTGAATATCAGTTTATGTCCTCTTCAAACCTTGTCTTACCTCAGGAAGTATTTTACAAACAGTGGGAGGTGTCCCTGCCATGGCAGGGGTGGGAATGGATGGGATTTGAGGTTTGTCCCAACCGTTCCACAGTTCTGTGATTTCCAGGACTGAAATTCGCTTTGCAAAAGGTTTATTTGTTAAGGAGTTGGTGATAACGCAGTGGGAAGAGACACAAAGAGCTTCCTGAGCCAAAAATGCTTTGCACCAACTTCTGTAAAAAGCAGGCGAAAAAATTAATGAGATGTTTTAGCAACACCATTTATCATGTTTCTAAGGCTCTTTTAAAAAAAAAAAAAAAAAGTCCATTTTAACCAAAAAATGCTTTTCTTTTAAAAGCTCCACACAGCATCAGTATTGAACAGTGCCCTTCAGTGGAACCCACAGTGCTTAGGAGTTCTCAAGGTCAGTACATTTATTTCTGGTTTCCTAAATGCAATTGCCTCTCCTCATGGATTTTTTTCCCTCCCTCTGCTACACTAAACATTATTTCACTGAAAATCTACAGAATTGTCCTCAATAAATCTGTTTCAGGTATCTCGGGTTACATATCTATTAATACTGATAATAAAATTATAAATGCAGTCATAAAATACAGAAAACAACTGTATTTATGGGACTGGCCAGTATTCAAACAGTAAAAAATAAAAAAGGAGAAGCCATTAAAAAATGTTTTTAAAATAATTTTGCAAAATGCAGTACTAAATATGGGAATACAACCGTAGTACCAGGGCCTCACCAACCTCACAGGGAAGAATTTCTTCCAAATATCCAACCCAAATCTCCCCTCCTTCATTTTAAAGCCATTCCCTGTTTGCCCTCGCAGATATTTCCTTCCAAAATTCACTGAGGAGGAACAATAAACCCAAACCTATTACAGTGAGAAACCAAATTTTATGTATCAAACACAATTAATGTTGGAAGCCACATAAAAAACTTTGACACAGACCAGGAAAAAAACTGGAGGAAAAGATAACCTTGAAAAGGAAATTATTGGAGTCAAGTGGCATTCCCAGTTAGGAACCCAGTGCCTGGGACAGCCCGCAGGTATTTCAGATATTGTCTCTGCACCGTGACAAATTGTGGGAATAAGAGGAAGAGAAATGATCTTTTAAATGATAATCTTCACACCAGACAGGTGATGCTGCCAGATGAATACACTCCTAAAAGCAACAGCCATTTTGAAGACAAATTATCCCACTTTTGGTGCTTCTCATCCGCCTGTTTTAATGTAAATTATTTAGCAACTGCTTCATTGAGGGGCTCAGCGAGCTTGAGAGATAAGAAATGTGTGCAATCCAAATTTAATTGATGAACCCACGCAGTTCAGAGATGCCTGGATTAAAAAGCTCCTTGCAGGAGGAGGTCTCCTTGGGGAAGCTTTTGCATTTTGTAATTAATTCCTACCTTGGGTTCACTCAGCACATCCCACCACAGCCTGGGGCTGCTCCCTTCCCGAGCTCTGGGACAGAGCACGCTGGACACGGGAAGGTTTCAGGCTCTGATGTGCTGCTGCTCTCAAAGCTGCAGAAGGTGACCCAGCCTTTGCAGACAGGAATTACTGCCAGGCCCTCATCAGTGGGGAAAAGAAAGGCAGGGCTGTCTCTACAACTGCATGATATCAAAATGAAACCCCCAGCACAGGCAATGTTCCCATTCCCTCCTCCCCAAGGAGCAGGAAAAGCGATGAAATGCACAAAGACTGATAACAGGCTGGCTGCTCCTTTGTTCTGACTTAAGCTCAGTTTTCTGTGATATTTTATGTTACGGCAGCAAAACTATTGGTATTTACACAAATGCATGTATCAATATAGTAAATAAGAGAAATACAATTTCCAGACAGCCACATTTCAAATGAGAATTCCTGTTCCAATATTGACAGATAAGAGGAGCTGAAAAGATTAATACCCAGTGGCAGCAAACAGGGGATTTCACAGGAGTGAAATTGCTCTTCTCTGCCTACAGGAATGTCCTCACCTTACCTGGCTCTTCCCTTGGAATTTGGCTCCCAAATCACTCCTTTCACCCCTGCCATGGCAGGAACACTTTCACTGTCCCAGGAGCTCCAGCCCCATCCAGCCTGGCCTTGGGCACTGCCAGGGATCCAGGGGCAGCCACAGCTGCTCTGGCAATTCCATCCCAGCTCCTCCCCACCCTCCCAGGAACAATTCCTGTATCCCAAAATCCCATCCAGCCCTGCCCTCTGGCACTGGGAGTCCCTCTCCAGCTCTCCTGGAGCCCCTTCAGCTCCAGGGGCTCTGAGCTCTCCCTGGAGCTTCTCCTCTCTGGGATGAACAATCCTAATTCTCCCAGGTGGCTCCAGGGCAGAGGAGAGGAGTTTTATCCTTGTCCCACGTGCACAAGTTGTCTCTTGCACTACTTTACTTCACCTGTAACTTCTGCAGGTTGTTCAGTTTTATAAAATGCGCACAAACTTTGCAAGGAGCAGAGGAAAACCTCCACAGCATCTCCCTTTTCCAACAGAGATCCACAAGCCCAAGTTTCTGTATTTTCCAGGAGCTGTCTGCACGTGTTTGGAGAAGCAGCCATATCTGCATTTTATGCCCTCTCAAGGAACACAACCCTGTTTAACACTTTGCATTTAATTAAAGGGAGCAGGGAAGGCCTCGTCTGCAGAACCTGAACACAAGAATATGTGGGCTGAGTCTCCAAGAATGACCCAATTCTTCCCGAACATTATTAAATTGGAATTTTGTTTCTTATTAAACTCGCTGCAACTCAGAAGACTTTGGGGGATTCTCTCAGACAACCCAGTGCTAAACAATGTGCAGTCTCCAGAAGAGCTTCAAAGGTGCTGCATGAAAAGAATATGAAATCAATCTCTCAGCTGCAATCTAAGCAAAAGGAGATGAACTTTTCTATTGTGGAAAAGTGAATTAATTAAACCCCTCTTTTCTTACGATTTGGGCCGATGACCAAAACGTTCAGCAGAATAAGCTCCAACAGGATGCTGCTGATAAAAGGCTCTTTATCCTGCTCCTCCCTGGGCTCAGCAGAAATCCAACTCCAACAGGACAAAAGGAGACCATCAGCGAGGTGAAGGACAAACTGCCTGAGCTAAAGGAACCAGTGGGAGCCAGGAATTCCCTGCCACACACTGGATTTGTGCTTTTATACTGATTTTGAATCAATAACGCTTTTAGTTAACAAACAAACTGAACACGTTAAACACATCTCACTCTCCCCCATTCCAGGGAAAAGCCGAGATCCCAGAATCCCTGACTGGTTTGGGTGGAAGGGACCTTAAAGCTGATCCCATTCCAGCCCTGCCATGGCAGGGACACCTCCCACTGTCCCAGGCTGTCCAACCTGGCCTTGGGCACTGCCAGGGATCTCCTCCTGAAGGAAAGAAGGGAATATCTGCTCAGGAAGCTCTGCTGCTTCCAGATGAAGCTAATTCAGGTTTGTCTGTACTTGCAAGTCAACCAAATCCCACCTAAAATATTTTAGGAGAATGAGTTTTTGATTTTCTCACTAAACCAAAGGTGCAAAATGTGTTTTGACAATTTTCCTCATTATATCCAGCACTCTCCATGTATTCCAGCAACAAGAGAACATTCTGAAGCGCTGGTTTTCCACCACTGAAATAAATTCCGACTTAAAACTGAAATTTATTTTCCTCCCCAACTTTGTTTTTGGCAGAACTCAGAAGGGAAAGAAGTAAATCCCTCCCAAACAAGGAGTCATTTATCACGTTCTAACAATAACACTCCCACATTAACAACTGGATTAGAGATGGATATTCAGCTCTGGAATTGCTTTCCCCTACCTACGGGCCCACGTGTGGGCAACAAAAGCAACTTAAGTTGAGAGATGCTTTTTAATTACACATCCACACTTAAACAAGAACTAATCTCTCCTTGGAAAAAAGCAATTAAATCCAAACCAAGATAAAAATCAGTGGTTTAGAACATTCCAAAGTGAAAATCAGCTCCTCGGGCTGCAGGGCAGGCCAGGGAGTGCTCCTGGGAAGGGGCGGGTTTGCCCCAGGAGCTCAGCCCTGCCTTCACCTGCCTTCCTCCACCACTCCAAGAAAATGCATGCATATCCCAAAATACACATCCCTTCTTCCCAGTTCTTTTCCTCCCATCTGGGCAGCAACAACAGGACCAAGCAGAATCTCTTTTCCAGGTTCTGATGTTCAGGTTCATGCCCAGACTCAGCCAGGATTTCCCATCCCAGCCTTGGAGAACCAGGAATCTGTCCCAAGGGAAAGTAAAATCAAACCAGCAAAGGCAAAGCAGCTTTAAGATAGATTCAAAATATAAAATAAATATTAAGAAATAAAGAAAACCCCTAAAATCAGCACGCAGACTACTGTGAAACCTCGATGGAATGGTGGGGAGTGCAACTAAATTTTCTTTAAGGCCCCTCCCAGCCCAAACCGTTGTGTGATTCTGTGATTAAAATACCACAGAATTCAAATATTTCTGTATTCCCGTGTGTTACAGTACTACTTAGAGATACTAAAAATACAAAAAAAGGGAAAAGAAAAATACCAAAATGTCCCAATTATTCCAGAGCCCATTTTTAGATCTGAAAACATGGGTGTGAAATGTTTTATTCCTACTTTAATGCAACAGTGTCATTATTTGGAAAGTACTTTTTCCCAGCATAATTTCCATACATTTAAAACCATCCCACCTAATTTTTTGGGGGGCATAACATTTGAAACCACAGCAGAAAATCAACCAACCCTGAGTTATGGCAGAGCCTACAATACTCATCCCACTCTTGACATTTGGCAAAAATGGGATTTGTAACTTCTCTTGACATGGCTGAAAAATAGATATCATCTGTTGAGGAGGTAAATGTAAGCATTATTTTTAAAATGCTTTTAAAAAACCTCAGCGAAGCTGCCAAGGAAGTAGCTCTGATTAGGTTGTCCCTATAAGTAACTGTGAGGTATATGGACAATTTCTGCATAAAGAGAGTACAAACATTACCCAAAGTCATTAACTGCTAGGCAGGAATTAATATGTTTACAATTCAAGCCAAGTGATAAATATGAATATATAAAAGCCAAATACTCATTGCATCCCTGTGAATTATTAAAATCCTTTCTTTTCTTAATAAATGGAAAATTAACATGTACAAGCATTCTGCTTTTTCCTGTTACTGGGTTGTTGGGTTTTTTTTTCCCTAGAAAGCTTATCCTTGTAACTTTTGATAACACCTGAAATTTAAAAACAAAAAAAAAATTTAAAAAAAAAGGCCAAACAAAGAAATGACACTTTAAAGTTCAAGTCTGTTAAACTAAAATTTTATGAAAAACCTCCCATCATGAATTGCCTGTTCAATGAGCTCCTGTGGAATACCAAGGCCAGGCTGGATGAGATTTGGAGCCACCTGTGATCATGGGAGGTGTCCCTGCCCATGGCAGGGGGTGGAAGGGACGAGCCTGGAGGTCCCTTCTACCTGAACCACTCTGTGACAAGGGACAGAGAAGTTCCCTCCTGAGAAAGCCCCAGATTCTCCCAGGAAGGCACGGCGTGGATGGATTTACATTTTCCTGAGGTTTCCAAATCCACAGCAGTGGGGATGAAAGGAGAGCACAGCTGCTGCTCACAAATTCCACCGCGTCAGAACCAGGAGGCAGCGGCTGAAGCCAACAGGAGATGAATTTCAAATATGAGATGGGACTTTTAATCTTGGCATTTCTTTTTTCCTACCCAGCGATGGGAGCTGTGCCTACAGAAGCTGTGGGGACAGAAGGCAAAGGCAGCTCCAGCGGGGAATGCACAAAGTCAGAAGGAAAATTTGGAGACAAGGAGGAGCAGCCGTTCCACCTCCCACCCAACAAACTGCCCCAGCCAGCCGTGGGCAGAAGGATATGAATACACCCTAATTATTAGGGCACTGCCTTGAATTCCCAGCAGGAAATTGAGGAATCAAATCAGCATCACATCAGAACTTCCTTTCTGGGTTTTCAGAGATTTCACCTTTTTCCTCCCCAACAGCCCTGCTAGTTCTTGGGCTTTTCCACAATACTGATGGACATCCCAAAGCAGCTGCTTTGTTATAATTATTTATAATTATGCTCCTTGACCACTGCTAAGTATTGATCTTTAAAGTCGTGAACTTGTTTGAAAAGTGAAGAAAATCAAAACGTGGTGCTGCTTTGAAGGGTTTTTATTTCAGTGTCCCCAAGCCATAAAAGACAGAGCCATTTTTCCTGCATTGTGTTTTGAAGAGCCACAGAGCAAGGATCTAGAAGGACTTCACGTGGCCTTTGCTTCAATTGTAAACTCATTTAATGCCATTATTAGGCTTCCCATATTTTTCAGAACACAACTTTTTGAAATACTTTGGGCTTTTAGGATTTTCTAGATTTTTCAAAGTAACCTCTGTGCTTTTCTTAAGGTAAAACTCAGTCACAGACATTTCAATACATAAAGGAATTAGGTCTTTGCACAGTCAATCAGGAATTTTTGCATACTTTTATTTGCACAAGGCAAGTTTCTAGGTCATTTTATTTAGGGGAAAAAAAAAAAAAAGAAAGGGAGGAGAAGCTCTTAATTGTGAGCATATGGCTAAGTTTTAGGTGCCCATGACGCTGCAAACTGCCTTTTTATATCCCTATTTTATTCACTGCCATCATATTTCTCTGTCATGTATCAGAGTTATTAAGAGCAATTTTATTTTGGCACCTGCTTGGGGATTTTAGAAACTCCACTGAAGAGTTCATTTCTGAACATTATGGCCAAAATGCTTAATTTTGGTTTAGGCTCTGAGCACCGACAGAAATGGCGAGTTTAATTCTATTTGCACTGTTCATTATTTCTCTCCTCTATAATTTTGTAGGATTTTCATTTTTTACTTGTTTCACACATTTAATTTCAGCTTGGTTTCTTCTGTTAAGCATTCTGCATTAGGACCAGGCTGCTCTCTGGGCTTCTAACTTGAAGGCAACATGCAAAAGCACATAAAAGTCTGTATTTTTATGCTATGTTCAAATTTTAAATAGTTCAATATTTCAAATGAGAAAACCTTCCGGAGGCCCTGGGAGTTTACATTACTTTATAACATCAAATGTTCTCCAGTTTGACAGAAAAGTTGCATTAAATCCTCCATCTAACAAAATCAATGTTGTATAAATAATATATTATTCCACCAAAGAGCAAATAGGAAGCAAATACAAGGGTCCCCATTATTTGTTGGGTTTGCCTTTTGTTCTGCCCATAGCTTGAGTTGGAGGATGGAATTCATGCTCATTAGGTGCTTAAAAGTGAGACCATTCGTCTAAAGGCAATCACAAGTACAACCAGATTTGTTATTTTTTATTTTTAAGCAGGGCAGGACTTTTTCTCCTTGCCATAAAGCAGTCTGAGAGAAAACCCCGGAATTTGGGAAGGTCATAAAATAAACGAGACAAAGCAAAATATTAACAAATATTCCTTTAAAAACATCCCTCCCGCTTCCAGTTCCTCAAGACATCTTAAGGAGGGTGTAATTTCCCACTTGTTCTCAGTGAGGAAATCAAACAGGGTGATTTGTTTTCAGATGGGCAAAAAGGATTTCTGAAATGCAAAGAGAAGGGCTCTAAAAGCAGAAGTCCACAGTAAAGAGGACAGCCCAAACTGCCTTTCAAACAAGAACAAAACGCAGCCTTTCAGGGGCTCGGACATCACGCTCTCCCAGAGCCTCGTTTTTTCCCAACTGTACAGGAAAATAGAACCAGAATTTGGCATTTACTGACAACATCTTGATCAGGGAAGTGATTCCACACCATGAGAAAAAGCTCAGAATGTCCCTCCTTGGAAGAACAACCAATCACCGGTTTAGTTCCCTTCCCAAAAACATCTGTGTGCTGAAAAGGAACTTTTCTGAACTATAAACAGCGAGAATATGACAAAACTCATGCTCCTATCCCAAGAAAATTCAGATTTTCTTGATAAACATCTCCAGCAATTTGAGCTCCTGATGAGACAGCATTCAACTGGAACCCAAAATCTCAGCTTTAGCGGCTGAGACCTGCTGTTATATTTTTCTTCCAATGATCTGTACAACGGGAAATTGAGGGAGAGAACTAAATCCTGCTCATTCTTATCCCAACGAAGCACAGAAATAACCATCAGAGCTAATGAGGTTACTCAGCATTTTTCTTCTCCGAGCAGAAAACCCACAAAGAGCAGTTCTCTCAATCAGCTGTTTAATATTTTAGCTGCACACAGGTATTATGGGTATTAGACACATATTCCTAAATCCACTTTCTCTTCAAAATGTTCCTTTAAGTAAAGAGATGTGGAATTAGCACTTTATAGATAAAGAACAGACATCAGCGTAGGCTCAAATGAGTTTTCCACGTTCAAGGAAAAGATTATTATGGAGCAAGACATTCCAGCAGATCTCCCAAATTTCTGCCAAACATGACTCCAAGAGACCTTATTCCTCTGCATCACAGCCAAGCAGGAAATATCCTCCCCCCAAGCAAGGAGCACCTCCAAGGATTTGACTGCACGAAGACCTGTTTGAAATTCCAGCCAAGTTTGCCTTCACCTCGGCTGGAGCAGAGGAGCATATTTAACATCCCTCCATTTCTCTTCCAATGGCAGGCTGGAGGAAATAAATAAATCAATTACCAATTTAGCCCAGAAAGCCAGGCAGTTATCATCTAAAGGCATGGAAATAACCACCTAATTAATGGCAGTGAAGGTTCAGCAAAGTGAGAATACTTGGTTTTAGCAAAGACTGAATGACAGCATTGGTCCCAAGTGACTACAGAGAGAAAAGGACACAAAACTTTGTCCACAGCTCTGCTTCAGACCCAGTGAACTTCCCCTTTCCTTCCTCTCCAACACAGGTAGGAAGTTCTGCCATAAATTACCCTGGTCCTAAAGAATTCATATCCCTGGGAATCCAGCTCAGGCATGTAGTGTTGGGACTTGAATTATATTTCCTAACATAATTCATGTATTGAATTAAATGCACCCCATTGGTGCAGGTTTATCATCAACACCTGGCAGGTAACTCGAGCTCTGGCTGCCACCTGCTTTTCCCTGAGCTGCATCTGAGCTTTCCTCCACAAGAACTTCACAGACTGTTCCAAAAAATTGCATTTTAGTGTTCCACTGTTGGACCTGCATGTTCCAGAGGAGCATAATCCTACAAAGAAGCTGCTCAGCAAAAATATCCCCCCAGGCCCAGCATTTACTGGGGCAGTCCCTGAGCCAAAACCTGAGTGTGGGGAGGACATGCCAGGCTGACCCTCCCACAGTCATCCAAAGGTGTCCTCAGAAACTGAATGCAAGGAAAAGAACCAACTGTAAATCCTGAAGTCTGTAACGCCGGGCTGTGCGTGATTAGTATTTCCAAATACACGCACAGGTGCCTCCCTGAATTTAGGATGCAATTAGCAGCGAGGGAGAAGGGCTCCTTACTGTACTTCCCCACAGAGAATGCCACTGCAAATCCATCTCGCTGCTCTCCACCCCCAGCTCTGCTCACTCTCCCACGGCAGGACTTGCACCTGCACACGTCACACTGAGCCCCAACAGCGCTCACTCCCCCCGACAGACACAGGGAGAAACCCAGCCTGGGAAGGTAGGACACATCACCAGAGAGAAATAAATTCAGGACCTAAACCAACTGCTACTAATTTTCTCGTTTCTCTCTGCACCCTCCCAGGTTGAAGCCCAACCCCTCTGTCCCCTCTGGAGCATCTCTTCAACCCTACATTTCATTATGCAGCAGGAGCGCTCAGGAGTTTTAAAGGCTAAAAAATTGACAAATGGGATGATGAAGCATTTCCAGCTTCCCAGTGTAGTTATTTCTATGTGCTCGTACAGTAACATGAAGCATGATAATCATGAAACACTTCATTATTCACAAACCCTGATTTAAAAGATCCCCGTACACACCACTGGTGTCAGCAGTTACACATGAATCTGGTCCACATCAGAAAGTACTTTTTAATTCCCTAAAAAGCTCCAGAAGATGCTGTACAGTTTGTAAGTGGGGCATATGCATAATGCTGTGCAAGACTAATCAGCCCTGAGACAACAGCTTCTAAATATCATTATGGAGAAGACAAGAGTGATGTTTAACTGCTGCTTCTGTCAGAGAGATTCTCCTTTCAAGTCACTCAGGATATCGAGTTATAGTCTTTGCTTCCAGTAATCATGGGCTGGATAAACTCACATTTTCAGCTTGTGAAAAAGCAACAGCATCTCCTAGCACAGATCTGTTTGCTCTGAGGAAGTAGCCTGCATTATTTCAGACGTGGTCACCCTACCATGTAATTTTACCCACGTCTGTATTCAGGCTGCAGCCAAAACCACATTTATTTTCGTAGAGACAAATCCACAGAGGACCTGGAATACAGCAAGTCAGCACTGCTGGAAAAAAAACCAGAAATTAAAAAAAAACCAACTGCGCGGTGGTTGCTGTTGCATCAATAAGCAGGTCGATATATAAGTGCTTTGGAAAAAAACTAATAACTCTGATAAAACACCGAGAGAGACGCTAAGTGTGATCAAAGCCTGGCTGTGTCACAGTCCCTTCCCCAGGGCAGAGCAGCGGGTGACGCGGAGGGCACGGCCCTGGCACCCTGGTTTAGGGAGCAGCAGCACAGACGAGGAACGAGAGGGCAACGGGAGTACCTGGGCAGGTGGCGGGCAGGGAGAGCGGCGCAGCTGCCCTCTGCTGACTGTCTGCTTTGCTGAACACGGATCCAGTCCCGCACAGGCACACGGAGCCAGGCTCCCCTGCTCCCTGGCACACCGAGCTCCGAGTGCCAGCCAGACCCACAGGCACCTCCTGGGCCAGCACCGCCCGTTCCCTGCTGCAGCGGGCGATGAACTGCGAACACCACCCAGGAGGAGAGCCAGGGCTTCTGCTGCATCGCGTCCCTGCAAGCTGCACCCATCCAGCGCCCAGCTCGGCTGTCCCTGCCTGCTGTGGCCTGGGGATCGTGGGGGAACATTTTGGGCTGGTCCAGCCGCTCTCATCTGCCTTTTCAAATCGGGGGCGGCTTCAGTAACCCCCAAAATCAACAGCCCTCATCGACATCAGTGGTGAAGGCAGTGGCAGTGGGACTCCGTGGCCCACACCTGCTGGCACCTGGGTAGGGGAGTTTTCTGCTGGGAAGTATTTATTGAACAGCAAAACTCCTGGGAATCTCAGAACGAAGCACAGACCCAACTGCTCCCAACTTGTGCCTCTCCTGGCATTGTCTGTCAATCACTCAGGTTAAACACACGACCTATTTAACTTCCAACTTTCTCCCTTTTTTTGTAAATGAAAAGCATCATTGCTAAACCCTCCGTAAAACGAGAAAAAAAAGGACGAAAGAGGGGATTCAAGTTTTACGCAGACTATCGCATTTATCAATGCCCTCTGCCAAACCGCTTCGCTCTGAACTCGCATCCATTTTACACGAGGTTTAAAAGCAAATGGGCGCAGCTACTCCTTTAGCACCTGAACCGCTCTCCCTCCCGCTAAAAGGCAGCCGTGTAGCTTTAACCCAGCGCTTCGCCGAAACTCCCCACGGATCGGCATCGCCCGCTCTGCGGCTGCTCCCCCGGCTCCCGTAGCGCCCCTGGTAGCCGGGGCTGCTCGGGGCCGGCTCTGCAATTACCGAAGCCCCGCGCGGAGGGAGCGCGGCAACGANACCGCCGCTTCTGCGTGAGGAAGCACAAGGTAAGCCAGGCGCCGAGCGCTCGCCCCGAGCCCCCCGAAATAGCCGGTCCCGCTGGCTCTGCCGGCGGAAAACTTCGTAGGGATGAGGGGAAAGGCTGGCGCCGAGCGCCAGCGTTATGCAATAGCGGATCTGCCTGCCTGCGAACGGCTCCCGCATCCAATAACTTTCGTGACAGATAAGGAGAGAATATCCCGATACGCGACTTTCTTCTAGAAAAATACCAGCGTTTCTTTGCCGGCTCCCCCCTTCCAGCGGTGCCCGCCAGGGGAGAGGGGGTAGCCGGAGGATTTTTGGAGGATGCACGAAGCGCTTCGGCTTTTCACACGGCTGATGGCGAGGAACTACCGCTGCTTATTAACTTCAGCCGTCCTAATGAAGTGTCCGTACAGCGGCGATGGAGGAACACGGGATGTGTTCATCGCTGAACTTGCAGTACAGCACTTCATTAAAAGCCCAGCCAACCCAAAAATCCTCCTCGGGGACCGAAGCCGCTGCTATTCGGTGAACTGTGCGGGCTTCTCCCGATTTTAACACACCCGAGTCCTCCCCGTCACCATCACCGACCGCACAGAAACCGGGGATGCCGTGGAAACGCCGTAGGAAAACGGGACAAAAGGCAGCAGGGAACCAACCATCCCCAAAGTCACGGTCCTTGCATCCTGCCGAGCTTCCCGCTCCGCAGTTCCATCCTGCCTCCCTGGCCAGTGCAAACCCTGTGCCCCCAGCCGGGTTAATGCCGTGTTTACGGGGAGCTCCGGCACTGGGGATGGAGGGAAGGAGGGATGGAGGGATGGATGCAGGACTGACTGACTGACTGCAGCTCCACGGGATCTGCCCGCCGAGCCGGGGGGGCCGCCAGCCCTGCCACAACAGGGACAGCTTGCACTGCTGGAAGCAGGGAATCCATTCCCTGCTGATGTCACCGTCTCCCGAGGGCTCTGTCCCAAGGGAGCCGTGCCCCCCTCTCAGGCACCGCTGGGAATAGGGAACGGAGCGCTTTGCTTTGACCTTGTGCGTCTAAGCAGCTTAAAATCCCGCACGGAGGAGAATTTAACTCGTTAGGCTCTAAGAGCTGCTTTTCCCAGCCTCGGAGAATCATTTCTTTTTTCCCCCCCAGCTGAATGCTGGCAAGTGCTAAGGAAAGGCAAACCAGTAACAGGTCACGTCTGATATAAACTGGGAATTTATTCCCTCGGCTTAAGTGTTGGATGCTGCTCGGATTTACCGGGCTGCCAGGAATGCTGCATGTATCAAGGTTAAAATCTGGCTTCTAGATGGAAAAACTCTCAGCTAAAAATAAAGAAATAAATAAATAAAAATAATCACATGATACGCAACTATGTCCTAGCCATGGACTGGGATTAATTTAATGTCAAATTCCAAGCCAGCAGAGCAATAGTAAAAATAGGAAATCAGGGAGAGGAACGGATCTCCTCACTCTTGGTGTGATGCCTCTTGGTGTTCCACCAGCCTGCTCGTGCCTGTCTGTCTGGACTACAATGATCTGTTCCCTCTGAGTACAAATAACAGTTCTAAGTTAAAAGCTGGATTTTTCTCCTGGCATTAAAAATTCATATTTAGATGAAAATATCTCAGGGCTCAGGTATTACTAATTTATCACCTGGAGGGTGAAATTCTGCTATACAGTGGTGGCATAGGGTCCCTGATTCCAGGAGAAATCCATAATGTAGATTGCTAATCCAGAGACTCAGACTGAATTATTCTAATTCCAACAGTTCTAAAATAAAATTCCTGCCCCAGAGTTTAAGGTGCTGCTGCATTGAAAGCATCTTCCCTTCACATGATGGGGAAAGTTGATACTAAATCAGCTTTTTTTAGGGCTTTTTGGAAAGGATGCCACGATGCCCTTGATGAAAAATGTTTGTTGTTCAGGACTCCATCATTATTAACGATGTGTGCTTTTAACGAGACGCTCGAGATAATTCTAATCCTGGATGGAATCCTTTGCCCTGGGACTGAGACATAAAAAACCAGCTGGGCAGGAGCACCACAAGAGAAAGTGTTCAGTTCCTTATCAAGAGGGCCAGCACTTAGCATTCCACGCACCCTTGGACTACCTGGGCTCACAAACGAGGAGCTCGTAAGATCCTCGCTGCCTTTTTCCCCAGCTGACCACTGCACTGACAGTAGCATGGTCTATATTCTGATCTAGGTACAATTAACTGGGAAAAAAAAGAGCGGTGAGTTCAGTGGAGAGGAGCACAGGGCAGGGAAAGGTGGTGAGGAAGGCCAGGAGCTGCCCAAGTGCCGAGTCACGGAGCGCGCGTCACCTCCCAGACCAGCAGCACCAGGAGCAGAGAGCTCTGGTCACCACCAGGACACTGCCTGGGAACCCAAAAATCCAGACTCAGCCAGGGACTGACTGTACAGGAGGCAAGGAAATACCAACACCGATGCTTGCCTGGGGAGGATTTAAAACCAAATTTAGCCATGCCAGTCCTTTGCCGTGACGGATGTGGACACCGGTCAGGGAGACCTGAGCTTGCCAAAAAACCCTGCTAAAATGTAAGGATACCTCCAAAGAGCTCTTGAGCACAGGACAGGGAGAACTAGGGATGTATAGTCCCATAATTCATGCCCACTTGAGGAAATGACAGTAAATCTAGAATATCTGAGACCATAAAAAATTCACATGATTATCTATCTGAACTAGCTATTAATACAAAGCTCTTATATTCTGCTTTATGACAGGCACGGTTTAAAGAACCGCTGAAAATTTGTCCAACATATTAAAAAACATGTAAGCAACAAATCTATTTTACAGCCTGGTACTCCCTTGTATTTTTACCAATCATCTTGCAAATTAAACATGCTTTATGAAAATGAAGTCATGAGCATATTTTAAGGGAAAAAAATCATCTCGGAGTGGTAAATTCAGTGGGAGTTCCACATTCAGCCTTCTGAAAACTGGTGCTTGGTTAGAAAATCCTGAATAACCTCTGAACACACACAGGTACGACTCCCTGGGTACTGACACTCGATTTTAAATTGTTATTGACCACACAGAATGTGCTCAGAGCATTCTCTTATTGTAGTGGCACATCCCCATGTGAAAGTGTTTACTCCAATTTTACTACATTCAGGCAGAAAAGTGATCCCTTAATACTCCTGAGAACAGTTCACCCTGTGCATGATTTTGCTCTGTGTCAGGGTGATCAGCGCCTGGAAACTGCTTCCCAATAAGACATCCCAGCACAAGTCTCCCAGGCAAGGGGAACTGCTGTAAAAATAACAACTCACGGATCAAACAGCAACATTTGGTGCCTCTTTGCCTGTTTTTCTCCCCCTTTAGTGGCACAAGACACCGAGCCTGGTTTTACTCCAGTTTTTCCAGCTAAATCCACTGGGTTCGATACAGAGGATATTAGAGGAGTAAGGGCCATTTTCAAAGTCTGAATTAAGCAGAGATGGATTAAAAAGACCAAAGGCCTTCAAGTCTTGCTATGTTCAGGTGCAGATCCAAACTTCTAAATCATAACCTGAGATTTCTGTCCTGGCAGGGGAGTGCTGGAGCTCGACCGTGTCCCACTCCCCAGAGCTGCCGGCAGCTGGCCTCAGACTCGGCCCCTATCAAAAACAGTTGTTCAGCATCTCAGAAACCCCAGCTTTAACTCGTGTTTGTGACATCCATGGGCAAGAGAAGCAGGTTGCTGCTGTTATTTTTGCCAGCCCATGATTGCTGGAGCAAGCCTATAAATAAAGCCCACGTAGTTACCAAATTAAACCAGTTTAAAAACAAAGGCAGAGGAAGCTCTTTCCATCTGGTCTGAGCGAGGAGGAATTGTCACAAGCTCACAAAAAATGGAGTTACTTGTTTTGTGCTCTTGCCCACCTTCCCTGCTTGTTCTACAGCTGCCTTTCTCTCCTCTTCCAGTTTTTTTCCCCAATTCTCATGTCAAGGTTGTGATCGCATCGCTGGGAACAATTTTGGTGAGGTCAAAGCTTGTAAAGCCCAACAATGGTGTAAATAATTTTTTAAAAGCTGGAACAGGGGCTCTCTGATGGCCAAGACAAACCCATTTAAGGAGGTATGGGAATTCAGGACTGTATTTTAAAAGTTAATAACACATCAAGTAGTTTTGGTCTGGTTAGTTACTTCCTGGGAGAAGGAAGAAGAGGGAATTCAGTAAAATCCCTGATTTTGGTGCATTTATCTATGAATAAGCACAAAATCTACAACAAGCCCAAAGTCTCCTTCCAACCATTAGTAATTAGTTGTTCATATCCATTTTGCTATTATATTCATTATTCTTTTCTGCAAATAGAGAATAGAAATGAATGAGGAGATATTCACGAGTACAGAAATTTAACTTGTGGATCAGTTGAATACATTTCTGTGTATCAAAGCCATCGGCAAATAAAACACAGAGATATCTCTGCGGAGCTGACAACGAGACAGATAAAACATCCCACTGCTGGAGAGAGTAATTCAGCAGAAATTATACTTGAACTGCCTGCTGACAGTGATAACACTGATCCCTTCTGGAGACTGAGCCCAAGTTGCTGAATTCCAGAGGAATCCCTGTGTTTTTAGGTGAGCAAGTTGGTGTGAAGAACCTGGTACATTCCTGTATTCACAATTTGTAATAAAAGCACACAAGAAAAGTGATGCAAATTTTCTGTCTGGTTCCCAGTTGTGGTGCCTTTCCCAGCCAGAAAATATCATTCAGAAGATCTTTAATTATTACTTTAATAAACTTCCTAACCATCCCTATGACAGACAACCCATCCTAAAATCCAGAATCACACAGTGGTTTGGGTTGGAAGGGCATCAAGGATCTCATTCCAACCCCCTGCCATTCCAACCAGGTTTATTTAAAAATCTGTTCCACGTTATCCCAGCTCCACAAAACCTGGGAGCAACGTACTCAACAACTCCACACTGTATTTGCTTCCTTCTTCATTCCCCACGTGGCACCAAAATTGTGTTCCCTGGAATGAGCAATTTCCATCAGCCCTCTCCCAGACTTCTCCTGTTTGATGATAACCTGGGATTTGGGGAGTTTAAGACAACTTCCCCTCACGCAAGACTTCAGCTCTTCCTTCCCAGCATTTCAAAAGCATCTTAGATCCAGCTCTGAGGAAGCTTAGCAGCTTCAGGGACTAGAATTCCCCTCAGCAACTGAAGCTTTTTTGCTCTACTAAAACTCTTTTTGAGTAACTAATGGGAATTTTTGTACAATGCTCTAGCAGGAGTCAGGCTGATCTGTGCCAATTCCCCAATGCCAGCATGCTCAGATCCACCTGTACACAGAAAATTCAGAATTCCAGCTGAACCAGAACCTCCTTGAAACCAGAAACTTCAGGAACGTGCTCCTGAAGAAGGTGACAAATGACACAGCTCTTATTTAGTGTGACTGCTGCCAGCAGTGGAGTGCAGAAACACATCTAGACAGATCCTATTCCCCAATTATCATCCTGCTAATGATGTCAGGTTTTAGACCTGAATTACCCAGCTGAGTTGTTTAACAACACTCCACACCCTCCCCAGCTTGTCTGCCTGGACCCCTGATCCAAGCAGGAAGAGCTGCCAAGGCTCTGCTGCCTCCCAAGCACCGACCCCAGGAATGTCACTGTCACCTCCCATTTGCGGGGAGCTCCAACAGACGGCATCACCTGCACTCCCAGGGGAATGCTCTGATCTGCAGAGCAAAATTAGGGATTCAGCACTGAAGCCTGGACCTGCTTATCTGCTTTATCCCAGACCTGAAAATCTCTGCTGAAGGAACAAAAGCAGCTGCAGTTCCTGCAGGTGCTCGCAGCCTGGCAGTGCCCGAGGCCAGACTGGTCAGGGCGTGGAGCAGCCTGGGACAGTGGTTAAGGTGGCCCTGCCCATGGCAGGGGTGGAACGAGGGGATCTTTAAGGTCTTTTCCAACCCAAACCGTTCTGGGATTCTGTGTTCTCAACGTTCAGATCCCTCTGTGCACAGCTCTGACAGTTTTACAACCCTGTTGGTCAAAGCTAAAGAGCAGCACTGCTTTTCCCTGTCATTTCCCTGGTTGGTTTTTTTTTTCCTTAAACACCCACAAAACCTATCCATGTCAACTAAGAACAATTAAACTTAGTATTCAACAGCAACGCCAATAAAGAACTGCCTCAAACCCTTGTTTTTAACAGCTTGCCCTTTAAATTATTTACCAGAAACTCCCATAAAAATGAAAAACCTTCCAGTGCAAGTCCTGTGGCTTTTGGACTCCTGCAAGCCAGGAGAGTGCGAGCAGAACTATTAGGGATTCTCCTAGCAACCCATCCTCAGCAGCATCCTGCTCCTCCTCCTCCTCCCCCTGGAGCAGGGACAAAGCCTTGCCCAGATTTACATGGCAAAATAATGCTCCAGAAACCTTCCCTCCTCTCGTCCTCAGAGCCAGAGCTGCAGAGCACAGGGAGAAAAATCAGCAGCGCTCTCCTAACAGTGACATTAATTTTTCCAGTCCACTAAATCCTGGCAAATGTTTGAGATCAGAACACTCTGAATGCACGGGGAGTATCTTGTGACATTGCATTTGTTCCACTGGGAAGTTAATAGTTATTAACTCACCCCGTAAGTCTACGCTGGTTTTAGTGCAAGTGCAAATCTCCTGTTAATGGTGCTATTCCTTGCAAAATTCTGTTATGGGGAAAATAACCCTGATTTTCCAGGATTTTATCACGTTGAATGGATTCCTTTTAATTTTATGCATGGAACAATACAGGAAGCAACAAAACCTAAGTATTATTAAAATTTGTGTTCTGAAAGCGTAGTAGAGATGTCAAAATTAATGAAAATTGCCTCTACCCAGCTTCATTCAGGGAAAGTGGTTTGGTTTGTAAGGAAAAATTTAAGTAGTTTATCCTCCAGTAGATTCCTGTTTTATCTAAAAGTCTCCAGGCTTATTAAATCGTACATTTTATTTGTTGCCTCTTAGTCCTGAAGAGCATTTAAAGGCATTTATTTGGTATCTCAGCCATTAGTATGACTTTATACATCATTCTCACAGAGCCTGCCAATGGATGGGAGGGGGGAAAAGACAAATCCAATGCCACAGGATCCTGATAATTCCAAAGGAAGACTTCCAAGGCACTTGGAAACGCAGCAGTAAGGATGACTTCAGGATTGAGCAAAAAATAAGGAAGTTCAAGAGAGAGAAAATTCAAGTTCAGAGCCTCAGGGTTTCAAAACAGAGTTTAAAAAAAAATCCTGGTTTGACATTTAGCAGCACTGCTAAGTCTGTTATTCTACATGAACGATTCCGTGATGAAATAAAGACAGGCTGTGCTACCCCATCCGCTTTCCTAAAAAATCCTCTTATCAGTGCTTTTTATCCCCTAAAAACTGGGAATACCTGCGCCCTCAGATTTATCTGGAAGTCAGAATTTCTCCTCAGTCCTTTTTCGTTAAAATCCCCCAAAAATTCGTAACACAGGCAAAGTTCATGCACACAACTTTTATAATTAGTATCTGCCTAAGATAATTCATATTTTCCGACATTTTTATCATGACAGTTTTCTTTACTGGACATTACTTTTAGGATATACTAAGTAATTTTTAAGTTTCTGCTATAACAACACTGTCAGCTAATTAACTATTAGATTTCTTTGGAAAGAGTAAAAATACTCATTTAATGAAGTCAAAATGTATGGGATATTTAGAATTAACACTAGGGTTCTCTACTGGATTTGTTTCTATGAAGTAAATCTGAGTTTCTTTCTGCTCTTTATTTTTAACAGTACAATTGGATAAATATTCCATGGCTACACTTATGACTTATTAGACATCAAATAGTTTTTGAAAAGTAAGTGGTTTACGGCAGTATTTAGGCATATAAAATTATATCTGAGGCAGTGGGGATTTCTCAGGAGAATGTCCAGCCTGGAAATATCCAGAAGCCGAAAGATGCTGCAGATCGCTTCCCACTTTCCACGCAAAGAGCCAATTATTTGCAATTCCCCAAATTATTTTAAGCCAATCCACCCATCCACAAAATCCTGGGTGCTCTTCATACGTGCAGAGATATTTCCAGCTGCATCTCCAAAGCCTTCATTTGCTCGGGAAACCCAAGGACCCAAATCTGTGCCTTTCCTCTGCGTTTGGAACCTGCAAAGTTTAAGCCCACTCTGCGTTTTAACGCATCCCGAATCTGCTTCCGTGCCATAAAACTGACAGAGATAGGATGGAAATTGCAAGGCGAGCTCCAAATCTCCTCTCCCCTCATTAACCAATCGGTCTGGAAATTCCACACTGTAATTCTCCTCCCGGAGCAGTGACTCTGCGGAGTTTGGGAGGCAGAGTGAAGGTCCTGCAAAGATTTGTGCCATCTAACTGGTGGTTTCCATAATTACCCCGAAGGTTTTATACTCACTTAAAGCTTCTCTGTGCATCACTTTTTAGCTGTTATTATTATTTAATAGTTTATTTCCATATTCAGACATAGAGGGATGTTGCTTAAGGGTAATCAGCCCCAAGTTTATAAACAAATCAAGGCTAAAAACTGAAAAACTGAGCTTGTGATTACTTAAATATTTAGTTTAGCAAATCAGCGCTTTGTTTGGAGTAAGTACAGATAAAAAGTTGAACTCTATTATCTGCATATAATTGGCATCTGCAACTAAAATTCAAATTCAAAGGCTTTATTCCCCCCCTGACAGCACAAGCCATAAACTGAGAAACTCCAGCTCAGTAGTTTCCTGAAGTATCCAAAAATCCTGCAGAGACGACACCGTGGCAGTGCCTAAATCAGCCAAAATAGGAGGCAACACTTTGTCCAAACCAAAAATGAAACCAAACAGGAAATATTTTATCAACTCTTCCCTGTGAAATGTTTAACTCACAACCGACTCTTTACTCAACTGTTCTTTTATCAGCTGAGCACAGAGAGTTCCCCTCAGAGACACCGGAATCCGAGCAAGGCTTCAAAAAAAAAAAAAAANTCCTAATCACAGATATCTCTAAAATTATTACTCCCAGCTACTAGTGGGAATAAAAAACTGCATCAGCTAAATCAATCGGGCCTTTGCAGTTGGGAAAGGGAGACAAGCAATTTGGTGAAGAATCAATTTATTGGCTATTAAAGACAAGCTTAAAATTAACTGCAGAATGAAGTTCCCCATTTATCTACCCTGGAGGATATCTCCACACTCCTGGTTTCAGTTATGACTCCATGAATTCCATGGGAAATCATCCCAAACAAACCCAGCCATCCTGCAGCCCCCCAGAATGATGGCATTCAAGCAGCAGGTAAAATAATGGGAAAATTGAGACGGGTCACAGACACTAATGAAATATCAAGGCAATACTTGAAAATAAATTGCATGTTAATGGATCCTCCTGTCAAATAACCAACTGCCCAAAAACTCACTTTGACAGTTCCAAGGAATCCTAGGAGATGTTTCTAAAGGGTGACTTTCAGAGCTAACAGCCAGTTTTTGCAGCCTTTTTGGGTAAAAACTTGGCTTTTTCACACAGAGCTACTGAATATTTCACATCTATATGAATGCAATGTTTCATTTTTGCCACAATTTCTTGGGAGCTCAGAAACTCCCACTGACAGAGGTGGAACTAATGGCTGTTGTGTTCTAGCATTTAAGGTTTTTTTGGTCACTCACTCAGTTTACCAGGCCGCTGTGGAAAATGTGCTTTCAGTAATTCTGAAGTGCAGCATTTTGGGGTTCAACAGCAGTTTTTCTAAGAGATTTTTATGTGGTCCAGTTGCAAGCTAGAGGACTGGGTTTGTATCTTAGCCAGCACTTTGTTCACTGAAACATTCCCAAATTCCAGCCCTAGACTGACAAAAAGATGGATGGTCACACTCAATACCTGCTCTGTTTGCAGAATGTCCTTCAAAGAAAGGCCTATCTTCACTCACAAACACAATTACAATTCAAATGCAGCCCAAACCAGCCAGCACAGGACACTCACACCCGATTCCTTATGTAGGGTTTCAACTGGAACAAAAAATTCCTGACACTCAAATGTAGTTGATTTATTCCCCTCAAAATCTGCCCCTATTTGTACCTCATGTGTTAAGGGCACAGGGATAACTGATCTCACCCCCTATTCTATTTTTTTCTTCAGACTCCCCCTTAGAATTTCCATTTATTCTCTCTTTTCCCCCAGACCAGCGACTTGGTCACCTTGGTGTCAGATCCTAGGCTCCTACATATAAAATATCCAGTTGAAAACTGGGATCTGCCAGTCTCGGATTCCATCACTAGAATTTGGTCCTGGATTTTCCCTTCTGTTTCTGCTTCTTCTACAGACCTTGCACTGCATCAGAGTCACAGAAAAACTTCCTCCCCTTCTCCAACGACTGCAGCTCCCTCACCACTCCCTGAGCATCACAAGTCAGGCAGGAAAAGGCAAATTAGGGAGATTATGGAATATTTCAGTTCCTTCTTCACAAATTACCAGGACCAGGGAATTAAAATATGGAAAAAAAACATTAAGTAATGACATATTTTCATTAGAGTTTTGACCCAGAAGTCCAACCTTGGACTCTGTGCCATGCACATCTGTGCCTATCTTTGGGGAAGTGTTACTTTTATACCTCATAAACATTCAGTTTTCCACTGAATATGATTTCCCCATTAAACTTTCTTACTTTAAATATAGACTAATCAAGGATTCATTCCCTTGTGTCCCTGAGTCGGCTTTCTAAAACAGATGCTATTATGGCACTTAACTCTTCAAGAGTTTCACGTATTTTATTAAATAGACAAAGGAATTTTAATTAAAAACATTATTTCAAGTACACCTGAAAATCCCTTTACTTGTTTTCCATTGTACTCCCGAATCCCTCTGAGGGTTTCAATAGGAGCTATATGCAGAATGTTTGGATTAAGTGGGAATCTGGTAATTCAACAAGTCTCGGGGAGAAATTTGCACAACGGGAAAGTAAAAATTACAACTTCAAATGAGGTGTAAAAATGAAATCTTAATTATGCAGCTACTCCAGATCCCCTGTGATCTGGAGCACAACACCAGGGGGGTTTGGGCTTTTTTTGGGCAGATGCTGTGTTAAGCAGTTGGCATCTCCTCCTTGAGGAGGAGCTTGTATTTCAATGGCAGATTAAGTAATTTCTGTGAATCATCACAGGTTTGGAGGGGTTTTTGTGCTTTAGGATCTTTTGGGATAAGCAGCTGTATCGTAAAGGCACATTACTGCTTCTAGGAAAGGATGAGTTGTTTTGCATTTGAAGCAAAACCTTAATTGATGCACTGCTGACTTCCTCCAAAACTTGACTAATTCATAGATTTTACTCATCCAGCACTACCAACCAGTTGCTAATAACGATTAATCTGTATTTAGTTGTAGCCATGTGGAAATTTTTTATAAAAATCCAAATAATGACAACTCTAACGACCAATTAATTCCTCGCAAAGAACGCTGAATACATTACACAGCAGAAATGTGTTTGGCAAGCAAACACGCTCTAAAAATAATGCCAGTTTGACACTTCTTGCTACTAAACATTTGCATTAAAGGAGAATTAAGGGTGGGCAGAGCTCTCAACTTTTCTTCACTTGGACAAATACACTGGGTTCTCAATTTCCCTGTAGTTTTTTACTAACTGTCAGGTAAATTCAGAGGACTGGCTTCCTGGGAGCCATTCCTGAAGGAAATTGCTTCCTGGGAAGCCCTGGCATGACAGCTCCGGTTCTCTCTTGGGTGGAAAAAACTTCTAGCACCAGGAAAGCTCCCCTCTGAGGAGCAGGTATTCACAACAGATCAAGATAAAAAGCACCTTTAAAACACAAATCTCGAGAAAATCACCAAGGGCTGCAACTCGACAGAATCGAGCACGTGGGTCACGAGTCACAGCCATTTCTGCGGGATCATGGGAACGGGGCTCAAATATCTCACAAACCTCGGGGGAAAAGGTAACATTTCTGTCATAACTCAAGGCTTTTTGCACTGTTTTTGGCTGCAGGCATCATGGTGAGTAAGGAGCCCAGCAAATGCTTACTCACCGCCTCAGACAGCGACGTCGAGCCCGCGGCTTCCCTGGCGCTGGAGATGAAATACGCGCTGGATCCCAACCGGCAGATCAAGAAACGGAACAAAGCCCTCCAGGTGAGGTTCAAGGATATCTGCGAGGCCCAGAACGAGCAGAGGGACAAGCAGCTCTCCACCTCCTCCACGCAAGACCCCGACAAGAGGGAGGCCAAGGCCATCTCCTACAAGACGGCCTACCGCAAGTACATGACGGTGCCCGCCCGCAGGTCCATCCCCAACGTCACCAAGAGCACAGGAGTCCAGACTTCCCCTGATCTCAAAAAGTGCTACCAGACCTTCCCTCTGGACCGGAAAAAAGGGAACGTTCTGAAAAGCGCCTCGACCGTGGACACGTTACCGAGCGAGAACAACGGCTTCCTGATCGAGGTGAAGGACAGGGAGGGCCGGGGCTCGGGCGAGGCCGCGGCGTGGGGCAGGAAGGCCGGCAGCCTGCAGACGGCCGAGTTCATCTCCCACATCTCCGAGCGCGCCGCGCACGACAACGGCGCCGAGGCCTGGAAAAGCAGCGATTTGCACAGTTCTCCCAAAGANGCACGACTGAGCAGCGACGAGGCCGCCCAGCCCCTCCACGGGAGGGTCTTCAAGACCGAAGTGGCCACCGTTTACCTGCCGGCCTCGCAGCCCGACCTGCCCGGCCTGGGCGACTGGGGGCCGTGCCCCGAGGAGGAGGACAAGAGGACGGTGCAGCTGAACGGGGTGCAGCCCCCGGCCGGAGATGCCCGAGTGTGCGCGGCGCGGGCGCGGTGCCCGGCCCCCGAATGTAGCGACCAGAGCCTGCAGGTCAACGTGGCAGCCATGGAGGAGAGGCAGCCCTGCCGGACGGCCGTGGCCGTGAGCCAGGAATGCCAGCAAATCGTGCCTCACACCGAAGTTGTGGACTTGAAAGCGCAGCTTCAGATGATGGAGAACCTGATCAGCTCTAGTCAGGAGACCATCAAAGTGTTGTTGGGTGTTATACAGGAGCTAGAGAAGGGAGAAGCTCACAGGGAAGGGTGAGTAGAAGCTTTTTTAATGAGTACGAGCTGACTGAAATGTCTTTTCCACCTTGAGTTTGCTGATGCTGCCGTGCCCCCAGCACTGCACACGTGGAGCCCCTCACACAGAGTTTTGCTGCTTTAGAGAAACCTGCCAGCAGCATTCAGATTGCTATCTGATCTGTCAGGCCCAGGGTGCTTGTAAGTAATTATTTAACGAAGGGCCCATAATACATCTTCTTGTACCTTTTCTAAGGAGCACAGAACAAGCCGCTCTCCAAACAGGATTAGTGAGGATGTTTTCACATCAGCAACTTGCATTAGCCCATAATTCCTCACACGGCATGAAAAGCAGCAGCAAAACCTTAATTCTGTAAGAGACTTACCTTTTTAAGATTAAGGGATATTATTACAACTCCTAATATAATTCCCTTAATGGCATATGAATCTCTCTCTGAATTTTTCGTGGTATTTCTTTTGGAAGGGAATGAAATGAAAACTTAGAATATCAAAATCTTCTTTAGAGCTTTCACACGGCTCTAAACACAACAAACCCAAGCAGAAGGAAACAATTGCATTATTTGCATTATTATTTAAATAATTGTCATTATTCAACTCAATCCATAAAGCATTAAAAGTACTGAAACTGTAACTCAGTACAACCTTTAGTCTTTACCTGGACAGTTCAACTCATCTTTTATCACTTTAACAAATATTTTGGAGCCTGACTCACCTTAGTTCCCTCATCATTATTCAGTGAACATACCTCAAAACGTATGTGTGCTGTTTGTATGTTTTGAAATACTTCTGCAATTAAATCACAATTTGCCAGAAGAGACTTTAACATTAGGGAATCAGGACTTTAAAATTAAGAAAACACCAGCTTGCGCTACTTGAAGCAACACCTGCTTTTGTTTGAGTCAGAAAGGTACATTTTTAATTTAAATTTCTTTAGGAATGTAGAAATCATGTGAATCCCTAAACGCAAAATGCGTGCCATTAAAAAGTCCCCTTAGTTTGATCCTGCTGCCAACACAGCCATTGTGTTTTTAGTTTCTTTTATAGCTGGTTATATTATTATTTATATCCTTATCAATTATCAATATCAAGGACTTGATAAAGTCTTGGATATTCAGACTGGGTCATTTCTTGGCCTACCTGAAAGCCACACAGTTTCAATGATCTTAAAGATCTTTTCCAACTGTAACAATTCCATAATTCAATTTTTTAAAAATCATTATTCAGAAAAAGAACTCCCCTGACTTTCTTAACTTCGAGAAACTTCAGGAGCTTTGGCAAGAAGTGCCAAGCTGCTTTTCAAATCACAAAACACAGAAAATTATTTCTTCATCATCATCATAACTCATCACCCGTTCATCAAGAGCCCCGAGTGCCCCAACACCCACATCACCCCCCCAGAGTCACCTGCTATAAATACTCTGCTTCCTCCATACAATTACATACGTAGATTTTATCCCTTCCCAAAGATAGTGCAGCCACAGGTGCAGCAAACACAGATTTTTTGACTGCCCTGACAGAGCAGAGCCATTAATGCAGCCAGCATTAGGAGAGTATCTCTGCCCTTGGCGTAAAACACATCTTGGCCAAACTACCCAGGATTGTCTTCAAGTAATTCCTCTGCAGCTGTCAGCCTTACAAAGCTGTATTAGCCCTAAAATGGGGAAATTATCCATAAATCCCAGTTTAGAATATCTTTACAGCCTCTTAGACACTCAGACTCGTGTACTGGACTTTACAAGACTCCATTTGACCAAGAAGAGTTTATTTATTAGCACTGCTTTCTACCTGGAGCCACTGCCAGCTGCCCCCGCCCGTGCTCCAGACACATCCCAGGCCTGCTCCCTCCCTGCTGGGCACAGAGTGCATCGAGATGGGGAGGGAAGGAGAAGAAGGGGGATGCACCCTTGCCTGCTTTCGAATCCCTGCTTTCCAGAGCCCTCAGATTTTGTGGCTGCCGGGCGATTTGGGAGGAGACCGCACAGCTTTGTGCTCGGGACCTTCAGCAGTGATCTCTCTCTCCAGAGCTGGGAGAACACTCTGTTCTCCTGCAAACACCAGCACATCATTAACACGAAGCCTGTCTTTATCCCCAGCTCCCTCAAATTACACAACTCCTGCAATAATAGGCTGGCCCATCCTTTCATTAGCATCATTCTTGCCAATTGCTGCATTCATCCTACGGCGTCTTTGCCACAGACCCTGTGTAAACTGTTACGTATCTCCTCAGTGCCAGCGCGTTGAGCTTTTTTTCCTGTTCAAACCAGGTTTTAGGTCAGTTTAGCCCAAGAAATTAAAGCAGTTCTACTGTTTATGGCAGCATCTTCCATCTGCTAGAACAGTAACAGATGTGTTGTATTTATGGAACTCACCTGGTTTTTTTCTGATGCATGTTAAATTCCTTAGAATAACATGCTACAAGAAACAAATACAAATAACACGCTGCTAGTAAAGGAAAACAAATGTGAAGGGAAAAAATACCCAAAAAACAAAACCACCAAAAGCAAAAAACAAAGCCCCAAATGAATTTCCTAATCAGATTTTTCTGCCTTTAAGGAAATCAGTGTTCTTTAAGTGCTGTTGCAGTGCCGTGGGACTGGTGCTCAGTGGATTCATTTTCACTGATATGCTGTAGGTCCTGAACTGCTATTACTGCAATTCATCACTAAATGAGTCGATGCCAGCAGAACTGTAGCAGCATCTCTGAAGGCAGCAGTCTCATCCTTTGGGTGCCTATCATCTATGTGTGCTTTTGAAAATGTCAGTGCTCCATCATCTGCAATTAGCAACAAGAGCCAGCACTCAACTCTGCTTGAAGGGAAGGGGAGAGCCACTGGAGCAGGAGGAGAAACACAGGAACTGTGATCCCCCTCCCAATATCAAAGGACATTATCAAAATTCTGTATCATGTGTATCGTTTTTTACTAAATCTTTGACAAAATGGCTGTTCTACCTCTCTGTGTGGAAGCTTCTACAAAAAAAAGCAAATTACAATCCAGCAAACATTGCTGGATGCCTTAAGTCATGCATGAAGGAAGTGCAGAGCTGCAGCTTCAATTAAGAGTCCCAGCTCAGAGTTAAAAAAACATTGAATATTATACATGATGCAGGGTGCAGCTTTACAACACAAAGCCAGCCTTATTCTCTAGTTTTATCTTATAAATTATCAGCAATCTCGCTCTACAGACAAATTTGTCTCTGTTCAGATGGAGAATTTAGGAAGCCAAATATGTGGAGCATCACTAAGGCTGACAGGACTGCAAGCAAAATTCAAGTTAATCATTCTAAAACCTGGCTAACGAAGATCTGTGAAACACAGAACAGAAGATGAGCACATAATCAGAATTACTTTGCTGCTGGAGAACAGCAGTGACCTGCCCTTTAAAGCCTTCCCGTGGAAGGAACAGTAATCTGGGCCCTCCTCATTATACAACAAATCAGCAATTTTAATAAACAAAGTGCTCAATTTGCCACACCAAAACAAGTCACAGTATTTTGACTCTGCCAGGCCAAATGCTACGCATTAGACAAGAGTTAAATGAGCCTGTTTCAGAGCTAATTTATATTCCTCTATTAGTCAGCAGTGGTTCAGGAATTTAAAGAGCTCTCAACAAACTCCTTCGAAGAGGCTTTGTGAGAACACGTTGTCATGGATGGAATTTAAATGTCACTGCACGTTTTTCAGTGACTAAGGGGTTTTTATTTCCTCACACTTTCATTTCTGAGCAGAAAACAAGCCCATGCTGCATTTCGGGGTGGAGATTTGCACCCAAGGGGAGAGCGGGCAGCATCCTCAGCCCGGTGCTGCCTGAGCACTCGTCCTCAAGGTCACCCCGAGTGATCCCCCTGCTCAGCAGCGATGGCAAAGGGAGCCACAGCAATTATTGCCTGGGCTCTTTGCTCTGCTCCCTTCCAGGAGCCAGCCCAGCTCTTCCGAGCAAGGAGACAGAGCAAAGCAAGGCAGGAACAACCTCTGCTGTCCAACTCAACCCATTCCCCCTGGCCTTCCCAAACTGGGCAAAAGGAAGCTTAAAAGAGTTAGCAGGGCAGAGCCTCGGAAAGCACAGCCTTCGGGAGTGATGTGCCAGCAGCTGCAGGAATGACAGGACAGGGCTCAGTTCGGGATTTTCCCCCTTCTTGGTTTTGTTGTGTTGTTTTTTGTTTTATTTTTCGATTACAGCCCTGGCAAAGTAAAGGATTATTTTAACAGGATCATTTCTAAGAGAAAACCTGGAAATGGAGGGCAACAATAGGCAAGGTTAACTGCAAAACACAGCTCCCTAGAAATAAATACAAGAAAAGCAGAAAGAATACAGCAAGTTGCATCTGGGATGCACAAACTGTGTCATATTCTGAGAGACTCCAGGTTTTGGGACAGTGTAAAAACAGCTTGGGAAGAGGATTGTGATGAGAGACTTTATCCATCCATTCTGCCTGGAACCACCTCTGAAATGGTCACAGTCATTTCATTATCCCCAAAACCACCTCCTAAATTCTTCCCTCTTTTCTCTCACTGGAGCTGCTCTATTTTGGGCATCACTTACAGAATCATTGATCATTCCCAAATTGTAACAATCCACCCTCCTGAGGCAGACCCAGGAAACCTCTTTGGATGCTTCTTCCTCAGTCAAGAAGAAGGAGTAATTCTTCCAGAAATCCCAGCTTTGTGGATCTTGTGATCCTTGGCCCAGTGATGGCTGAGTGCTGCTCACTCAGCCCAAAGCAGGAGCAGTACAAGAATCCATTCACCTGCCCTCGCTGTGAGAAATTTGCTTTTCCAAGCTCTGAAGCAGCTTTTTCCTGTTCCCCCAAGCACAGAGCAGAGCAGACCCACTCTGACACCTCACCACTGGAACTATTCCATGATATTTTTAACCTCAAATCCCATTTTTAAACTCAAATTCCATTTTTAACCTCAAATTTCATTTTTTTAAACATCACATTCCATTTTTTTCTGAATTAACTCCCTAAAATCCATCTCAGGTTGGATCTCTCGGGTACCAGGAGTATCTCAGAGCACAGTATTTCACAGGCCTTCAAACCAGGATGAGATTTATATTTTTGATAGGATTTTTTCATTAGAGTTGGACACATTTATTCTGAGGCTGATCATCCAAGTTTCAGATCAGATTGTCAGAGTGGATAAAAAGGGCAAAGTCTCACAGTTCACAGACATCCTGGAACATTAATGTGTAATAATTCAGAGCACCTGGGTACTATAACATTGAAGATGGAGAGCTCTTAAATAACCCTGCTGTCAGAGGCCCTTTCTGTCAATTCTTTGTGAGGAATAAAGTGGTGGGAGTCTTTCAGCAAGGAAATTAAGAAAAAAAAATAAGGGAAAAGTGAACACTAAGAACAACCAGAATGTGGAATAAACATTACAAAAAAAAAAAAATCTTTTTAGCACAGTTACTTGGTATTAATACTCTGTTTTCACCCAAAAAATGCCACTAGGAAGGTTTTTAATCTCAGAAAATGTAACTTATTTTGCTAACATAGTCCAGCTTTTTATCTGCATATATTTTACGGGCACAATTCAATGGAAATATATTTGCAATACTGTGAAAAATAATTTGATTTCTATCTGGTTGCTATTCACTGGACTTTAAAACCAAGAAGAAATGTCATCCCCCACCACACCTCCCTGTTTCAGCCCGGGATCAGCAGCTTCAAAGTGAAATTAAGGTTCAGGACTTTTCCAGCAGATTGGCTACAGGGACACAAAGGCCAACAAAAGCAAATCCCCACAATTCAAATCTGGAAACACTGATGGAGCCTATTAGTGAAAGACTAAAAAAAAACGTGCAAGCAAACAATGGTTTTGCTAAATATATCCATAGGAATTACCATGGATCAGAAGTTTCCCACTGTCACCCCAATCATACACCTGCAATGAGAGTTTTCCTGCTAAATCAGTCTTTTTTTTAAAAATAGGGATGATTGAAGGTAAGGAATTATCAAGTTTTCACAATTAGAATAATCCTTTAATAACTGCAGTTTGCCTGTTGGCAGTATCAGAATGCAGAGCCACGAGCCTGTAAAAATGGGACCAAAATGAGCTTTACAGTGTTAAATTTGTCACTGCTGTTCCTTCACCAGGAGATGAAACAACTGATTTCTAATTGACACCTCCTCCTGAGTCCCTGTGCTTGCACAAAGGTACAATTATCTCTTATCCCGACCGAGGAAAAAGACTTGTCTGAAGAAGGGGATGCTTTGTTTTTAAACTGCAGAGGCTCCAGCTACCCCAGGTTCCAGATTTGGGATGGGCTTAAAAAAGCTCCTGTGTTCATTTAGGAAACTGAAGGTGAAAAACGGAGATGATGGAGACCTGAGCTGGATTCAGGTACCTGAGGGTTGGAACGAGATGATCTTTAAGGTCCCTCCCAACGCACACATCCTGGGATCTGCAGCCTCTGAGGAAAGCTGAAGTGAGGAGTGCCAGGCATGGCTGGGTCCATCCTCCCTGATCCCGCTTCTGGGTCTCTGCTGGGTCTCTGCTGGAGGTCAGATCACACCTGAACAAAACTGGGCTGTCCACACTGTCCCACAGCTCTTGCAGGCTTTGCTTTCAGCTCTGCCAAAACAGAGGGACTGTGAAGATGGATGAGTGATTCCCTGCCGTGGAACTGTTTTTTCCACGTTAAACAGTAGTTAGTAAAATACTGAAGTGAAACTGGGATGATTCTGAGCTTTTTGTGATGCTTTGTTGCGGTGGTTTTTGCACGTCACGGAGGGATCTGTGCTTCAGGTCAATGAGAAGGAAAACTGCCATTCCAAGGGAGGCTGGAAATCCCTCCAAGCATTCCCAGCTGTGTTTGGACCTCTTTTCCTAATAGGATGATGATAATGGGGGATGATCTCTCCCCCATTACTCACTGCATGAACCAACCAAAAGAGGACAGACCCAATCCTATGGGGGAACACTGGGGTTTTCTTTTCCTCATTTCTACTATCAGAGAATCCCGGAATGGTTTGGGTCAGAAAGGACCTTCAAGACCACCCCAATTCCACCCCTGCCATGGCAGGGACACCTCCCACTGTCCCAGGCTGCTCCAAACCCTGTCCAGCCTGGCCTTGGGCACTGCCAGGGATCCAGGGGCAGCCACAGCTGCTCTGGGCACCCTGGGCCAGGGCCTGGCAGGGAACAATTCCTGCCCAAAATCCCATTTTGTTTTCAGTTTCCAGCCACAGCAGCTGGGTATGGCCCAGTAGCTCCTCAGGGTGAGAGACTGGACTGCAGAGGCCAGCAGAGGTACTTTGGCATTAAGAAGGAAGTTTGCCATCAGGAATGGTTTGAACCTGGTGTGAGTTAGGTCATTTCTTTGGTAAACAAGAAATTTGTTTGCTTTATTGTCATCCACACAAGCTCCAGAAGAAATTCCAGGGATGGGACCTGGAACCCAAGGAACCACGTGAACAAAACTCCAGCAACTGCCACACTCCTGATCTGTGGATTCTCCTCAAATTCCCATTATCCAAGCAAATGAGAAAACACAAAGTACTGAGACCTGCCCAGGCTGCAACGAGTGAAGTTCAGCACTTCCATGACCCTTCCTGCTGCCCTTTGGGTTTATCTCCATACATTTCCCAATCCTTCTTGCAAGTACAGAACCCCAGAATCATTTAGGCGGGAGAAGACCTCCAGGAGCATCAAGTCCAACCTTGCCTTATCCCCAGCCCAGAGCCCTGAGTGCCACATCCAGTGCCACAAGCACTGCCCCCACACAAACACCAGGATCAGTGGCCAGCAATTCTCCTCCCTCTTTTAGTTTTATGCTACTGCACAATGTTTGGAATTTTAAACAAGTCTGGCTGATGCAGTTATTATTTGAAGCAAGTGTAGGCTTAGAGATACAATGCACAAAGGGTATTTGAGCTCGCACTGAAATCTTAATCACAGCAAAATGATGAAATCATACCACAGATTTTGATTGCTCCCATCTTCCCTCTTTTATCCAAACAATTCCTGGGAGCAGCCCAAGCCAAGCAGAATCCCAGGTGTTGTGTTTTAGCAACTCCTCAGCTCAGGGTGGGAGCAGCAGGAGCTGTGAGGGCACAAGGATTTCCACCATGCAACACATCACCCCAGCTGCTCCCAAAAGTCACACACACAAAATTAAGTATAAAATTCCACAGATCTGGGGGTGGAAGAGCAGTGGGAAGTGGGAAGAGGAACACTTGAAGCTGTAGGAAAGGATGGGTGGGTGCAGCAGAGGTGATGATGAGCTGCTGGCTCAGGAGGCTCTGGGCACCCCAGTAATGACCCCAAATCCACTCCTGAATTCCCTTCCATGGGGGGGAAACCACAGCAGAGAGATTTGGGATGAAGGGGGAAGGAGGGAGCTGATCTCAGCCTCACTGCTGGGATGTGCTCCCCGAGAACCTGCTGGAAGTGCCTCAGAATTACACAGCAGCAATGCAGCTGCTGCTCCACCAGAGCAAACTCCCTGAATTGTTATTAACACCACGGGCTGGCGTTTTAATTACCCTCCTGATTTTTCTGATGAGACAACAAAGGCACAAATATTCAGGAGAGTTGTTTGACCTTGTACACACCTAATTCCTATAGGACTTTGTGATTTCACTTGAAATACATTTTAATTCTCTTCCTTCTCACTGTGGTTGTTTTTAAATAACTCAACAGTCCTATTTAAATAGAATTTTTTTTAAAAAGAAAACACTCCCTGACTAACCTGAGTATAATACAAAATGTATTTACAGGGTGAAAGCACTTGAATTGCTGTCGTGGGAGTCGTGCCGTACACCCACAGTGCAAATACCTCAAAAAGCAAATTAGTCATCTGCTTCCAACTGTCAGGATGCAGCAAAAGACAAACCACTGTCTTGGAAAGAGCCTGAAAAAATCTCACCATTGAGTTTCTGTACATGGTAAAAGATATTTTTTTTAGAAGCCAAATCAGTAATATCAGCCTTGAAATAAAAAGAGAGAGAAGGGTGTTCAATGTGGGAGCGTCAGGTTGGGGTGGGGTTTGGAGCAAGCTGGGATTGTGGAAGCTGTCCCTGTCCAGGGCAGGAGATGGAATGGGATGAGCTTGGGAGAGAGGAAAATTGTTTTCATTAAGGTTTAGTAATCCTTAGTTAGAAAACCACTCAGGAGCACAAAGCTGGGATCACTTAAACCTGTGTGATCTCTGAGTGCTCCCAGGGGAAAGAAAACAAAGGGAAACAGGAAAAAAAGATAACAAAACCACAGAGAGTAGAAAAATAGTTAGGAGGAAAACTAAAAATAACCAAACAACCAAAAACCACCAGACCCTAAAACACATGGAACAAATTCACGTTTGCATCCAGACGAGCCTCAATGTAATTCCT
Organism: Regulus satrapa; assembly: GCA_013396955.1. NCBI lineage: Eukaryota > Metazoa > Chordata > Aves > Passeriformes > Regulidae > Regulus > Regulus satrapa. The sequence goes on from VWZN01019103.1 coordinate 302,911, forward strand.
CAAACCACAACATCCATCCTGATTTTTATCACCTCTAAATGCAAACTGCTAATTGGTAATTATCAACTTCAGGAAAACATAGCAGCAAAAAGGTTAAAACAATTTTTCTAGTTTGAAAGTGATTTTTCAGAACACTTTTATAGGAGCCAAGGGCCAGCCCAAGATGGTTTAGACCTGCCCAGACCTGGTTTGAGAGCAGAATCTGAAGCTCTTCAAGGATCCAGAGGTTTTCATCCACTAAAAACTGAATTTGCTGCTCTACAAATGGATTTGTATGAATTTCCCATTGAACTAAAGTGGCAAATCTTTCCTAGGGCAGAATAAACCTCTAGGGCTAAGCAGGATTTATTTTAACCTAAAATAAGATGCAAAAGATATACAAGAGATTTTTCTGCATTTTACGTGGCTTGAAGAATGATTTACTCAAGTCATAAGGACAACCAGCGTTCTTGTGACAAAGTGGAGTCATTTTATTGTGCCAAAAGGCAGATTAAGTTCATCATCATAATGCAAATTTTCTCTTGAAGCACAGTTACTGGAATTATCAGTTCTGTCATACTTCAGAGTGGCAAACAAGGATTTTGAGAAGCTCTCCATCCAACTGTTGATTTTTAAAGCGTTTTTCTGTAAAGATGGGCAACATTAGGCCAGGTTGGACAGGGCGTGGAGCAACCTGGTCTGTGGAAGGTGTTCCCATGGCAGGGGGTGGACCTGGGTGGGGTTTAAGATCCTTTCCAACCTAAAGCACTCTGGGATTCTGGGCTCAGGAGGTTTAACCAGGTGTGTTATGAGTTGTTCCAGCAGCTCTAGAAAATAATAAACCAACTCCAATTAATAGAAAGACTTCAGGAGAAGCAGGGCCTGCACTTCCTCTGAGCAAGGCCAGAGCTGTCACTTCAAAGGCACGTTGCCTGCTTAAGATCATCTGTTTCACTATTGTTAAATAACAAACACCAACAAAAAAGAAATTATTCTCTAAGTCTGTTCATCCTCCTTGCTGGTGATAATCCATCAAAAGTGTGAGAAGTATCAGGATCATCCTGCTCTGTAACCATCAAGCCACCTCTGGAACATCCTGCCATTAGGGGACTCAATTAATATCAAGTATTCCCTGACTCCCAGCAGAGAAGGGAGGACATCCAGATCTAACATATCTATCATTGTGAATCCTTTATTAGGAGTTTTTCCTTTGTTTTTAATAGATGTTCATTAAATAAAAAAATAATCAGCACATACAGATCTAAGCTTCCCTCTCCCAGCTTAATGGTGTCTCTAATTTATACAAACAAAAAAATACTCAAATGCAAAGATTTTGACATTAAATTTGGTATTAAAAAAAATAAAAAAGCCTCCAGCAGGTGCACAAATTCTGTGTTTCACAGGGATTTAGAGAGTGTAATCCCCTTAGGCTGCTCTGAAAATTGCAGCCTATTCTTAGTTCCTGCCAGTCCATGTCAGCAAAATGGTTGTTCTTCATTATGATATTTTAATACTTGGGAGTCCTAATTGAGGTTAAGCTCAGGTTGTGCCCAGAACGCTAAGAAAAAAAATCAAAAAAAAACAAACCCCAAAAAACCAAACTACCAGAAAATGAAATTCTCCTGAAAATAATGGAAAAATGTGTGAAAAACTGGAGATGAGATCTCCTCTCCAAGGGGAGATGCAAAGAAACTGAACCACCTCCATCCACCCTTGCTCCAGGGCCTTCAAGGCCAGGTTGGAGCAGCCTGGAATGGTGGGAGCTGTCCCTGCCCATGGAATTTGGTGGCATTTCAGGGCCCTTCCAAGCCAAACCACTCTGGGATTCTGGGGTTCCATGACCTGCCCAAGCTCTGCAGATCCACATGTGAACAGGAAATCCAGGATCTAAGGTACAAAGGATGGAGCTCGTGCTCAGTGGGTATCACAACACATCCAGAACAGTCTGAAACTCCAGGGATAACCCCCGGGACCCACCCAGGCCAACCAAACTCACATTTCTCTAAAAAGGTGACAGATATTCCGTAGGAAACTTTGCTTTGTGAAAGATCTGGCATTTGAAAGAATTTCTTTTTACCGAAAATAACGACTGGTTCACTAACGAAGGGCGAGGGTTTTGGTCTCTCTTCTACACTGGAATCCAAATTATTCTTAGGAGCAAGTAAAAAAAAGCAGCTCACTCAAAACACTGCACGGCACGAGGAAAAACTCTGCTCTCCTCTTGTGTCCAGATTCTGCTCTCAAATCATTCCTGGGTGTTAAAACTGACGGAAACTCCGTTTTTCAGGAAGTCTGCACTGAAAATCAACCTCACTGCCTAAAATGTGCATGGAAATGCTGTGCCAGTAGTGAAATCCTTGCTGGCGTGAAGGAGATGAATTCCACACAAGTGTTTGTGTAGATAATTATGTGAAAACAAGAAAGTAAAAGTCCAAAGCCCTGAGGTATCAACAACAGAATTCTTTCATGAGGAGTTTAATTTTTGTAGAAATAATTGAATTTATACTGTTCTAACAGTCACATAATTCAGTCCTGACTAAAGAGCTCTGAAACTGCCAGATGGAAACCAAACACTCGGACACCATGGAGTGTTCTTGGGGCTTTCAGGGAATTCTAAAAGGATCACTCAAAGAAGGAAATAATAGAAAAATATGTAAAAAAATCTCTGAAAAGCTAAAAATACTCAGTAAGGAAAAACTGCTTTAAGGAAATTTAATCAAGAATTAAATCCAACTAGAAAACGAATGTATCACTATAACCAGTGAAGACTGAGAATTACAGAGATGCTAAAACGAAGCAGAGCTGAATGTGGCAGTTGAGAGATCGGGGTTCCAAAGTCATCATCCAGAAATCATCTCATTTTTAAATACTTACATCCAAGGACCATTTTCATCAGCTTAAAAAGTCAGCCTAGTACCAGCAAATATGCTTAAAAGTATATGGAAATCTGAAATGATCGTGCATTTAAAGACCATCAAATCACAGAACGGTTTGGGTTGGGAGGGACCTTAAAGATCATCCAGTTCCAGCTGTTTGCAGGATTATAGAGATCAACGAAAACATCCCAACTGGAAAACAACTTCAAACAAAAAAACCAAACCAAGCTGGCAGTAGCACAGAGTGTTTATGGCTTTACCTATAAAGAGCAGAGCCATGTCCCCTCTGAAGGCAGCTATTGACTGTTCCTTATGTCCTCAGTAAATAAAAGCCTTCCCCAACTCATCTCTAGACTTTAAATGTTGGATCTTTAGTTAGAGCTTTTAGGAGCTGATCAATAGCTTGGGGAAAAGGAAAAAAAAAAAAAAGACAAAAAACAAAAAACAAAAAACATTTTACAAGTCTCAGGTTCATAGTGGAGACAATTTGAATGTCAGCTTCTGGAAGATCTGAAGGGGGGAAATGGAAATTAGGAACTGCTTCTTAGACAGAAGCCAATATAAACCAGGACTGGGGTTTTTTTCTCATAAGGAAGAGCACACCAAATTGACATTTTGCTTTGTATGAATTCCTCTGCACGCCTGAAGGAGGGTGGGTTTGGTGCCATTTTGGTTTTTGCCTTTTTTCCTTTCATATGCCCTCTGTATTCTCCGCACATATATCTGGAGCTCTGTAACCTATTAGACTAATGGCTAATTTTCACAATAATTTTCCATTACTTTTCCCTAGACAAAAAACCAGCACAAATTCCAGAATTCCAAACCTGAGAAGTACAAGACCCCCTATCCTATCTTGGGTTCTTCCTAACAACCAAGGTTGAGAAAAACCTCTTCAAGATACATTTCATTTCATACATACATTTTCCAACTACAACCTAGTGCCTAACTTAGAAAAGGAACTTAACCTAGAGAAAATTGCACCACCACCTGTCCTCCCAATTAGTACATTCATCAATTAGGCTAATTTCCTAAAACCTATAAAAATATACTCACCATTGTGAGGTAGATTTTTTGTAGACATCTTTCCATTACTGCCCCTCTTTATACTTATGTTCCTCTGATTAAAAAGCAATTTTGAGACCAAATAACAACCACCACCTAGAACAGCAAGAACTCCTTGAAGAAGAACAAAGAACTCCAGGGTACATTTTGCTTCTAGAAGGAAAAAAAAAGTCTTAAAAGGAGTGGACTGACCCTCTTATGAACTTCTGTTGGTGCCACCACAGTGCCAAGAGCTGCACCCACAGCCCCAGAGCCTTGGGCTGTGCCTCCACCCCAGCCACTGATAATCCTTAAAATCATAAAGAAAAGTGACACAGGCCCAGCTGAGCATTCTCTGAGCTCCACAAACAGCCTGCAGCACCTCGGAAATGCTGATTTTCATCTTGAGGACAGGCACATCAAACAGCTGCTGCAGAATTTCCCATTAACACTTGATATTGCATAGGCTGGATATTTTGTCAGGTAAAAATTAAGCCTTTTTTTTCTTTTTTTTCCCCAAATGCTGGATTTTTTTTGTTTTGTTTTGTTCATTGTCAGGGCAGCAGAGGAGCTCTGTCTGTGGTTAAGAGAAGCAGCCCTGAATAATTGGAGGTCAATAAGCTGAACTGCCTGGGCTTGAGGGCAGAACCTCATTCCCTGAAGGAATCCTGACTGGATCTATTCTCCACATCTCCAAAGTTCTCTGGACAAATTAGTTCCCCACTTCATCTAAAAACAACTTTGAGAAAATGCTGCCAGCACTTTTTTGTATGCAACAAACTGAAATTAACTTTGAAAGAGTCGAAATTTGTGATTTTTACAAAGAAAAACCTAAGTACCAACACACAAATATGGAATTAATAACAATTTTCATTTTAAACTCATCTGCATGCCAGAACACTCACATTCACAGGCAACTGTTCTATTTTAATTAAATACATTTATTTTAATGAAATTGCTATGTATAAAAATTACCTGCATACCTTAAAAAACCCTTTTTAATCAAGTGACCAAGGCAGAGACAAGCACAAATAAATGAGAAGTCACTGCTGCAAAAAACTTCAAACCAGAGTGTGACAAAGCACAGCTGCAGGCTAAGGGAGCACAGGAAATGTAATTTCAAAGGTATTTTCTTCCTTTTAACACATAAACATCCCAACAATAAATCTTCAGACCTCACTGGGAGGCAGAAAATTCCCAAATAGATCCTACTTTGCATTATTATAGTCTGTACACTCCTCCTGATATAATGGATTCTGTGTTTTGATTTATTGCTTAATGCTCAGAGTTTGCTTAGAGTGAAAGTGGAGAAAATATTCACCTACCTCAAAGAAGTAATTTCTTAATTTAAGCTGAATATGCCATTTTTGATGCTGTTTTCTTAATGTCTCAGTTCTTGTAGTCAATATTCAAGGTTAAAAAAAAAATCCTGAAATCTTGATTATTATGGAAATGGTCACGGAAGGCTGAAACTTGTTGAAATAAATCACTTTTTTTACAGATTTCACGTTCTTGTCTTTGCAGGCTTTCCTATCGGACCGGTCAGGACACGGCCAATTGTGACACATGCAGGAACAGTGCGTGTATTATCTACAGGTAGGTTAAAAATACCAATATTCCCATTTTTTTCCTGGGAGAAAGCAATGACTCAGTCAATAATGTAGGCTCAGGGATTGGCCTTGATGTTCCAATCACAACACAACAGAAATTTAACCTCACCAAAGTCAGAAAATTCAACACCTGGGTGAGTCTAAATCAGAAAGAGATGATTGTGGGCAGCAGAGCTGTGGGATGGGAAGGGTTACAAGGTGTGAGGTTTGTTTTTAAACTCCTGGAGGTATTTAGGATTTTCTCACCAACAGGTCAACCTCAGGTTTACTTTTCTACATTTTTGTACCTGCTTTAGATTTACTTTTATGGCAGTAACAACTGGACTTGGGAAATCATTCGGACAGAGGGTTTGTAAAGCAAAGAGAATCAGATACAGATACCATCTACAGTTTTAGAATAAAATCAGAGATAAAGGGGATTTGGGGCAAGAATTGTTCCCTGGCAGGGTGGGCAGACCCTGGCACAGGGTGCCCAGAGCAGCTGGCACTGCCCTGGAATCCTGGCACTGCCCAAGGCCAGGCTGGAGCAGCCTGGGACAGGGCGAGCTGAGCTTTAAAATCCCTCCCAACCCAAACTGTTTTCTGCTTTTATAAACTAACATTCCTACCCAGGCCTCTTTTTTTTGGCACATCCAGTGAGGGAATAACAGGCACTGGGCATGAGGTGAAGCCATCATGAGGCTGAGGATGTTTCACACTGACAGCTTCACTGTCCTCCTCCTCTGGAGTCCCAAAAAGCCCAGCTGACTGTTTGCAGGTGAGGTGAAAACAAACGTGTCTCAGGCTTTCAGCAAATCAGGCAGCGCAGCTCGAATGAAAACGCACCAAGATGACAACTCCAGTGAAGACAGAAATTCAAATGAAGGCACCAATGTAGGATTTTCCCCCTCACTCCATGATTCTCTGCTCAGTCAGCTTGAGGCAGAAAAGCTGGAGCTAGTTATTTATGAATTTTTCTGTTCATTGCACAGAAAAAGGAAAAAAGGATGGAAACCTCCAAAAAAGGATGGAAGTTCCACCTTACAACCGACCACAACATGGTTCCGTGCAGGGGCAGGAACCAATTAATGTCTTTATTCCTCCTTTAGAGCCAAGCCCAGGAGCACAGAAAGACCCAAAGCCTCCCATGCCTCCCTTTTCCTGTGCCATTCCTGGCTCAGAGCAGCCCGGAGCTACAACACAGCACAGTTCCATCAGGGAATTTTCCTTGTTTCATTAGCTAGAAAAGAAATCCAATCAGAAATTTTTGCTAATCTTCCTTCCTACTCAGTAGATTTCAAGTTAAGGAAACTTCCAGCTTCCATTTTTGCCGTCAATGTGAACAAAGTGACTCCAGAAGAGCGGGCTGGGAGAGTTTTCCTCCTGGGAGAGAGGGTGGAGTGGGCAGGGGCAGCTTTGGGTATTTGCAGGGGGTGCTGGAGCAAAAACCAGCTCAGCTTTGTGCCAGTTCAGGAGAAATCAAGAGCAGCCAAGGAGGGGAAGCACAGCACAGGGAAATACAGAGACAGGGTAAGGAACTGAGCGGGAATTCCCTGATCAAACCAGCCCTGGGATGTCCTGTAAGAATTCTGCTCCTCCACAGCACCTCTGGGAAAGGGCAGCAGCAGCTCCTGAGGCAGGCTGGGATTAAATCCAGATGCTCCCTGGAAATGCTGCACGGAGGGACCTGAGCTCTCCTCAGCACTAAACAGCTTTTAGGAGAGAAATTCCAACTGCTCAAGGTGCCAGAAATCCCTGAGTTCTTGGAAGGCACCAGGCCTGTCAAAGCAGGAGGTTCTAAGCCTTGATCTCTTTTCCCAAATTAACATAGGAGAGATTTAATATATATATATAAAAATAATGCCTTTATAGGATAAATCAATATGTCAAGAGAAATCCTTCACTTTCCCTTAATTGACTGTGGGGGTTTTTGGAATTTGATTCGATTTTGAACGTTGTAATGCTAAAAAAAAATATTTACAGCTGTTTCAAATCTTTATTTTCATACAGCATCTTAAAGGAATTAAGTTACCCAAGTGCATCCTGCAGTGTCAGGTAGAGCATAAGTGAGGAGGTAGAAATTCATGAAATTAAATTCTTCCCCCTCAGGATGAATTTCAGAGTATTGATATAACGAAGCACAAAAGCTAGAGACAATGGAGAAGGCAACAAAAAAACCCTGCTGTGCTTTAAAGGGTTTTTAGCATCCAAAATATCAACACTGTCAGTAAAATTTCTAAGAGCAGCCTTTTGGCAACACAGTTGTTTTGCATGTTATTTTTCTGTTGTTGATGTTAGGATTAAAAATCTATTTTCTATTATTTTCTTTCCATACTGAGAAGACTAAATATTTCTTAGTACTAAAAAAAGGAAAATCGGGTTGCTTTCTAATTTTTTTAAAATAAATAGGAAACTGATCAAATATTCAACAATATCTACAAGACAAATTAGCAAAACCTGCTTTAAAAATCCGGAGGAAAAGAATGACGTCCCCATTTGGATATTCCATTTTCCTCAAAATTCTACTTATTTCTACAATGTTCAGAAACTTGGAACTCCAGACCCAAGAATCACTAACACCTTCTCCCACTGCACCAGAGCAGCCACTGCCTTAAAGCTGTCAATAAAAAATATTCTTTATAGCCATGTTCAGGCAGAATTTAAAACAGAAGCCAGAAATGTGAATAAACCCAAGCACTTGATCATTTTATCCAGCAGTTTCCATAATCACGAGGTCACAGAACACTTCCAAAATCATCTGCTACAAACACAACACAAGTTTCTGTCCGCTCTTGATGCACCACAGACATGTTTAAAGAGAAAAGTTGTTTTATCAGGGGGTATTGCCAGGATAAAGTCAATTTAAATACTGAAGGATTTAAATTAAAATATTTTTTTATCACAGTAAATATGCAATTTTTACAGTGCACTAAAATCTTGCTGTTAAGAAGGAATTGCATTGAAATGCAGGAACTGTAGCAATTCTGAAAAGCCCCAGACCCAGGTGGACTGAAAGCTTCCCAGCCTGTTTTATTCTGTAATTATCTTTTCCTGAGCCTGCCTTTTCTGTTCCTGTTTAATTTCCCATCCCACATGAATGTTAATCCTTGAGCAGGAATCTGCAGGAGAAAATGGGGCTTCTCTTGAATATTTTGTGTATTATTCTAAGGCTTTTAGCACAAATTATTTCTGGAAAGGAGCAGCTTGTGGAATTCCTGCTGGACTTCCCTTCAGGCAGGAAAGTCAAGAATTTCCAACAGCTTTTACAAGGAAATTTCAGCTTCTGGAAGGAAACTCCTAGGAGCTGAAATCCCAATTTCTGGCTTGGAAGGAAAACAAATCAACAATCCACTATTATAGGTCTGTGGAGGAAAAAAAAAATCTCACTCAATGCTGTCTCAACCATTAATTTGGCTACTTTTTACTCCTTTAAAATGTTGATTTATGCTGCTGTGTTTCTATTTTATATTCATTTAAAGCAGACTCTCACCATCCAGCAGAAAACGTATTATTAGAATCCATGAAATGTAATTCAGGACAAGAGGTAGAAAAGGTTAAAATATGGGGATAAAAGGCAGGATAACCAGGCAGCACAGAGCCCAGATGGAAGAAGTTCACTTTTAAAGGTTAGATACTTAAATATTAATTATTCACATTAACAAATGTGGCAATAAAAAGTGAGCATAAGGCATCAATCCCTAGGATAGCAAATGTGTAAGAAAATCAGGTGGCTCAATGCTGAGAATAGCAATTTTCATCACCTTTTTACACCCTACCCACATTAATTAATTTACATTTTCTCATCTTATCTCTGGACTATAAGATGCTTAATGGAAAAAAATGGACCTCAAAGGCTCCTGAATGCTGGCAGTGCTTTGGATCCCAGGCTGGGCTGATTTTTGGGCTGAAATAGGAAATTCAGCAGAGATTGCTGGGAAGTGCATGAAGCTCATTTTCAAGCATGCCTGGACCCCGTTTCTGCGGGATGTGAAGCACCAGGCCGTGTCCCCAACTCCTGGGACCCACAGGGGGAATTCTGCAGTTCCTGCTCCACCCCCTGCTTAACGCCCAGGGTTCAGCTGCTCCGAGTGCCTGCAGGAGGAGAGGATGGAAGGGAAATTCGGGGGGCGCCTGAGGGGCTCAGCTGGAGGGGCCTTCCAAAGGAGGCACAAAGGCCCCTGCCCAAAAGGGTTGGATGAGCTTTAAGGTCCCTTCCATCCCTCAGCAACTCCATCCTGAGCCCAGATTTCCCTGACTCAGCGATTCTCCAGTAACCAACAGACCACGAGCAGCTAAAACCTTAAAATGATTCAAGACAACAACGTGTGACTGTGCTAGAAAATAAGAAAACCCATCCACAGCTCAGAGCTTGGAGCTCCATACCCTCCTCCCACAGTCCATATGTTTAATCCCAATGGTTCTCACTCCTCAAATTCTGCTTTCAACCCCTCATACAGCAACTAAATTAGAAAAGGTTCACTGCTGCCTGCACGCAAAAGGTAAACTCATTAAGAGATACTGTCAAAAACAAAGCCAAAAGCAGAAAATCCATCACAGCAACACCTCAGGTCCCCTGAAGGGGCTCCGGGAGAGCTGAAGAGGGACTGGGGACAAGGGATGGAGGGACAGGAATGGATTCCCACTGCCAGAGAGCAGGGCTGGATAGGATTTGGGGAAAAAACCCTCCCTGTGAGGGTGGTGTCAAAATAAAATCATCCAAGGGCTGCTGGTGGATTTTATTTGGCCCAATTTTCCTGGCAAGGACAGCACTGATGCACAGGCAACTGCCCTAAAATGGGTTTGGTTGCAAACCTCGTAAGTCTATAGTGATTCTGGGGAGAAAAAACAGAAATATTAATCACAAATAGAATTTTACTGCTTGTAGTTGATGATAAAAACAGCCCCCTCTGTTTGGAGGAAGAATTTGGGATAAGCATTAAACATGAAAAAACTCTGAGTCAGTGCTCCAAATTTAACAAGATTTAATATGTGAATTAATAAAGTGAAGCTTTAGGATGTCCTGACCAGGTGTGTCTGACCAAGGTTTGTGCTAGTAAATAATATTTAACATTTGCCTCTTGTTTCTGTAGGGCTTGCTCAGAACTGTCAGTCTGCTGAAAAATATTATTATATTATTAAAGAAGAAATGCTTCTGAAGCAAAGAATTCCCATCTCCAGGAGAACAGGAGAGTCCTGGATAATTAAGTTAATGGAGTTATTATGGGCAGGCTTAAGGGACAAAATCCAAGTTTGAAAGTGAAGAGAGGCACACGGCAGGGAGGATATTTCAGGAAAAGGTCATTTGGAGAGAGGACACCTCGAGATGCTGAGGGGACAGAAATAGCACTGAGCAAAACAGGATTGGCAGAGCTGTGACAGGTGACAGAAATGAGCTCAGGAGTGCAGCTCGATAACAAAAATATCAAATCACCCTACAAATACGGAGTATTTGCTGAATTTAATCCCTGGAAGTGGCCAAGGCAAGGTTGGACAGGGCTTGGAGCAACCTGGGATAGTGGGAGGTTGGAACTGGATGATCCTGAAGGTCCTTTCCAACCCAAATCTTTCTGGGAATCTGTCCTTGATGATGATTAGTGGTACCTCATATGACTGATAAAAAATTAAAGAGTAAAAACAGAGTCAGTTCTAGATAATACAGAAAGATATGTGTTTTTTATGGCTTTTTAAATCAGATTTTTATCTTATTTCTGCAGCAAGAACAGGGACAAATTAAAACCTAAGTTTGTAATCAAATAATTTACCTGGTGGAGCAATTCCATTAAAACACCTCCAATGCTGGATAAATTGATGCTGATAGACACCAATCACTTATTCTGCAAAATTTACAGTTCCAAATGCTGAAATCACACTAATATTTTTTCCTTCAGCCTCTTTATACCCTTCTGAAGCAAAATATTTCCCTTGGATGTGAAGAGCTGAAAGATGATCTGGGCTGCAGCAGCAAAAGACTTGGGCTTGTCAGATGGACCAGAACTAAGACGCTTTTTTTCTCTCTTTTTTTCTTTTGAGGTCTATCTTTAATAGAAATTGATTATATAAAAAATTACTCCCTTCAGCAAGGGGGTTTTATAATTTTTTTTTTTCCACAGCAATTTCCAGCAGCTCTTAAGAGCCTCCCTGCAAGAATAATGTTTGAAAGGAGTAAAAATGAACTCTGGCAATGCCAGAGCTTGAAAGGCCCTTCCCCCCCCCCCAAAAAAAAAAAAACAAAAAACCTTCTACTGAGGAAAAAAAAACCCAGAAACAATGCATGCTAAATGCTGCAATTATTTTAATGAGATCTAGTGAGCTTTTAGGGAAGCATCTCCCTCATTCTCTTTCTCTCTCACTGATGGAGTTCCTCTGCTGGGACATTCCCAGTGAGCTGATATCCACATCTCACCACTAAATTCACGCTGAACTTCTCTAACCAACTATTTTCTGCCAGCTAAACTGCACACAGAACACGTTACCAGAGAAGAGAACGTTGTTTTTCCATTAACAAGGAGGGATATTAATCACTAGGTTTGGAATGTGCTTCTGCACCACTACAGCTGTCTCCTGAAAATTCACCATTCTACACTTACAGCATTGAGCTGAAATTCCTGAAATTATCTTTGACTTGGGATGGCTTTTTTATTCATTAAAAACATAGCAACGGGTAAAATAATCTGTTTGAATTCTTACCTAATGTATTTCTCTTCTCTGCTATTGAAGTTTATCCAAATCACTGCAATGCTGAAACTTTTGCTAAAAATGGATTTACACTTAAAGCAAACACCAAATTAGCAAAGCCAGATGTGAAAAGACCTTACACCTTTCCAGAACCCCTTTCTGGGGCTCAGCCTCAGCTCCTTGTAGTCAGAATCATCAGCTCTTAAAAAAAAAAAAAAAAAGGCAAAGCACAAAATTCTCCTTATCCTTCTCTCAGCATCTTTTGATTCCCAAGAGGAAAATGAGCCCCACCTAAACCAGCAGATGGTATTAGGTGACATTCTGTGCTCAGTATACAAAGCCTGTGTGCAGGGAAGTCCACCCAAAATTCCCCAGGGAAATCCTGGAGGTCTTTTCCAGCTTTAATGGTTCTGCTGGAGAACTCCCTCTGAAATGGCTGCAGGTGTTCTGTGCCATATCCCTGCTCTCCTCAAGCCAGACAAGACTTAAAATGAAGTTTAAAATAATTACTTTTCAGATGAGACCTGGGGAATCAGATGTCACTTCTCCAGCGGTTCACTCCAAACAAGCAATGGCAGAAATACCTCAGAAAACATATTTAATCCTAATTAAAAGTGAACTCAAGCTCAGGAATGATAATTTCATATTTAGGTAATGATGAAAGCAGCCAGTGCAAAGCCCAAGACAACTCAGCTGTGGAGGAGAACGGGGAAGAAATAAATTAACCCAAGTGTCCAAACTCACAGAATTTCACCCTTTTAAATTCCTTCTCTCATATCCAGAGGCCCCACTGCAACAGGGCGGGAGCAGATATCCTTCAAAGGTCCCCTCCAACCCAAATATTCTACATGAGACAGGAACAGCCTCAGTGCAGAACATGCCCAGAGGCTGTTGCACAAACCCAACTGAAACCACCAAGTTCCAGGGTATTTCTGAGAGGCCAAAATTCAGTTTCCACCATCAGACAGGATTTCTGCTCCATTTTATCCTACAGGTCCTTTGGTTTATAAGGTGGCCTCGAAATGCTCTGCAGCACAAAATTCACATAAGGGTCAGAACTGGATCTCAATTGTGATTCCTAATTGCTGGAAGGATTTTGTAGCCGACAGTGTTTGGAATTCAGGACAGCTTCAGTCCATTTTCTGAAGGCAAGGATGCATTACTGTAAAGGAGAATTGCTTTTTAATTCATCTACTTATTCCACACATGTATATGAGCCTATACATACAACAGGAACTCCATGAAATTAATCTTTTCCATGGTAAAAGTGGCAAGGAACAGCTCAGGCAACGAATTTCTGGGACAGCCTCCTTGTTTTTGACCAACCCCTCAGCTTTTCCCAAAGAACGAGGATGCAGGTGCCTGGCTGCCACCCTGACCTCCCAGAAGGGAGAACTGAGCCTGAAAGCCCTCGAAAAAGCATCTCTCCACCAAAAAAAAAGGTGTATTTTTAATGTTCAGTCACTTCCCAGCACTTCTGCCATAATCATCAAGACCCTCCTTATAGCAGGGAAAAGCTGAATGACCCATTCTTATTTTTCTTCTGTAATACGTCCCTTTATGAACCTCCCCTTTCCACTTTGGTGCAAGAACTATTTATTATTTGACTTCCATAAATTAGGCACTCTGACTTTGGATTAATTAATTGTTTTACCATCATAATTAATGAATGCTTTTTTCTTCCTGTTTCTAGCGTGGAATTGGATTTTAAACAGCAAGAAGATAAACTACAGCCAGTTTTGAGAAAACTTCATCCTATTGAGGAAACTCAGGTTGCACCTTTGCCTTATTCTCAGGAGAGCTACTCCTCTACTCCCAAGCAAAAATCCAAAACTGAATCAAAAAAGCACGGAAGATGGAAACTCTGGTTCCTTTAACCCAAGCCCATGACGTGTGGAGTTCAAGGCCTTCTTTGACAAATATCTGGAGCTCTCTCCATCATCTCTGAGGGATCCTGGTGGAAGGAGGAGCGTCCTGGCCGAGGGCAGCGTCCGGCTCTCCAAAAAGGCCTTCGCACCGACGGACTCGTGCCCAGGAGCACGGGCTTGGGGAAGCCCCTGCCCACCTCTACTCGCAGTTTGCCAACGTGGGATGTAAAACCTGAATGGAAATCTGGACAGCGATGGGAAGTGAAACTGTTCCAACCCCTCCTCGGATCCGAAAGCGTCGCGCTCCGACCCGTTACAGCTCCCACAGGAATGGTGAAAGCCTTTTGGGGGTCTGGGTTGTTGTCTTGGGAAAAAACCAACAAGCGAGCCTTACGTTTGCAGCGGTGTTCAGTTTTACAGCTCCATATCGATCGGGGAGTGCAGTTTTCAGCACAGAATTCCTGGACAAAGCACAATTTTTCCCGTGGCCCGAGGCCGCGCCCATCTCCGAGATGTGACTGTGGTGTATTCTCTGCCTTCATGCGATGTAGACTCCAACCAAGCTCTCACATTTCAACATCATTTCTGGTTTAGCTGTGTCCTCACCATCAGAAGAGCCCCCTCTGCTGCTCAGCCCCAGTGTGGGGGCAGCCAGAAACCTCCCAAAAATCAGGCCCAGCCTTGAAGCACCTCCAGCCCACAGGGTCCAGGCCAGGGGACAACCACCCAAGCGTCACGTTGGAAAGGTTTCACACCACACAGGAACAAAACCCGACCCCAAAATGGACCCATCCCCACTCAGACCGTGGGTATTTGCCATGGGTTAGCAATTTTTTGTAACAGTCTTTGGAAAACCTCTCCACTACTGCAGAAGGCACCAGGAGATGTCAAGGCTGCAGCACTGCTTGGAAGGAGCTGAAATTGGAAGTGCTATTTATTTATTTCTTAAGCTTCTCAGATGGGTTTCCCAGCTTATTATATCTCGATATATGAATTGTACTCGGTAATTGAAACACTTAGGGGAGAGATGTGTATCAGATTTTTCCTAATTTGGTCTGGTTTTCTTGAAATGGCACTTAAAATTTTGCTCTGACTTATAAACTGCAACTTTTCCTTTAAGTATTTGCTACTGTCATTAAACTTGCATCTAAAATGACCACTGGTGGAAAAAATTCCTCATGCTAGAAGTGGCCAGGGAATGAGAATCTTGTCTTTTGTTTTGGTTTGGAATTTTTCCCTAAGGATTTCAGATAATTTGAGTTGCAAGTGACAAACTGGGTTTGAAATTGCATCCCCTGTAGCAGCAGGAAGGCACAAATTCTTCAGCCTTTTGGTGCAAGGACCATGATCATTAATTTCCACATATTAAAAATCTGGAGAAGTGTTTTTCTTTTACACTGTTTCTCCTCTTAGCTCAGCATCCAATTTATTCCTGAGAGGAAACTGGAGGAAACTATTTTTCCCCCCCAAAAAGCAGGGAGAGCAAGTTAAAAGGGGAATGGAAATGCAGAAGATGCCTATGGCCAGCTCAGTATTTGCAGTAAATTTTCAAGAGGGCTATGAGCTCTTGCACAGAAGCAAATCCTGAAATCCTCTGGTGGGAGCTGAATAATTAGGAAGGTGATCCTGTCCACCAGGAAGGAAGTGCCATTGTTTCATGTAGAAAAAAACCCTGATGTTTCACATATTTTATATTGTTTTTAACTAAAATGTAGAACCGTTTACAAGACAGCCCAAATGACATGGCTTAGAAACCCAAATATTTCCAAACAAAAAAAACAAAAAAACAACACTTTCTTTTTTTTTTCCCTAAGCAGAAAGGAATCCCAGAAATGGGCAGAGCAAGGAAAATACAGCAGTATACATGATTAAAATAACGTTAATAACTAATGCACTCCTCCACGCTGCCAGGCCTAGCGCTCGGGGCTTTTTAATGAAACTAAACCAAGCATCTCTCCATGGCTATCAATTCCCAAATCCTCAGTGCCACCCCTCCAAAGCAGCTTTGTGTGCAGGGAGCCTGCCACAAACCCGACCTGTCTGTGGTTCCTGACTGATCCAGAGCCCCTGGAATCACGGGGAAAGAGGGAGGAAACTCCCACGGGAGAAACAAAGAGCTCAAAGGGAAAGTTCTCATGGCGTGTTCTGTACATGTCCAGGCTATTTTCTTAAGAAGTTGCAAATTTTTAATTTTTTACATTTTTTTAAACCTGGGGAAAGCTGACATTACCATAGAGTCTTGCTTCCAACTGACATCTTGGTGTTCCCTCCTATGTACTTTGTAATAAAACGTTTTTGCAAGTGTGTAAAATGTATCATAATTGTATTGCCTTTAGAATCACTCAGGCTCAGGTTAGATAGACACCAAGAGAAAAAAAAAAACTAATTCTTTAGAGCTTTTAGTTCAATGTGACAGAGCTATTTTCACCTTCGTGTAGAAGATCTTGGAGGTTCTAATAAGGAAAATGCTTTTTTTTTTCTTCAGTGTGGCTTTGGATTCACTGGCAGTCCCCTGCACTTCATACACCAATTTTCTAGCTGCACTTCTCCCATCTCCTGCTTCAAAATACTTTTTAGCCAATAAATACTGCAGTGATTTTATACCCCGTGCTCTTTGCTGAGTCCTTATAATTTCCACACAGCAACAGTTGCATTCTCTGGTTTAGAACTAGGAGGAAAACACTATTCCTGTGAGTAGCACTTGGTTTCTTAAAGATTAAAAACAAAATAACTGTAAAAATACTTTTGAAAAACCAGAAGCAATTGAAAAAATCCATGATTAAAACTGGAAAATCCTACCATGGGTATAAAGTGTTTGCTTTTTCTTGCATAAAATATAAAACCATTGTTCATGCCTTTAATTCCACTCGACGTTTAAAAGGTTAAATCACTTTTTCTAATCAAATAGAAAAAGGGGGTAATTTTTCATGAACTTCCCAACCAAGTCAGCTGTTAGATTATATCAGGACCTGTGTACTACCACGTATTATATATTGCTGCTGGAATTGAGCTGGAATTGAACCAGATTGCCACTAAAAATCCAACTGCACCATTTTGTCTGGGAGAACGGAAGGGACTGCATGAAGATTTTTAATATTCTATAAAAGCCATCTGTGGTTCATTAAAATAACTGGAGTGCTACAAATGTGTCCATTTGTTTAGGTGAGTGCAGCTCGTTCCCATAAATGTTGGTAGGAAATGCAACAGGGATGGTTTGAGAACACAAAAAAAGCTCACTATTAGTGATGGAATAAAATGATGGCCACCATCCAAATACCACTTCAGCTTGAAATATGTCATTTCAAATTATTTTCAAAGAGAAGAAAACTTGTGACTCCATAAAGCAAAGTGTTTTTACATGGAAGAAGTCTGGTGAAGAAAACGAGGTTTTCTCCCCAGCATTTCGGAATCCATGGAGCCTGACCTGGACAAATTTTAAAGCACAGGAAGATAATTTACATCCTGATTCAACTCCTGAACAAGTAACTGCAGCCCCAGAAGTCTCCTGTGACCATCAATAACTCTTATTTCAGGCTTGCATTTGTATTTTACAGCCTTCCGGAGAGGCCTCCAGCCTGGAAGTGCCGAGAGATGGACAAAACACCACAGTGACTGATTGATTGATTGATTGATTGATTGATTGATTGATTGATTATCCAGAGTTCCCCATCAGTGCCACTCTGCTCTGCACAGCCCTTGTCACTGCCCTTGTGTCAGCTGTCACCTGCACCCTACAGAGATCCCCCTTTTCCATCTCCTTCCAGGAACCTCAGACAGATTCCTCAAACCCCTTTTTTTCCTTCTGACAGCTCCTGCACCATCATTTCTGTTCTGGTTTCACCTCATCCCACAGCAAGGAGAGCAAAGGAACAAAGTGGAGAAGCCTCCATTCATCAGCAATACCACAAAGTCCTGTCCAGTGCTTCCTACTCCCACCCCCCTAATACCCAAAGTAATCCATTTTCCCCGGTCACAGCACTGGCTTTGTTCCCCAAACACCTCCAGATGTTTTCCAGAGCCACTCTCCTTAAGGACACACTCCTGTAAGTCAAAACCATCAGGACATGGAATGGCTTGAGTTGGAAGGAACCTTAAAGACCATCTCGCTCCAACCCCAATTTTCTCCCAGGCCAGGAGATTTCCTTTCAGAAATTGAAGAGCTTGGTTTCCTTGGCTTTGGAAACGAGGCACATCCCAAGCTGCAGACACGAGGAGAAGGAGCAGCCAGGGATCATCCTGGAACTGCCCTGACCTGATTTACTGGAGGAGGCTGAGATGTTGCCTCACGTGGAACCCAACGTTGCTCAAAAACCACCAGGAAAGCAAAGAGATGGTTTAAAACCACCCACCCAGGGGCTCGAGGAGGTTTGCTCCATTTACTTTTTCTTCAGGCAACGTGTTCCTCAGTAAGAAAGGATTTGTGGTTTTTTCCAGGTGATTTCTCACTGTGAGCAGCAGCAGCTCGAGGCAGGAGCAAAATGAACCCAAACCAGGCAGTTTGGAGCAGCAGGACACAGCTCACCTCAGGCTGCATCCTGGACTAATAATAGAACCATTTTATAAAATAAATATAAATAAAAGCAATAGAATCTTCTACTCAGCAAATGGATCAAAACCACCAGTGAGACTTACAGAGGGAAGAACAGTACAAATTAACGAGGAGTAAAAATTCATTTGCTACCAAAATTACTGTCAAAGCAGGTTTTAAACTTATCATTTGTACTTCATTTTACTTAATATCTGGTTCTTCTCCTTGCAACTGGTCTCTCACCTCAGCGGAATTATTTTGAAGGTACAGGACAAAACTTGCTTTTGATTTTATCAAGGAACTCATATTTAAGGAGGAAAAAAAATGAAAACCAAATGCACAAAGCCAAAGGGGGCTGTTGGAGAATCCTTCCAGTTCAATGCTGTAGAAAAAGCTCATCCTATAATTACAACTTTTGACTTGAGCCCTGAAATGCTGGACTTTCCTCCACTGCTCATACACTGCATTATGCAACATCAGGTTTTGGATGGAGATGGTGCCACTACGTATTTTTCCAAGGAGAAAACATGCCAGCTTTAGGACACCAACACAGTTGTATTTATGGAATAAAAATTTGGTTATGTCCTGTATTTTACTTCTTTAAAAGGAAATTATCAGTACTTGAGCTCTGTCAGACATTTCAAACTCCTTCCTTCCAGTCACCCTGTATGGTTAATTCTCTACTACAGGTAAAAGGAAAAAAAAGAAAAGTCACTGCATCATTTCAACCCAAATCTGATCCAAGAGAGGTCAGGCTGTGCTTCCTTATTATTATTCATTTTACTCTTCCTACTTTGCTGACACCACAGAAATGAGTTGTGGCTGGTTATTTAACAGGGGAATCTCTTCAGCAAAGGCTGCATTGTAAGGCAGGAGTAAGTACTCATTAAAAACACCCTGAAATCTCAGTGTTCATTAGCTGATTATAGAGGCTGTGCGTGGAGGGATTCCAGGCTGTGCTCACAAGCACAATGCAGATCTTTAATATCACTGCTCTGAGTTCAAACACGCACACACAAGTTTTCAAATCTACTCTAACTGCAAAAGGCATAATTAACATTTTTAAATATCACGTGAATCACGTTCATCAAAACAATAATTAACTCACATTCAGCCTGAAACCGAGGAAGTTAAAATAACACACAAGCCTCTCGACTTCCTTGCACTGTTACTGCATCCCAGCACCGGAATATTCTGTAGGAATGATCTGCTTGGAACCATTTCCTCACAGAGGCTGGGGATTCCCATCCCTGGAAATGTCCAAAGCCAGGCGGGACAGGGCTTGGAGCAATGTGGGATAGTGGAAGTATCCCTGCCCATGGCAGGGGGATGGAATAGAAAGAGCTTGAAGGTCCTTCCTGTGACTCCTTGCTCCAACAATGGATCTGGAGATCCATTATCCCTTCTAACAACCAGATCAAAGTGATACAAGTGCGAGACCAAAACTAAGCCAGTGGATGATGCACCAAAGAGAAAATGAAATAGCAGCGGATCTGCCAACACAAGCATCCCCAAGGAAATGGGCACAGGAGGACGCAGAGCCCTGTAAAAGTTAAATATCACTTTGTGCAATCACAGGGAGAATTTAAACTGGGAAGGAAAGAGCAGATCAAAACACCAAGTTGCTGATGGACTCATCTGAGTAACAATTAACCCAGTTGTAAGAAATCAGTGCTCTGAGCCAAACAGGCCCAAACTGATGCAGAACTGAGGGATGAGGGCTCTGGCCCACAGTTCCCTGGAGAGATCAGCTACCAGATGCAGACAGCCAAGAAAGAACACCAAGCAAAAGCAGACCCACAGAGAGACTCCCAAAAACACACTCAGACCTATCCTCATCTCAGATATCAACAGGTCTCACTTTTTTTTTCAACTACTTAGTCCAGGATTAATTAATTAACAGTGGAAAAATAAAAGTGCAAGACTTATATAATCACAGTGTTCCGTCAACAGGGTTGCTTGCATCAGTCCTTCTTCTAAACATCATTTTGGGCTCTGTTCTTCAACTTACCTTGGTTACCTCAGTTTAAAAACTGAGATACTTGTCTCCAAAAAAACAAGTAAATGCTTGCAATGCAGTAACAACAGCCAAGTCTCATTTCCACACTTGTCAGCTGGCTAATTACCAATACTACATCATTTTGGTGCACACAGATATCAATCCTGCCTAATCACCTGCTCACAGATATTTTTCAAGCACTGGTTGTTTTTTTTTTTTGCTCTTCCCCTGTGTCAACCACAGCAAAATTACCAGGCAGTGCTTTCCAGCTTCCTGAGCTCACAGAGAGAGAGGAGGTTTTGATTTTGATTGCTTTGGGTCACCTGGGATTGCAATCCTATTACAGGCAGGTTCAGGGAGATGTGACAGAGGTGTTGGGAGTTTACTCACAATGAGCTCCGAGTCCCGTCCCATGGAAATCACAGTTCTGTTCACTGTCCTCAGCAGGTTCTCCATGATGATCTGGACATGGCGCTGTGTGGGGCCCTGAGGACACGGAATAAACCAGTGAGAACCACAAACAACAGACACCAACGCAGCTGAACCATTTGTGCAGCCTTTCAACCCACCTGTCTGATGAAAATTAAATAAAACATCACTTGCTGTTGATCAAAAGGAGGGAATGGGTCTCCCACATGTTACTGATAAATTAAAGTGCGCTGTTATAATGGCAATGAAAAGCCAGGACCCTGCAAATGCAGCCTATGACATTTAGTTACCCATGAATTTTCTTCCCCCAAGTCATTTTTTCAACATCAAACCCCTACAGGTGTCACCAGATTTGGGGGGAGGCTGTTCTGCAACAGCTTAATTAAAAGGAAGAGAAAAGCAAAGCAGAACTTTCATTAAGGAGCTGCCAACTTCAGTCAGTATTAGAAACAATCTACCACTATTTTTGAAAAAGTTCAAATGAAATATTTATTCCAAGCACCTTTTTGTCAACTCTAGAAACCTCACACAACGATGGACAAAAAATGAAGCCAAAAACACATGGAAAAAGAAACAGATGAGCTTTGCTTTGTACTGTTACTTTATGGAGAAAAAATAGATTTGCATGTCTGAAGGATGATCCATCACCAGTACAAACTCACCCAGGAGCTGGTCCTGCTGCCAGGATCAGCCTGGGAGAGGGTGGAGCTGCAGGTGAGCTCCTACCACAGAGAGAAAAGCAACAGAGTGAGAGGAGCAGCCAAGCTGCCAGAACCAAATTCCTCCTGTAAAACAAGCCCCTCTCTGAAGCAGCCACATAGAGCTGCTTCCAAAAGCAAACAAAATCAGAGCAAACCCTCAAAAAACCCACAATTGAGTAACACGCCAGAGAGGATGTGAGTAGCTGACCCCTGAGGTCCTTTCTAGCTGAATTAGTCAATGATTCTACACAGCACTGAAGGTTCAGGCAGCAGCAGCAGCCCAGCTTCAGGAGAGCATCAAATCACTGCAGCTTTCTGGTAAAGCACAAATATTTGTACATTGGTTGAAGTCGAGAAAAAGCAAAGAAGAGACTATTATGCAAAAAAAGGGATATTGCAAATGCTGCATGTCTGGGAACCACGTCAGCAACAACACAACTCAAATCCCATTTCCCAAAATGCCCATGAGAGAAAAGAAAAACCATCAAAACAAAACGTGTTCCACCTGGAAGAGGCCAGGCACAGTAAATGAGGAAAGTTCAACTCCTAGGGGTGTTTATTTATTCACTATCTAACCAGAAAAACTCTACTGGATGTACCTCAGAAACAAGTGCTGTGCTGGATGTCACACAACACACACCCTCATCACTGGAAAACTAAGAGTTAGAAAAGCTTGGTTAGGAGGTTATATAAAGGAAAAATAATTTTTTTTTTTAAAAACCATCTAAAGCTTCAGGGGTTACCTGCTTAATTCACTTTGCAGAAACAATTTCTGTGAAGTGTTACTCATCACAGAGCCACCCCGCACTCACCACGTCTTTCTTGTAGAGCACTTCCAGGATGTTACTCAGCAACTGGCAGCAAGCCTCCAAATCTTCTTGTCTCTCCAAGTGATACTTGAGCTGGTCTGTCATTGTTGGCAGCAAGATTTCCCTGCAGTCTGCACACAAAACACGAGGTTACAAACACAGCTTTCAGGGCCTTCAGGCTGATGTGCTTCAGTGCTTACATAAGACACAAAAAAAAAAAAAAAAAAAATCAGGAAAAATAAATTAACTTCCAGCTTTTCAACCAAAACCTCACCTCACCTTAGAAACTTCTGCCTCTGAACTGCTCCAATCTTTGACCATTTGCTCCTCTCAAAAAAAAAATTTTTTAAAAAAATCCCCTTCCTTTCTCAAGTACTCAGACTGATCCTACATGGAGGGAATCACCAGGTCAAAATTAATTACTGATTATCCATATAAATGTCAGCCCAGTGAACAGCTTGGTGCTGCAGACTTGCCCCAGAGATGCTCTGTGATCACAGCCTTGTGCCTCTGCATTTGGGAAACTTCAGGATATGTTGCTCCCTGAATTTTGGACTAACATGGAAAGGAAAGAAGAGATGAAGCAAAGCCCCCACAGGGCAGAGGGGTCGTGTAATGCAAAAGGTGCCCAAATGCAGGGGAGGGGAAGAACCCCAGAGCCCTGCTACTGAGCACTCCAGCAAAGGCACAGAACAGTCTCTGCAAAGCCTGCGAGGTGAATCAGTCTTTAATGAGCTGAAAGGCCCCTAATTGGAGGGCTGAGAATGTTTCGTGGCCCTGCTAAGCCCCACTGGTAAGGAGAGGGCAGAGATCAGTTTAATATCTGAGTCACCCCTGAGCTCCACTGGCTGGAGCTGCTCTGATCAATGGGGGAGGCAGTCAAGTTGCATTTCTGAGAAAGGGAAAACGAATTGATTTGTCACAGAGCTTGGTCTGGAGTTACACAACAGCACCGAATACTCTGTTCCCAGGGGTGGAGCTGACAGGGCTCCTCAGCACCCACCTGGGAGCACCTGGGGCTGCTGATGAACATGGGGGGAAAAAAAGGGGCTGGGAACTCCACAAAATCATCCCTAGGGTGATGAAGAGCAGCTGAAGAGGCTCAGTCTGGAGAGGAGGCTCAGGGGGGACCTTTTGGCTCTGCACAACAACTGCAGGAGAGAATACTGAGCAAAGGACACAGGGAATGGCTCCCTCTGCCAGAGGACAGGGCTGGATGGGACTTTGGGAAGGAATTCCTTGCTGGGAGGGTGAGGAGGGGCTGGGGTAGAATTCCCAAAGCAGCTGTGGCTGCCCCTGGATCCCTGGGAATGTCCAAGACCAGGCTGGGACAGAGCTTGGAGCAGTGTGGGACAGTGGGAGGTGTCCCTGCCACGGCAGGGGAGGCACTGGGTGGGACTGAAGGTCCCTCCCAACCCAACCCATTCCACGACTCTGATGTTCCAGCCAACCCAGTGGGGACATCCCCTGCAGGGAGATGAGATTTTTCAGTGCAGCCTGGCCATGAACTGTGCTGGAAAACACTGAGCTGATCGAGGGCAGGGATGGGCTGGAAGCACAGAGGAGGAAAGGTGAACCCTCATCAAACCTTCATCAGTTCCCAAGCCAGCTCAGCATCTGCTGCACAGAGATCACATACAGTGATAATTCCTCATCTGCCCTAGAGCAAAGTCCAGCCCATGGTGATTTAATGTCAGAGAGAATCAAATATTCATCTGTACAAAGGAGGATCAGCAGGAATTATCAATTAGCAGCACCCAAGGAAAGCCTTCAAGGAACAGACACAAGAGCTCTGCTGAAGGTGAATACAAAGCATAAATTTGTGTCAATAAAAACATTTTGTTTCTTGGGACATCGATAAATCCATTTGTTTCATGGTTCATTTAGTTCATGTGGTCAAAAAAATTTAACCTGTGCTCAGTAACTTTGTATCCACAGCTTGTGAGTTGAGTCACAACTGAACAGTAAGAACTCAAAAATGATAAGTGTTGTCTACTAATATTCAATGGACTCAAATTCCTCATGGAAAAAATCCCTGGATTTTCTCTTTCAAAACTACAGCAGCTCCACAGCTCACTTGGCAATCAGCTGGAAGTCATTTGGAAAACAAAGCAACAGCAAATCCAAACAACTCCACAGGACAAAACAAATCAGACAAATCACTGTTTACAAAAACCAAACCTTGATGTTTGCAAGGATAGGACATTTCATTTAACTCCCAGCCATGAGCACTGAAAATGTCCACTAAATTATTATTAAATTGCTCCACACTCAGGGAAAAATTAGGTTTATGACTTTTTGTTACATTTTTAAGTAGTGGAGTGAAAATTATATATATATATATATATATTACATGATTATATAACATAGGTGGTCAGGAGAAATGTTATTTATTTATTTATATATGCATTTACTTCTATATGGAAACATTTATTTATATAATTACTACATATTCATATTTGTGTTTCTAAACATGAATAAATTTTAAAGCTATATTTTACAGGTTTTTTAAAGATACACAAACCCCACCACCAGACTCCATTCTCATGCAAGGTCCCCAACTCTCCAGATTTCCCACTGAATCATCATCACTCAACATCACTAAAGCAAAATGCTCCAGCAAACTGCTTTACACACGCACCTCTCTCACCCCCAAATCCTTCAAGCTTCACAAATTTGCCTAATTTGAATTTCAGTTTCTTCGGAGACACAAACAAATCTTCCTTGACCTCTCAAAGCACAGAATTAGAGTCTTTTTTTTTCTCCCCACAAAAAGGCTGATGAAATTTTCTGTGCATTTGCCAGCCTTCCCTAAGTCCACCACCCTGTAGCATATATTGGTTTTAGAAAAGAAAATCTCATTTGTGCGACAGGATCCAGGATTAGCTGACAGCTCATATGAAAGTATTCCCTGTTAGTTCAAAATTCCTGAATCATTCAGAGGTGGGAAGGGCAGGCAACAACATTTGAGAAATGAACTCCAACCCACAGAGCAAGGGACAGGACAAAAGGGCTGCGGAGAGGGGTTGGATTTATTTTCAAGTGACTTTGAATGTTTTTGAGAAGTTCCCAGCACAACTGAGGCTTCAGACACAAACTGCAGAGAATGCTCATGGTGGAGATTTATGGTGAGAAGATCAGAGGGATGGAGCCCCTCTCCTGTGAGGAAAAGCTGGGGGGCTCAGCTGGAGAGGAGAAGCTCCAGGGAGAGCTCAGAGCCCCTGGCAGGGCCTGAAGGGGCTCCAGGAGAGCTGGAGAGCGACTGGGGACAAGGCACGGAGGGACAGGACACAGGGAATGGCTTTAAGCTGACAGTGGGTAGATTTAGGTGGGATTTTGGGCTGGAGTTGTTCCTGGCAGGGTGGGCAGGCCCTGGCCCAGGGTGCCCAGAGCAGCTGGGGCTGCCCCTGGATCCCTGGCAGTGCCCAAGGCCAGGCTGGACCCTGGGGCTGGAGCCCCTGGGGCAGTGGGAGGGGTCCCTGTCGTGGCAGGGGGGCACTGGGGGGATTTGGGGTCCCTCCTAACCAAACCAGGCTGGTATTCTGTGATATCAATGGCAAGAGAAGTTTTTAAGGCCACAATGTGTTTACTGAATAAAATCCCCAGACATCCATGGGAACCCCAGAGTGGTCTGGGCCAGTGCAGGTGCCTGGAACCCCCAGCCCAGCCTGACCAAAAGCTTCTGGATTTAGGACACTCCTAACAGGCAGTGACAGGAAAACCCTGCTTGGGAGCATCCAGATAAGATCTCAGAGCCATTAAGCAGCACAGTTCTGTCAGCAAACCTGGCCTGAGCCCTGATTAATCGCCCTCCCATTAAAACAGATCCATTTAAATTTCCCTGCAGCTCAATAATGTTGGACTCCACCATTCCCTGCACGCTCAAGGGCTGAATTTGGGAGTCAGGTTTAAAAAAAAACAAACAGCCACACACAATTCCTACCTCCCCCTCTGAAAATGGGACTGCTTCAACAAGGGAAGGCAAAGATGGTAAATGCACCAGGAGCCCCTCTAACCTTTCCCAGGAGTGTGGTTTACACTCAACTTCTTCATTTATCTGAGTTAGGGTAAATGACTCATCCTTTACCCCAGGAGAGTAAAGGATGATCCCTGATATTACTGACTTCTACCCCAAAGTCCTGGCAACCTGAGAGCAGCCAGGAGAAGGGAAAATTATTACACAGTGAGCTGAGAATGAATGGAGCAAAAGAATATCACTGATGCACAGATTTACCCAGGAAACATTAAATTCTTCTAGAAGTCAATTCTTTTTGAAACATTAAATTCTTCTTTATTCTACCCAGGCCCCAACACCAGCAACTCCACCTGTATTCCTCCTTTTACCTCCTGCAACTCCAGCACTTAAGGGCTGAATAATTTCAAATCATTGCAGAAGGGAAGATAAAGTCTGGACTTGCTGTTTCTACCCAATTCCTACACATGGTGACACAGGTGGCAAACTGTTTTTCAGAGATTGTAAGAGTGGTATAAAACCACCACAATGCTGATCCAACCAAGGTTTTTTAAACTGAAACCAGCAAAGCCTGTGTTATCAGCACTCAGTGCTCTCAGCTTTTGTGATGTGAGAGCAGAATCCTTCCAAATCTCCTTTCCCACTGAACCAGTGCCCATTTGCTCCCTCATTACCTTCCCTGACAGCACACAAACACTTTGTTTGGGGCAGTTTAACCTGCAGCCAGCCTGAAAAAGAATCAAGTGTTTCACCTCGAAGGAGGAAATCTGCAGGAGAAGTGCCTGAACTTATCTTTCACTGGCCCATTAATGGGAAAGCAGAAAATAATAAGGCATGGATGAACAGCACCCTCTGAAAGGTTTCTGTGCTGCTTTCCTTCAGCCAGGGAACAACTTCAAGGAAGAGAGGACTTCAAAAACCTCCACTTCCCCACACGAGTTCACTGAGCACAAAAGCTGAATTCATGATTTTTGATTAACCCCAACACAAGGTTAAAACAGAAGCAAATAACACAACTGCTTTGTACCCTTTTAAAAGAACCAACCACAAAGTGTTTTGCTATTTTGCACTTTCACTTCTTTACCATTTGTGACCTGCAGTTACAAGTTACAATTGTTTGGGTTTGCCTCATGCCCAAGGCCGGGCTGGATTGGGATTGGAGTAGCCTGGGATAATGGAATGTGCCCACCAAGCAGAGGGTAGCACTGGATGGGCTTTAAGGTCCCTTCCCACCCAAACTGATGCCTTGAGTTCCAGCTTTCCCATTTGCCAGGTTCTGCAGGGCCCTGGTGTGGGCTCTGAGCTCCCTCCCCAGTGGCAGCGAGTTCTCCTCCCAGCTCAGGCACCCCCAGCAATCCTTCACAGCCCCAGAGCCAAGGGCAGCGCTGCAGCCTCAGCCCCACCAAGGGCAAACAGCAGCGAGGGCAGGAGAGCAGCCTGGGAGGGTGGCACTGCAGCACCTGGGCTGGCCCTGGCCACTGAACCCAACACGGGAATGGGCCAGGACTGATCCAAGGGGGAAACTCCTGACCCGGGGCCCATCCTGGGTGAGCCTGGCCGGGCTCTTGTGCTGCCCAAGGTGTGTCCTGTGCAGGGCTGGACATAAATCCCTGCTGGATTCCTTCAGCTCTGCCCAGGGAGCCTCTTTAGGCATCAAACCCGCTTGGGTTTGGATTTTCCATCCGGAAGGCTCCGGGGAGGGCACTCACCGTGCTGGGTGAAGAGGTCGCTGTGCACGATCTCGATGAGGCAGTAGAGCTTCTGGATGGTCAGGCGGCTCACGGGCACGTTCAGGATGAACTCGGTGAAGAGCTTGCTGCACACACACAGGGAAAAGCACAAATCCGTTCAACTCCCTCCCAGCCACGGAAAAACACCCAGGAATAAAGAACTGGACACAGCTCCATGCTTTTGGATGAACAAACTTGATTTTTTGAGATATTAAAAAAAAAAAAAACCCAGAATATCTAATAATGAATAGTTTCTAACTAATTTCTTTAGTTTTTAATGTCCTTTCTTTTGTTCCCTCCCTTTCACCTCAGTTTTGGACTCTAGATCCATGTTTCCTCAAAGGTTTTGGGTTTCAAATTTTCTTTGCCTGTGCTTCACGTCACTCAGCACATTTGTGACTACAGATGCCAAAAATAAGGTGATAACTAACATTGTAAGCTACCAACAAAAAAATTAATAATTAAAAAACCCCAGAAATTGACGTTTTAGGATAATGTACCATCACACTCATCAGCTGAGCGCTCCCTTAATATTGACAACTTTGCATCCCCTTCCTCAGGTTCCTTGCTTTTCCTATTGAGACTGCACTATAATTAGAAGTCAACCTCAATTTAAATACTCCCAGAATTTAAGTGCAATTTAAAATTGAAAAAAACTTAGTATTTGGGGTAAAGCAGGACAGGTTCTGTATTTTCCTTTCTCTTTTCCCAGGAATTTTGCTGTTGCATACCAAAATTATTATTTAGTCCAGAAACTCTACAAATCTGGATTTCCTTAGCCCAGGGAAGTGGAGATGTAAAACACTCCACAGCCCGGGCAAGGAAAATTCCGGGTTTCTCAGTCCACTGGAATGTTTGGCTACGATTATATTTCTTTGTTTTATCCCTGCTTTATCTCTTTTCCTCTTTCTGACATATCAAGACCATAGAAATAAAACCAGAAAAAAACTGGCAGGGTTTGTGCAGTAAAATCAGATTAAAAATGTGGGTTTTTTTCCATTTGTAACAGCACCATGAAAAATAAAATCATATTTTTCTCTTTAAGCCAAAAGTTCTCCTGAAATACTGTTTTTATTTGGTTTTTCTATTGCTTTTTTCTTCCTTAAACATCCTTTTTATTTCCTAACAACACTGCCGTGTTTATGAGCTACTGAGACATTGATCCAGCAATAAGGCTCACTGAATTATTTATTGTTTTATTATTTACATGAAATTTATACTTGAAAGAGTGAAGCATCATGGTCCAGCTTCAGAGTTTTGATGGCAGTTGCCTGATTAATAATTCTTGCTAAAATCATTTATACTGCAAAGTTTGTCAGGTACTTGTTAGACATCGTTTTTTAAAAAACGGGCCCTTTGTGGAACCCTTAAAAATACCTGCAAGGGATAAAAAAAAGTAATAAAACTGAAGTGATAAACTTCTCAGGTGATGCATATTTCACTGTCTTGGTATATATATCTGTTTAAAAATATTTTTCTATCTTTATACAGCACCTGCATATAGCAGTAACACATAAAAATATAAATATATCATGCATTTTTTTTATTTATATATTTTATACACATATATATGTGTCCGTGGTTTAGATATTTGTATGTGTATTTTATGTATATCTTTATAAATAAAGGTTTTTTTAACACTCCACACTTCATTAGCTCTACTCACCTGAGCTCCTTTGGATCAAACACTAATTTTACATCGTTGACAATTGCTGGCAAGTATTTAAGTGCTGCCCCCTAAAAAAAACCACCAAAAAAACTAAATTAACAAAATTAGTGTTTAAAGGTGGTACAAAGACTGCAAGAAGAGAGTCAGCCACGAGGAGGTGGCTTGGGTTTCATCACTTTCTGTGACACCTGAGCTGAAACTCAGCGAAAATTAAACTTTTAAACGGATTTAAAATAAGACATAGGCATGAAATGTTCATAAACTGGGGAAATTTAAACCAAAATTAGAGATTTATCAACTCCTTCCAACATTTGACAGAAACATTTCTAATCCCTTTATCCCCATCTTCTGTTAAACACTTTCTCATCCTCCTCCTCAGCCACGCTGGAGTTGTTTGGGTTTAATTTTCACTCCACTGCTTAAAAATGAAACAAAAAACCTAATTAGCATTTTTTCCCCTGCAGTAAATTCTCAGTAGCCACTCACAAAACCCTGGCTCTACCCAATTCCCCTTGAACTCGCAGCTGCCACTGCGCAGCACATGAAAGAGCTCCGAAGATACAAACAGATGTTGAATATTTTAACTGTTCGTAGGAATTTTTACTCATTTTATCTTTTTCTGAGGAACAACTCGCAGTTATTGCATGTGCTGAGCACCAGACTAGGAATAAAAAAATTCAGAGTAACTGAAATAAAAACCAGAAGAGCCAGTCTTGTCTGCCTTACCTTGTGCTTTATTGGTTTAATCAAATTGTTTGATAAGAGGTGTATTTTTGCCTGCAAAGAGGTAGGGCTGGATGGGATTTGGGGCAGGAATTGTTCCCTGGGAGGGTGGGCAGGGCTGGGCTGGAATTCCCAGAGCAGCTCCTGGATCCTTGGCAGTGCCCAAGGCCAGGCTGGATGGGATTTGGAGCACCTGGGACAGTGGGAGGTGTCCCTGTCACGGCAGGGGTAGCACTGGGGGAATTTTTAAGGCCTTTCCAACCCAAGCCCTTCCGTCACTCTGTGATGTGAAATATGTGTAATTTACACCCCCCAGTCTGGACATTTCCTATCCCCAGTGGTTCCAGCAGGAGGAACAAACACAAAGCCAGCCCCTGGCATTCCAGAGCCAACCCCAGAGCGCCTGAAAGCCCCATATCAAGGGCTTGGTGACACCCTAGGAGAACCTCAGGAGGCCACTGAGGCTGAGACCCCTCTCCAGAGGCAACCCCAGCCTGCCCCTGGGCTGGATGAGGATTTCAGTGCACCCCATTTCCAGTCAGAAGCCCCCAGAGCTGTCAAGCTGGATCATCCAACATCCCCACACACCCGCTGGAAGGGCTCCTGAGCTGGGGACTCTGCATATGGAGCTGTGATGGATGAGGGCTCTAATGACCAGGCAGCAACGGGGCTTTATTTGGATCATTCACATGCATGGAGCCATAAATGTTTAGTAACACATCTTAAAAGAGAGCTTGCGTTTTATATATCTTGAATTAAAATTTCACACCGAGCGTAAAAATTAACACTTGAACGGCTCCCATGAACTACTGTGAGGTAAAACTATTTACAACAGCCAGTTACAGCTTGGAGCTGCAACAATTAGCAGCAACTGAGGGTCTGCTTTATGGACAAGCCAATTAAAGTTTAATTCTGGAGATTTAAAGAAGACTGTGGAAGCATATTTCCCAATTTCTCACCTCAGCTGGCTCGATTATGTGACAAGATGATCAGACTATGATGCTGTGGAGCCCCGTGATTAAATCTGTGTCTGTCTAAGCCAAAGGGCTACTAAAATAATTTTTTATTGGTATTAAATCATGTAAAAGAGCAGCTCTCACATCTTGTACATAAGCACCTCTTACTCTGTTCAAGCTGCAGCTGAAGTAGATTTTCTGTGAGCAGTAGCTCCATTGCAATGCTGGTTATTCCCAGGACACTCCAATGCATAAAGGAGGAATATGAAATTCAGCAGATAAAAAAAAACAAACTCTACTCTTGTCTTTCCACATAACATCAGGAGAAAACAAGCATCTGGTTTGGGGGTTTCTCCCATTTAAAGAAGTTAAATTAATTACTTTTCACTCTTGATCAGCACTGGACAAAGATTCCAATTCCTCATTTCTACAAGAGGCACACAGCAAACTAAGCCCAAAATCTTAATTCCAAGGTTACACAGGGATGCCTTAACCACTTGAAAATTCCAACCAGCATTAAAAAAACACAGCAGTGAGGAACCTTAATGTTCAAACAAGTTTTTTGCAGTAATTTCCCTGTGATCACATGAGAAGCACACCCAAAGCTGGCAAGATCAGTCTCACACACGCACTCAATAATTACACACAGCATCAAGCTGGGCTGCAATAAAAACCTGACTGCCTGAAGGGGCTTCTCTCTTTGTGCAAAACAAGTGACAAATTATTCCCACCCTTATCAAGTTACAAAATCAGTCATTTCCAGTACTACAAAGCACACAAATAAAGCAGCAAAGGGGAAGGATGAAAAGGAGCGCGAGCAGCAATGAGCCCGTGTGTGGCATGAATAATGGATATATTCTCCCCGAGTTGAATTTCCTCCCACACTCTGTTCTGTTGGCTGTGGGGTGTTGCTGGGATTGGATTTTGTTGCCCAGGCTGTGATTCACATGGCTCAGCAGGAGATCAGCAAGGCCATGGCAGCCTGCAGCCGACTCCACGTTGTGGCTCATCCTCTGCAGCCCAAGCACACAAACACACATCCACTTCCCCTTCATTTGTGTGTAAAAGGAATTTTTCTGTCGGAACCATGGGCACAGAGAATTTCAGCTCTCTGTGCTGCCAGGCACTGACTACCAAGAGAACATTGCACTGAGCTGAGGCCGTGGAGAAGGCTCCAAAATTGAATGATGGCTCTGGGATTGTGGGTGTGCAGTTTGGATAGAAGTGGGTTAGATCACAGGGTGGGAAAATTAGAGTTTAAGATTTGGGATACAGTAATAGATATAAAGCAAGATGAAGGTTTTAGGGTGGAGGCATTTTCACCTTTTCCTTGGGTTTGGGTGATATTGTGGGATTGGGTGGAAAAATCCACAATGCAGACCAACGGTGGTTGATCATTGGGTTAAAAGTAAAATAATCTATGTGGCATTAGATCATTGGGCAGTTTATTCTTAAAGGGCCTTGCAAAGAGAGACCTTGAGCTCCATTTCTAGCCTGTTAGCTTGGTGCCCCGTGTGAGGATGCAAGTCACGACCCTCAGATTATGAGACTGAGATTGAGACACAAAACATGGGAAGAACCATGAGCTGACCCTCCCTCGGAGCAGGAGCTGCCAAGAGAAGCCATGGAGCTGCTCACTGCCTCAAGGATACCTTTAAAAACAGAGAAAAAGTCAATTAACTGGGCCAAGAAACACAACACTGACTAAGTGAAAATAATCAGGGCCAGAAGAGTCAAAGCTTGGCCTTAAATGGAATAAATTAAGCAATAATCGATGGGCACAGCTCTGCACAGCCGATGCAGCCATTGGCAATTCCCAGGATTTATCCTTCCACGGACTAATTGCAACTCATTGCCTAAATCATCCCAGCCAGCTCTCTCTCTGGAGCAGGACCCTTTGCAACCTTTCAGATAAATTCATCGATGGGCTTCTAATGACTTCACAGCTAATTGTGCTCTCCTCAACTTCTCCTCAACTGGCAGCGAAATCACATTCGTGTGGAAGGAGCAAATGCAGTGCTGGTATCAGAAGATCACTGGAGAAAAAAAACCCTTCAGATGTGGCAAAAAAAGAAAGCCAGAATAAGTAAGATCAGGAGGAATGGAATTGTTATTGCCAACAGTGGCCCCTCTGCACATCAACAGAGACCCCTGCACTGCCCATGCTGCTCTTTCCTCACTGACAGGTTTAATGAGACAAAAATGGGTAAAGAATGGGATCTACCAAGAGGAAAATTAGCACATTGCCCAGATCTAAAAGTTCAAGGAGTTTCTATTAGTATAAGTTTATCTGAATTATTTGAGTCTCTGAAAGGAACTTTTTCTGCAGTTTTCTGCTGAGCGGGGAAAACCTCAAACCTCAAAAAAACTTCACTTTGATACTTGAATATTTAAATAAAGAGTAAGCTTCATTTATTTACTGGGACACCAAATGGCCCAACTGCTAAAATCACCAGGAGGAGTTGCTTTTCAAGGAAATTTCTGGAGTTTTTAGTTTTTTCACAAAAGGATGAGAAGACAAGTAAAAGCCTTTTCTTTGTGTCATCAGGCAAATAGAAGCACGTTAAAATAAGACAGGGCAACCTTGCTAAGTACCTTAAAGTATTTCTGATATAATTCTGAATAAGAGATAGAAAAATGAGTTTTATTCATTTCCTTTTGTTTGTTACACAGTTGAGAATATGGAGAGAGCTCTTAATTAATACAGTGAAATCACCTCTGTGATAATTACAGTAGGTCATTGGTGAGTGAAAAGGAAGCAGAACAGAAAAAGAATCTTGCAACAATAGAAAATTATCCTATTCTTGGGTTTATAAATGGAATGACAAAAATAAGTGCCACAAAAGCTTCTTTGCAGTAGCTGTTTAAAAAAAGCCCCTAACTTAAGGATGTCATTAGACTTGCCAAATGACATTTGCAAAGTATTAAACAAAATCTATTCTGACCAGAACATCACAGCTTTACTCTGGGGTCTAAGTTCAGCTCTTCATAGTCCATAAAAGCAAAAAAAATCCTTAATTTCAAACTCTCATTATCCAAAGCCATTTGTTTCCACGCCCAGCCTTCAAATTAAGCACAAAAACTCTGTGCCAAATGCAGGATATTCCTCTGAACTCTCCTGTTTGACAAAGAAATAAATTTGTTTTACCCAACTCCATTTGAGAACATTATTTTAATGTTAATTTTCAACCTTTGTGCCATTCAACAAAGCCCCTCCCTTCCAACCCCAGCATTATCTGGAGCGCAAATCCATTAAACTCACCCAAACCAAATTAAGCCCAGTCAGCAGGATCTACAAATATCCAGGAACACCTAAACTCTATTTTAGATTTGCCCCAGCCTAGAGCAGTTATTCAGCCCACAAACTAAAGCAGTTTTTTATCCCAACTGCAAAGCAGCACCTCTGACACAAAATTCAGTGTACACCAGCCCAAATTCAGCAAAAATCAGCCCAAAGCACGATCACAAATAAATATTGCCCACACAAATTCTAAGAGCCACAGAAACCTCAGTCCACAGCTGCAGTTTGTTATTCAACTCATCTGATGTTTATTAAGAATTCCAACTTCTGGAGAAGCCCTGCAGATTAACGCAGTCTCTTGTTTTCTTCTCAGGCACCTTCTGTTTCCCTGCCTTCATTTAAATCCTTCTCTGTGGCTTTAGCAATAAACTCTGAATATTAAAGTACAGATTGGACACTGAAAAATGTGTTAGAAGTGACCGGAATTATTAAGAACCCACAGGCACGGGAGAATTCCCATTAAAAAATGATCTCATCTTCCACCCCAGCTCTCTGTGGCCACACACAGGATGATTTTTACAGACCTGGACTGCTCACACCTCCTGAATTCAGATCAGCCATCCTGAACAAAATCAGAACAGCAAATATCAGAGAGAGGGGCCCTGCTGAGAAGGGTCCAACTCCCGGCACTGCAGGAGGAGCTTCTCTGCCTCCCAAGAGATGCAGGAACCCCTGAGTAAGGAATAGCTGCATTTTTATCCACACTTGAAACATCACTCCCCAGCTCCAGCTGAGCTCATGCTTCAGCAGGAGAAGGAAATAATTATCATGCACCAATTAGCAGAAAACAGGAATAAACCCAGGAAGGCTCGCTACACTTGTAACCATTAAAAATGCATGCACACACCAAATGCCGCTCACCTTATTTCATCAGGCTTAACCCTCAAAGTCAAACTGATGCTTGGAAAACCAACTGGAACCTCCCCTTCCCAAGCTGCTCCTGCAGCCCACTGACACCAGAACCAGAGGAGAATTTTTGTTACTGAGAGAATCACCAAAACACATCAGCTCCAATCACTGTTTGGATCTCCCTGTCCAGCTTGGACAACCCCACACCTTAAAGAACTGGGAAAGGCAGCCCTGAAATGTCTGTCTCCACTGCAGACAACACTGAAACACCACCCAAAAAAATCCCTAAAAATTATATTTAATGGACTACAAAATAATCCAAGTTGTATAGTTTTGAAAACTGTAGTTTTTCCCCAGTTCACCTTCCCAAATTCAAACCAACAGGACTGATTCCAGCCTGGGGTAAAAGTGGGTTTTAGTCATTCTTGTACCTCACCATTTTAATTCCGACACATTTGAGTAAATAGAAGGCAAAAGAAATGAGGTATAAGTGCCAGTAGAGTGCTCTAAGAGGTATAAGTGCTAGTAAAGCTCTGCTCAAACCACATTCCAAGATCATATAGAATTTTACCTTTTTACTGCAAAAATCCATAGCCAAAGCAGTACCTGTCAATTTTTAAATAACCTTTTAATGTTTTATATACATATATAAACCCTATAAATTCTCCCCTACCCAAGAGTTTCTGAATCCATAATCCCAAAAGAGGTACAAATTCCAAATCTTTCTTTGTGTTCTACAACCTTAAATCCTTGTACAATTCTGGAAGTTTTCTTTTGAGGAAGCTTCCCCCCCAAACATGTACCCAAAGCCTTGAAAAAGACAAATTAAATTTAAGAAAAAGAAGCAATTTAAATGCAAAATATTAAACAACTGAAGACCCACAGTCAACAGCAGCTCATCAGCTTCCACAAGGACATAAATATTTGAATAGATAAAGAGGAATTCTTGCTAAGAACACAAGACTGCAGTCTTTCATTCTGTGTCAGCTTGAAGGCTACTCCCACAGCAGATAGGAAAAAAAAAAATCCAGTATATCCAGCCCAAAAAGTAGGGAACATCTCCGAGAAAACTTCCAGGGGCAGTTCTGCTCCATGGTGATAAACTGTAAAGGAAGACTGCAGTTTCTGCAGGGAGAAATGGAAACACTGGGATGTGTGAAAGAAACCTCTGTCCTTGTTTCATGTAAAGCACCTTAATTTTCTGTCTAGGTCTTTGCAACTTCTTATCTCTCTCCAAAGCCACTGACTTCATCTATACTTGCTTAGCTTTGCCAATATTTATAAAAATTACTGAAAAAAAGACTGAAACTGCTGCAGCAGGATCTGCTGATCTTCCTGCACAACACAGGGACCTACCCGGGGACTCATCTGTTTCAACTCACTGGTTTTACACAAAACCTCAGCAAAGAATCCAAGAGCACCAGAACTGGGATTCTGGAGCCCAAATTCCCTGGATTGGGCTGGGAGGGACTCAAAGCTCATCTCTGTCCACCCCTGGCAGGGCAGGGACACCTCCCACTGTCTCAGTGCCCAGCCTGGCCTTGGGCACTGCCAGGGATCCACAAACCCCTGCAACAACAAACTCCTGAAAAGATAAACAATTCCTTCAATATTGGTTATTTTTGTCTTGTTTAGGGTTGGGATTAAAGGGAGAGAGACAGGAGTTTTTGTTTGGACTTTAAAGTTTATTATTTATGTTATAGTTTTACAAAGTGTGAGGCTTTTAGTACACTAAACTATTAAGTAAAAAAATTGAGTTTAAGGTTTCTTTCTATAAGGCTTTTTAAGCATAGAGAACTTAATTATCTGATGCTACATATGTTATTTTTACTTTTAACTTAGTAATGACCCGTGGTCTGCATTGTGGACTTTTCTACCTAATCACACAATATCACTTAAACATAAGAAGAAGGTGAAATAAATGGATAGGCTTGTGCTCTAAAACTTCTATCTCGCTTTATATACATTACTGTATCTTAAACCTAAAAGTTTTTTACTATGTGATTTAACACACTTCTATCTGAACTATACACTCAAGATTATGAGTTCTCTCACTCAATTTTGGAAGCCTTCTTTAGTCTCGGGTAAAATGCAGTGTTCTCCTGGGGGTCTGTTAGCACAGAAAGCCTGAAATTCTCTGTGCCCGGGTGCAAGAATTCTGTTCTCCCTAACAGAAGCACACATTCCTGCCTGGTGCTCACATTGCAGAGCTCCAGTGGATACCTGAACATCATAAAAGCAATTTCACAAGCTGCAAAAATCCAATAGTAACAATTATGTGTTCTAAGAGCTCAGTAATTAGAGTCCAGAGGAGATGAAAGCAATAAATAAGGAATGAAAGGCTGTCAAGGCTTCTGAAAGGCATCCTCAGGCACACTTAACCCCACACTGGCTCATCCCTCAGAGCTTCATCTGCCACCCTACAAACACAGACAGGAGCTGGGCTCTCCCCACGCTGCAGAGTTCTGAACCTGACCCACTGCTGGTGAGATCTCCCCAGTCCCTTCCAGGAAGTTTTCCTTCCTGCATCTCAGGTGAACACAACCAAATGAGTTTTTAGCTTTTTTTCCTTTCCCCCCCCCCTCCCCCAGGGTACAAATTGCTAAAGAAAAAAAGCTCACATTCATCTGCCTTCCTGCAGCAGGCCCTGCAAAGGAGTCTCAGGAAAGAACTACCACATTCCTCCCCCATAATCTGCAAACCCCCTATTTGTAAAGCCCCAGACAGCACACTCTGAGCCACAGCCTCCAAGTGCCCATTTCCATTCAGGACAGATGCTTTGACAATGAAATGAAAGTACAGCTTTCCTGAAATGTGTAATACCCCTATTTTGTTATCAGATGATCCAGTTCTGGCCTCTCTGCTTAAAATATCCCTGCTCAGCTGCTTTATCCCCTCTATCTCTTTTTGCTGTGTGCTCAGCATGGTATCAGGAGCCCCAGAGCTCAGCCACAGAGCACTGGGGACTTTGACTCAGGACTTTCCCTGCTGGACTCCTCTAGGAACTTCTGCCACTGGCACAGGGATTTCCCACTGTCTGTCTTTGCAACCACCTGAGCAGAAACCATCCCCAAATCCTACCCCAAATCTCAGCCCCTTGATCATCTCTCAACTGATTCAGCAGGGCTGGGTCAGAGCTTTCATCTTTTTCAGAAACTCTACTTGGAAGCACAAGGAGAAGTTCAAGGTGCAGCTTATCAAACACACATTTAAGGGCAGTCTCTGTAGTTTCCCATGATGAAAAAGATCCCCTAATTTCTGTATCCAGCCTTCTCTGGGTACTCAAATCTACCAGTCCTGTAATTCAGAGCTTTTGCTCTTTGATATCAGCACCATTTTAGGCATGGACCCCTTTTCCCAATTGTATGAACCAATGTTACCAAAAGCAGATACTGTTTCTAAAGGGACACAAGAAAAGATCTAAGGGATGAAAGGTGGAGCTCCCAGTCTCACTAACTACTAATTTCCTTTTTCAAATATGTACTAGAACTTAAGATCCTATATTGAAGTTCCTGAACAGTCTCAGATACAAACAAATGCATTAAAATATGAAGACCTACACTGTCATCAGCATCTTCAATATAATGCCTGGAAAACACCTTAACTTTAAAGTTACACAAGTTTAAAAATACCAAATATCACTGAGCCCAAATTGAGTTGACTTTTTAAAGTAAAAGCAATGTTTTTGAAGCAATGAAAGGTTGGACTCAATGACCTGAGATGTCTATGCCAACTTCAACGATTCTAGGATTCCATAAATTTACTTGTGCAAAGAAAGTTTTTTTACAGAGTCACAAACCCTTCAGCAGCAGCAGCACCAGGTATTAACCCTGCTTGAAGTAAAACCAGCTTTTAAGCACAAACACAAGCAAAGACTTCACTGACTGCCTCGTTGTGGTTTAGGACGCAGAAGTGGAGATCTGGAAAGCACAAACCTTCACTATGACAGTCTGGTCAGAGTTGCTGCTCATCATCTCATTGATGGACTTAAAGAGCTGCAGCAGAGACTCCCTGAAGTCGGCTTCTCCTTTGTTTTCATACAGCCTGAAAAAGAATTAGGTTTCATCAGCATAAACCACAATGGAAATACTGTTTTACAAAAGCTGGTGGGTTTTTTGACAATCAAATGAGACATGGCCATTTGTTGTCTCACTTTCTTTTCACGGATTTCTACACCTTTCTCAACCGAATCAAGAGATTTCTTTCACAAAAAACCAAACCAAAACAAACAAACAAAACCAAAAAAAAAACCCACTCAAGACAAGGCAGACTGGCCAGGCTGGGCCAGCAGGAAGAGGAGATTTTTACTGTAAAGCTGTCTATGTGAAATGGCACATGCAGCAGGGCTGTTCCAGGGTCTGGTGAGCCCCTGAGCAGTGCCCTGATTCCCTGTGCCCACGCAGCCCTGGGACAGCCCCTCCACGCTGCAGATGGCTGGCAGGACCCTTGCCAGGCAGCTCTGTGCTGATGAAGCCAGAAAGCAGCCAGACAACTTGCCAGCAATCATTAAAATCTACCAGTGGCCTAAGGTGAGTGACCTTAAACTCTCGAAAGGAAGAAAGAACCCGTCGACCCTCTTTTTGCTAAAAAGATGCCTTTTTTTTTTTTCCTTTCTGTGGGAAGGAAGCACTGAGGTGAAATTGTGTTTCAGCACTAATTTCAGGCTCGGTTTCCCATGGAGTCAGCACAGTTGACACAGAGGAATGACTCAGCCCCAGGGGCAAGGTCCCAGTGCCTCCAGGCAGATTGCTCAGAGCTGAGCTGCCCACTGCCCTCCCCTCTCCGTCTCAGATGATTTCAAGGGAGGTAAAGACTGCACAGAGGCACCTGAGCAACACCAGAGGCCAAACAAACACAGGCAAGGAGAGGAACTTGGGCCACGGGACAATGAGTATTCCTGGAATTCTGGAGTGCTTCAAAAGTAGCAGCAGCCCTGCTTCAGGTGGAGGATGGCACAACCCTCGCTGGGAAACGAGGGGGAGATGACCACTGGCTCCACGATCATCCTTGAAAACTTTCCCCTCCTCGGGCAGCACGTGGGACTCACCTACAGCAGGGTTATTCAGATTTAACATGACCAAAAAAAGGGATCTGGAGTCCAGATTAAACATCAACAAAGGGAACTTCCTAAATCTCAACAGAGAAATTTCAGGCCAGGCTGGACAAGGCTGGGAGAGCCCTGGGAGAGGGGAGGGGGGAATGAACCATGGCAGGGGGTGGAATGGGATCAGTTTAAGGACTCTTCCCACCCAAACCCTTCCATGACTCCTTCCCCAGTTAAATCCCATCTCTACACCTAAGTCAGCTCTGATGGCTTCCACTGGTTCTGATCCCCCAACACCTGGCACCAAGACCCATCAGAAGAGCTCCGAGCAAGAGCTCAACTCCTTTTTTGCTTTCCTCCATTTTCTCCTGGAATTAAACCCAATAAGGAAGGTCTTGGATGCTGTCTGCAGCTCAGAAAGAGAATGTCATCCAGAAATTTGTACAATACTTGTACAATTTCTTCATGTTCCAAGATCCCAAAATCATGGAGTGATTTGGGTGGGAAGGGATTTTAAATCCCACCCCTGCCATGGCACTGTCCCAGGCTGCTCCAGCCTGGCCTTGGACATTCCCAAGGATCCAGGGGCAGCCACAGCTGCTCTGGGCACCCTGTGCCAGGGCCTGCCCACCCTCCCAGCCAGGAATTACTTTCCAATATCCCATCTAAAGCTACATCATGATGGATCACATACTGCAGCTGGAAACGGGCACTTCTTGGGATCAGCTGGGAGTTCAGGATGTTCCTGCTGCTTTACACTGAACTTCATGTGTATCATTTTTAACACTGTGCTCATAAACCTTTGGAAGCCCCAGATATGAAGAAAGCTTATTTTAACCTGGACACAGAGGAAATCAATACTACAGGAAAAAAAAACCCAAAAAAACCCCAAACCACTAAACTGTGTTATTTTGCTGTGCACACTTCTATTCTCCTTTTAGGCTAAAACTGGGGGTTATGCAGGATAAAATCTTGTTAAGTCCCCATTTCCATAATGGATTTCAGTGTCCCCCTGAACAGATTAGAGAGGTGAAACTTATACCAACAGAAAGAGTAACTGAACTTGACAGCCCAATAAATCAAAGTGCTTCAGACAAAAAGCTCTGCCTTTCAAAAAGGAAGTTATAATAAAAATAAACAAGTTAGTCACAAATGTGTTCCTACTGTCAGTTAATAGCATCTACTTATTTAATATATCTGATAAAGCACAAAATCTCTGCAGCTGTGAGAAAACCAAGTTTACACCAGGTTGGTCCTTCCAGCACTGCCTGGAGGATTTTAAGACTGTAGTAAATATACCACAAGCACTGGGATCATTACTGAGGAAATCAAATAAAGATATTTCTAAAGGTCACTTGTCATATTTTGCCTTCATCAACCTTCGCTGTAGTGAGCAAACAGATGTGCCACCATGCTTTAAGTGGGTGAACGTCCATGAATTTATCCAGAACTCAACTGCTAAAATGCTCCATCCATCCATCGAGCCCACCACGCTCTTCCTGAATTTAAAAATATGCCATATTTTGGAATAAAAGCTACAGCTTGCTGCTTGTGATTCCTCAGCAGAGCAGCGGCAATCACTCTGAGCCCTGCCACACTCCTGCATTTTAATCACTCCAAATCACACCCCCCAGGCAGGCCTTCGGTCCTGCAGCACAACAAATCACTGGCTCCTTCTGCATTCAGTAATTTTGCTGATTAATCCCTTGGCATGGAGAGCTGGGTCTTCCCAACACTGAAGGGCTGTGAATTTGTGCTTCCCACAAGGAAATCCCTCAGC
Organism: Regulus satrapa; assembly: GCA_013396955.1. NCBI lineage: Eukaryota > Metazoa > Chordata > Aves > Passeriformes > Regulidae > Regulus > Regulus satrapa. Next base: position 345,430 of record VWZN01019103.1, read on the forward strand.
CAGTCCTGGAGGGTCAGGCTGTGTGTAAATCCAATCTGCAGCCAGAGGGAAATTTTTTTTTTCTGTTTTCAAGTGATTTGTAGGGCCTGCTACAGCCTCAGTGACATCCAGTATTTTATGAATCTCGCAGCAGGGCTCCTAGAGAAATAAATTCCAAGCCCTAAATTAGAGAAAGGGTGGTGGAGATGGTAACTGAAGAGCTCTACATAAATCCCTTGTAATAAGGTTGTTACCACTAACAAGCAGTGAAAGGACTCAATCTAAGTGAAGATCTCATCAGCTTGGTTTATAACTTCTGTAACATCTTGTGTATAAAACACAATACAGTAACAGAAGTTTCCCAAGCACTGCCGAGCTTTAATTGTTCAGAGACCTAAACTATCATGATTTTACCAATTCACTGCTACTGAAAGTACAGATCTCTGCTAAAGAGGGAAAACCCTTCTCCTGGAATAACTTCTCACACTTGCAAGCTTTTCTAAAACAGTGCAATGCTAAGCAATTTTACCTGGTGGACTGTAAAATTCTGGCAGTTTTAGGGCATTACTGGCAGTGGGAGGTTTAAGCACTGCCTGTACTCACTGGTTGAACAATATCCTGGAGCGGACAATGAACTTGAAGATGTATTCCAAAGCTTTCATGGCTTTGAAGAGTTGATCAGTGATCCCACACTTCTCAGCATTGTCCACGTACGTTTTTAAAACCTTGGTCAGCTTTCTGTTTAAATTAAAAAAAAAAAAACCCCACATACAAGTTAGAGGTATTCTCACAGAATTCCCGTTTTGAAAGGTTTAAAGAAAAATTATGTGCCCACAGAGCTACAAAGTTCATTCTTCACTAATAAACTCATTGTGGTTTTTTTTTCTGTTAAGTAGCTGTAACTTATTCTTGAGCAAAAAAGAAAAGCTACAGACCATAACCTCATTTAACACACAAGCAATAGAACAAATCTCAGTAAGGCTGATTTTCTGCTGGATGTTCAGATGGATATTCAAGTTGAGGCTCTGAGAAAGATGTACCTACTAATAATAATCAGAATAATCAACATAATTAAATTAAATACAAGCAAGCTGTTAGAATTAACACAAACTACAAGTGTCTTCATTCAACAAGGCTTCCCCTCTAGAAAGCTTCCCCGTGGATTTTGGGCTGAAATCTGTAAAATTTATTTCTCCAAGTACACACCACCAGCTGGAAATTCTCTTCTTCCCTATTTTAAAGCCTATCAAACTAAAAGTGAAACAATTTTCAAAATAATCCCATTTCAGCTCACTCCCTTTCAATGAATATAAATCAGGGTTTTAATGCAACCACAGGCACTTCCATTTTTAATCATCCCAGCTCCAGTGCATGACCAAACATCCCCACTCCAGGCAAACAAGCTCTGCCAGCAAACACCACCGAGCTCCCAGAGATCCTCCTGCCTGGGGATTTGTTGGAGCAAACTGCCTGAGAATTTCAAGGGACCACTTAAATAATGCCAAGGCCACCTCTCTTGACTTCAGGGCAACAGCTGAAGGTTGGGCTGGGGGTTCTTGGAGCTCTTGGCCATGCTGGATGTTCTGGGAATAAAAGGCAGGGAGAGGGCAGGGATCTGGCACATCCACGGGGACACCTTGAGCCAAAATTCAGCTCTTCCCTGTTTGTGCCTCCCTGCACTGGAGGAAGGGAAGGATCCTCTCCAGCCAAGCATGGAAGGATCACCCTCAGCTTTTCCTGAGAAGTCCAGGTGATGCAGGAGCTGCATCTGTGATCAAAATATCAACGCTGAGATTGAAGGCTCAAATCTTCTTTGGGAATTAAAGGAGGATTAGGAAAAGGTTCTTCCCCAGAGGGTGCTGGCACTGCCCAGGCTCCCCAGAGAATGGGCACGAGGCTGCCAGAACTCCAGGACTTTGGACAACGCTCCCAGAGATGCCCAGGCTGGGATTTTTTCAGGTGTCTGTGCAGGGACAGGAGCTGGACTCAATGATCCCTGTGGGTCCCTTGCAGCTCAGGATATTCTATGATTTTTCACGATTTTAAATCAGTATTTTCAAACATTTTCAGGTCCCTTAACAGAGACTCTGCACCAGCAAAGGGCACCCCAGGTTTCCTGGTTTGGGTTTGCCTTCCTCCCAGCACTGCAAAGATATCCATGAGATGTTTTTCCTCCAACAATGACAGTCTAAAGCAGCAGCAAAGATTCCAACTGTCAAAAAATACTTAAGATAACAAAAATTAATGGGCCTTTGTTTTGCTGTCCTTCACTGCTTCTTCCCCACATTGACAGTAATGTGGATCATCGAGGGTACAACGCAATTTAATGCACAAAAAAACCCAATATTTGAAGCATCTTAAATGGACATGATTGCCTTCCAATATGAGTGAGAATTGCTTTTGTTTTCCTTACAAAACAACTCCTGAAATTGCCAAATCATCACCTTCTTCATTACAGCACAATCAAGACATCCCCTTACACAGGACTGAAAGTTTGAGCAATTTATTTCAAAAAACAAGGACTATCCCCAGTCTTCTTCAAGACCCTCCCAAGCTCATGGGCACATTCCTAATTAAGCTACATAAACAAGTAATTAAATATCATTACCTGGAAGAATTCTCCAAGTCACATTAGGAAAAACACATTTTCCAACTTACGTGTAGGCCAAGGTAGCACTGAAATGCTTCTTGATGTAGGTCTCCAAGACAGGGTTGAAATGTTGAAATTTTCTGTCAGCAATCAGTCCAATGATAAATACCTGAAAAAAACCAGCATAATAAGTGTGTTAGTCTCAAAAAAAATCTTTAATTTTTGTCCATTCCTCTTTCTTCTCAGAGAAGGCATTCTTACATTAAAATTTTTGTTCTGCCTCTGTCCTAAATTCTGCTGTTAATCTATTAAAATGACCGGATTTGAGAGCTTCCTTATTTTCTGGGAGGATGACATGATATAATCCAACTCCCTCTGGATCTGAACCTTTAAATTTAACTTTCAAATTAAATAGCAACTCCCATCTCAGATCTTTTCCATTAATAAACTTCATTCTATCATTTATTCCCCATTACTAGGTCCATTTCAGACCTTCCCAGCTGCAAACTCACCAAAGCATCAAACACCAAAGTGTCAAAGGTCTCACTCTCCGAGTTCTCCATCATGATGTTAAAGAGGGCATCCAGTGTATCCTGAAGAAACTGCAAGGAAAAAACACAGCTCATCATGTTCTCAAAGGAAAATTAAATTTAGATTCCACCCAGGTCTCTACAGATACTTTTGCTGAAGTAAAGGCATTTTAAAAGTTAGCTGAAAAACAGAAAATCCAACACTTTTCTTTCCAGAAAGTTATTTTTAGTGAAACCGATTATCTGTACACAGGTTATCACTCCAACAGAACAGATGAAGTCAGAAACCACACTCGGCACACCTGGACAAGAGCTCCAGTCTAGGACAGTGCTCCAAGGACGAGAACTCCCAAACTGCAGCTGCACCACACGCTCACCAGGCCCATGCACTGCTGAACGCTCAGCTGTTCAAGCACAAAGCACACCAAGAGTCTCATGCCAAGGCAAGGGGGAGCTGAGCCATGGAAGGCACTCAGAACATCCCTGCACCACAGACCCACGACTCCAGGTGGGGTCACACATGCAGGCATGGGAACAGAGCACCCCACTGCTGCCCCAGCCCCAAACCTACACAGGAAGGGCTGCACTCCCCTGCCTGGGTACCCCCATCTGTGCAACACGAGAGGAAAGAAAAGCAGATTAGTGCCGGGGCCTTCCAGTCAAGCACAGGAAAAAGCCTCAATAACTGCAGGAGTTCTTCCCAGACACAGCCAGGAATCCATGCACTGCCAGAGATACTCATCAGTTCTGCTGGAATGGCATTGTCTGAGCAGCTCCTTCCTCCAGCTGGCACAGACACACAGGGGCTCCTCCAGGGCACAGCCAGGCTGCATCACAGCTCAGTTTGGGTTGAGAAAGAAGGGGTTAAAGGTGGATGGTTCCAGCACATCTGTCTCAACTCATGCCAGAATGGTTTGAATTGGGAGGGATCTCAAAGTTCATTCAGTGCCACCCCTGCCACGACAGGGACCCCTCCCACTGTCCCAGGAGCTCCAGCCCCAGGCTCCAGCCTGGCCTTGGGCACTGCCAGGGATCCAAGGGCAGCCCCAGCTGCTCTGGGCACCCTGGGCCAGCCCCTGCCCACCCTCCCAGGGAAGCAAAATGAAAAAATGAAGGTTTTGCCTCGTAAATGAGACAGTGTGTAACTGGGAAAGAACATCTCAAGAAGCAAAGGGAATTGATCCTGAGACTGCAGCTACAAGAGGCTTTCCCCATCCCGTGAGAGGGATGGAAAACCAGCCTGACTCCCACCTTCCTCCTTGAAAAATGTTTAGCTGTGCAATGAGTCTCCTGGATCAAGCCTGATTCAGCTGATCTCCTAAATCTACAGTCAAATGTCAGGAATTAACCCCCATTCCCAGCTGAATGTCAAACTCCTTAAACTGAGTGAACACAGAGTCACAATTTGTGCTGCCGAGGACGAAGAAACAGAAAAGCCAAAATTTTTGCAGCTGATCTTAGCCCAGTCCTGGGGAAGAGCCAGCTCATAATTTCACTACGGGGGCAAAAGAAAAACATCACCTTCTCACAGCCTTACTCATTCCATTAAAGAAGATGTGCAAATAAAGCACATTAAAGGCTGGACTTGATGTTCTAAAGGTTGAACTCTGATCTCAAGAGGTCTTTTCCAACCTAAATGGTTCTGTAATTCTAAATGATTCTGTGGCTGCTGCCAGCTGGCAGGCAGGGAAGTGCAAAGCACAATTTTGAGCCTTCACAGGAGAAGTTTCCTTCTTGGTCTGGAGAGAAGTTGCACTCTTGGGTCCCACACACTCAGTCCTCTGGAAGCCAAAGGATGGTGGGGAGGCTGATCAAGCCTTGATTTCACATTCAGGCACCTCAGCCTGACTTTCCTTAGCAGAGTTCAAGTTTTAAATCTGTTCACCAGGACTCAGTGCAGCAGCAGGAAGAGCACAGCAGAGATGCTGCTGTGTGGAGGGGGCAGGACATTTCTCAGGTAGCATGAAGAATTCCTGCACTATTAGTTTACATTCTCATACTCCACAGACTCTGCACAAATGGAGCAGAGCCTCTGGGGAAGGGAGATAACATTTACAGCCTCCACATACTCTGGGAGCAGGCACAGGATGGAGACTTGGGCTCATCTCCACTCAAATAAATGAGTATCAGCAGGCCCAGGCCTTTTACTGGGAGCTTTAAAAACAGGGAATGGCTTAACAGAAAAAAATGAATGTGTTTTATCATATAACTTTTTTTTTTTTTTTAAGATATCCAGACTGTAGTTAAAAACATGAAGGGCAAAGAAAGCTGGGAGAACAGAAAGGAACAGTTACAAACCAGATCCTGCAAGGGAGCAGGCTCCACAAAGATGGAACAGTGCTGCAACAGATGGACAGTGTAACACTGACCCTCAGGGAAAAAAAAAAAGGAAACATTGCCTCTTCCACCCTCTGCATGATTGCAGGTGTGCTCAGACCCCTGCGAGCAGGGAGAAGGGAATCCACAGGGTCCTGAGCATGTGCCAGCTGCAGAGCTCACTCCAGAACTCTTTCTATTCCCAGCCCAGCTGGGGTGCATCCTGAGGACAGCCCTGATCCCCAGCCAGCAGGCAGGAACATGCCACACACTCTGGGATGTCCCACTGGGATAGGAGGGAGAAATCCAAGTGCCACAACCACGACAATGCTCGGCAGGAGCCAGCAGCACCGGCGAGATTCTGCTCTGGAATGACCCAGGACAAAACCACAGCAAGCAGAACCTTCCTAAAACACCAACCTGGGGGAGCCACTTCCCTCCAAGGATGGAATACCAGCCTGCCCAGGTGCTTGGAGTTAGCTCAAGCTGAGACTTCATTAGGCTTCTGCAAACCAACTAAAAACCCCCTGAGGTAAGGAAACAACTCTCCAGGGTCACCTGTCTCCACGTACATCTTTTGACACTCTTTCAGATTTGATTTATTGCAACACCTTCAATAAAGTCCCAGCCTCCTCTTTTGCACAGCTAAATCTGTCTTGATGTAGCTCTCTGCAATCACTCAGTGGCCTTGGCAAATGTAAATAACTTGGCTCAGCTAAAGGTTTCCAGAAGTGGTTTTTTTTGGGGTTTTTTTTGAAAGAAAACAGCAGCAGCACACGCTAGGACTGCATTCCACATCCATAGATCAAAAATATATTAAATATCACTATGTAAGTCTTCCGAGATGGTCTAATCTTGCAAAGAAAAACACCTTTTCTTCATGTATCTGTATATAAAAATTCACCAGAGTGAATTCAGAAATGTGCATTTGATGAGTGTTTTATCAGTTTTCAAACATCTGAAATGTTCTTGGAGAGCAGGGAGAGGAGCATCAGCACCCTGAAGATTCCTGGTTGCATTTTAATGTGCAAGTGAGTGCAGTGAGGTTGAAGGGGAAAGTGTAGGGAGCCAAAAACAAAGACAGCTCAAAGTCTGGGATTTTTAGACATGAACTCATTACCTTAACCACTTCACCACCATCAACTTTCATCAGCTGCTTCAAGTTCTGGTGCAACAGGCTCGTGTTGGATCTCCACTTCAGCAGTCCCAAGAGATCAACTAGGAATTAAAAAAAAAAAAAAATAAAAACCAGTAATTATTTCATGCAGGCTAATTCCCTTTCCTCACTCTCCATCACCATATGCAGGACAAAGTTTGATTTCCTTACTTCAGCCTTTCTCCCTGGACAATTCTGGTACCCTCTGACACTGCAGAAACCTCAGACAATCCTTCTACCCTGACAGAACTCTGAAAGGCTTTCAGAAAAGCAGCCAGCTTTTGAAATATCAGCAGGAAAATCTAGGCCAAGGAAGCCTGGTCCCTCGGTTTTTAATTTGCTGTACACAACAGTTGTGTATTTACAAAAAGATGCCAAAATGAAATTAGTCAGCCACCAACACAGTCATATCTACAGGGCAGTGACTCTCCCAGCATTAATGTTTCCAGCTTCTTTGCTCTCACTGCATCAACTGAAAAGAAAATAAAGCACAATGAAGCACAAAGAGCTGCAAACTAAAGGAGAAAGCTGGGTGATGAATATGGCCCAGTGCTACCCTGAGGGCAGAGCCCAGACCAGGCCAATGGTGCCATCCCCAAATCCTGCACGCTGAGGATTGTGCCAGCCCAGCACTCCCTGGGGAATAAGGAATACAGAAGAACAGGTCAGTCATTGTAAAGATTCCCTTGGGGGAAAACCCCCAGGGGAGGAGCTCTCAGTGGGGCTCCCACTGAGAATAACCACCAACCCCAGCATTCCCCAGCTGGAACCCAGTGCTGCCACAGACCCCAAACCCTCCTGCCTGAGCCAAAGCAGCCCCAGGGGAAAATTCTTCCCCATGAAAAGTCAGTTTTCAGCACAAAAGAAAATTCTCAGCAACTCCTGCTCAGGAGAAGCCTTCAGTAAAAAAATGAATTCCAGGATCTTCCAACTTCAATGATTTTTGGACAAATTTAAAGCCTCACTACCTTCAGTTTAGCCCCTGGCCCACCATTGCATCTCACCCACCTCCCCATCTAATTCATACTGTGTGAATTTTGCCCACAATAAATCAAAACAGGCACTTTCTCCCAACAAATACCCCCTCATCTCTTTGCTATTCAGACTTTCAAAGCAACCAACACAATGTTTACCAAGGCATGAATCTGCAGAGTTTATTCTGGAAATTATTTGCAGAGACTTAAAGCAGCTGCTGTGCTTTTCTCAAAAATCTTTCCTTCTAAGTAATAAATGAAATTACTTCTAGTGGAAAGGACTGCAGTACTCCTTGGAAAGATTCCCCTCTGAGCAGCACTCAAACCAAGCCTTCTCATCATCTCTTTGTGAGAAGAAATCAAGAGAGGTTTACTACATTAAAGCTTTGAAAGACTTGAATCGAAGTCCTCCATTCCTTTTAATACACCCTACAAGAAGTCTATAGCCTGAACCCAAAGTCTTAGAAACTCAGTATTAACAAAAAAAAAAAAAAATTTCTTCTGGAAGCATAGCAAAGATGCCTCCATGAGTTATCCAAAGTGTTTCATGGATATATTTATATCAGCTTTCCACCCCTGAATTTGGCTGCAGTCTGACTTCTAACAAGGCATCAGCTTGACAGAAGAAATGATCTGAACAAAAGCCAGCCCACAGACGAGCTCTGAACAGCATCATGGATTGCCCCAAGAAAACAAACCCACGTGGACTCGCAGCGTGATGGCAGAGCAAATGCTAAATGAATATACATTTGTGAGCACAAAATGTCAGTGCAGGCCAACTGAAAGGGGAAAATAACTTACAGGGCAGGGAAAAATGGGCACTGGCTGGTAATGCAAGCATTAATTAACCCCAGCAAAGCACCAGTCAGGCAGTTAATCCCACTCTTTTCACAGGCTGGGTGTAAAATAATGTAGAAAAAGGACGGAAAGCAGCATTTTAGCCTACAGGAAGCAGGAATGCTGGAGTCAGCCTAGGTCAAGTGAAATCTGAGGTTAGAAAACATCAGGAGGAAGACAGAACGAGGCTGTCCAGAGCAGCTGGGGCTGCCCCTGGATCCCTGGCAGTGCCCAAGGACAGGCTGGACCCTGGGGCTGGAGCAGCCTGGGACAGTGGGAGGGGGCCCTGCCATGGCAGGGCTGGCACTGGGTGGGCTTTGAGGTCATTTCCAACCCAAACCACTCCGGGATTCTGTGATTTCCCACTGCAAAAGGTTTAAACAAACACCCAGACTACAAAGTCCCCAACAGCAACTTGGTTTCATTAATGTGATTTATTATTCTATGGACTGCTTATTAAGATTTTCTTTTACAGGGTACTTAACAAGTGGAAGGAAACACCCCAGGTTCCTGCTTATCTGCTTTCCTTAACCTGTATCTATGCAAAAGCTTTCCTATAGAAACACCCAAACTTTTCTCAAAGCCCAGCCACTGAATTCAGTTAGATAATATTTCCCCTCTAACTAAATTCCCATCTGTTCTTTGAAATTCTCTGCCTTCTTGACTTTAACATTCAACTTTCCAGTCTGTATGATTTTTTTTATTTTAATTCTATGCTTACATCCTCACTTTTTATACCACTATTTGTCATACGTGTCTGTTGGGTTTTTTTGAATCATCAACTGTGCTAAGTCAAATTCCTCCCAACTGTTCTCCAAAACTGTGATCTCCCTGGTTCCTCCAAGTCCTGACTCCAGTGAAACAACAGCCGCTATTATCCAGAGATTTGAGTCCTTCAGGCAGAAAAGAAAACACAGAAATTCTTAGGATAAGCCTTAGAGGTGCCCTGGATGCTTCCAACACCAAATCCACGAGGACAGCACCAGCCAGCTCTCTGCCTACTGACAACTGAACACTTTCCCAGCAGCCCATTAATGCAATTTCAGTTCTGTTCCCATTACCCCGATAATAAAAGGACATCCTGGAAGTCTGGCAAGAGGCACCAGGAGGATTTACTTCCACGGGCACTGAGGGTTTTTCCTTCTCCTCTTGGTCTTCCTCAAAATTAACTGCAAAGCCCAGGAAAAGGCATGGGAATGTCCTGCTTTAATAAACTCTGCTCACATCACTAAAAACTGGTCCAGTGTTAACTTGAAGTAGATACTTCACAGCATCATTGTCTCTCTCAAAGTCTCAGCAGTGGCCAAATTTATTTTGCAGACTTGCCCATGCTAAGGACATGGATAACTGACAGAAAAGCATTAAAAACTCACAGTTCATGGAGAGCTGAAGTCAAGGGAGTGTTCAAAGAGCTCAGACACAAAAAAGTCTCTGCACCATCAAACACCATGCAGAAAAAGCCTGATGACTTATTCACATGCTTTCATCATTACTAAATATAAGTCTTAAAGCCAGTTCTAAGATAGCTATAGAGGGTAAATATAAAAACTATTATAGGTAACTAAAAGAAGAAAAATCTGCTTTGGCTCAACCTTTCTGTAAGTGAGGATAAGAATGGATTTTTATTTCCTTGTTTTTAAGAAAGTTTAAGGAAGAATATTAACCAAACATTTTACAAAACTTGCAATCCGCTTCAGAAATGACCATCTGAAAAGCACTGTCAATTTTCAGATGAAAACTGATACTTGAGGGAGGAATTTAATGATGTTTTTTGTTTTATTTCTTTTCTGCTCAACGAGACATGGCGATCTTGCTTAATAATGCCACAGTACTTTGAAGAGAGAGAAAAGACTTCGGCAACTCTCAGGAAAAGTTTCCCAGACAACATAATTAACAGCAGCATTAAATAAAGATCAGGCCTTCAAAGCAAACAATATGTAAATTAAGCACCAAACAATGCTCAGGCTTAATTTTAATAGCAGTTCTGTGAAAACCACATCAATATATTGATCACTGGGAAATACTTTTAACTACTAACGAGCACTAGGGAAGGCTGAAGGGAAAAACAGCAGAGATTTTCCAACAAAAAGCAGTTTAATTCCAGATGTTGGCTCCTGCTCTCCAAGCCCCAGCCCCGCTGCGCCGCGATCCCAATCTTTGCTGGGAAATCCTACAAGCACATCCCCATTTTTTTTTTTTGCTGAGCACCCTGCCAGGCTCCAAGGCTGCCAGACTGCAGTGGATCCGATGTGCTCTGCATGCGAAACGCCCGGGGTGGGCTGGGAGGTGCCACTGGAAAACACCGCAGCCAACGCCAGGGACACCCCGGGCAGGGCAGGGCCATCCCCTGGACAGAGGGCACTCAGGAACTGGCGGTGTCACCGTGATCCACACCCACCTCCCCTCCCGTGGGACCCTCCTGAGTCACAGCAGCTCCCTGGAATGACTCACTCCCTATGGAATGACCCTCCCACACTCCCCACTCGCTGCTGGTGCAGCCAGGAGAACAAGGGATCGCTCCATGGCAACCGAGCGCAGAAATTACACAGAGGGCACGGGCTGCAAATGTGAAATATTTGCTTTGGTGGCTGCCACCAGCTTTCCACAGCCTTGGGATGCACTCAGGCAGCTGACAAACAGGAATAATGCACAGAATGCAAGGTTTAAAAGGAACAAATGAAGCCAAGACCACTCCTAGGAAGGTGTGGGAAGATGAGAGGGATCTCCAGCAACACATCCTCCCCTACCATCCCTTCTGCACACCAAGAGAAAGCAGAGTGGTCCTCAGCCCTGAGATATGGGTACTGCACCCGGGAATTGTTGCCTTGGAAGGCAGACCTGGAATAGAGACCAGGCAGAGGAAAAGGATAAAATGGGGATTTATTAAAAGGCCTCAGTGGATGCACCTTGGGCAGTGCCAGAGCCCAGGCAGGGCTGCACCCAAGGTGAACCCAAAATGGGCACAAAATGGACGAGCGGGCACCAGGTCTCACATTGTCATGAGCTTTGGTCCATTAGCATATGACAGCTAATTGTCCAATTAAAGCTTTAACTCATGGACCTCCATCCTCCTTGCTTTTCTCCCTTTACTTTCATGTTATTTCTGTTTTCTGGGCCTGAAATCTGCATTGGCCATCCTTGGTCCCAAGCGAGGGAAGGAATTGTTTTGTCTGCCCACTCTGTGAAGGGAGCTCAGCACCACCCAAAATGAAACCCAGAACTGCACTGAAATAACCCAGAATCTGGAAAATAGAGAACCTAAAACTGAAGACATCAGAATAACATAAACCAGCTTGTTTGGGAGCAGAGCCCTGATATTACCTACTCTTGAAAGCAAACTCATCCCCTTTCCTCAGGGCTGGTTTTCAAGCAAGAGTAAAAACCACAGAGCTTGTTTCAGTGCACTTCAGGGGAAAAGTCTCAACTACATGGGAAACAATTACGCCTGGTTCCACTCAACTTGGGATTCTGTTTTTTCAGAGCCATCAACGTTGCTCCTACTGTTCCAGAAGAGCAAAGGTTGGGTGGTTTACCCACCCACCCACATACAAGTTAACCCAGAACAGGGGTGGAGAACAGCACAGGCAGCACACAGAGCCCAACCCTGCAGGGAGGAGCAGCAGCTCTTGGAACTCACCATTCTGGGTAAGTTTTGTTGAACAGACCAGAGTGGAAATCTGGAAAGAGTCTTTGCTGATGGTGCAGCTCCCGAGGTTCTGCATGCTCTTGCCTGTTGCTGAGTGTCCCTTTTCCTCCAGCTCGATTTTTGTGGATGGCAGACTGAGATAGGTCGAGGCATCCTCCAGCTTCTTGGCTTCTGCCTACAGGGATGTTTGAAACACAGCAGGAGAAAATACCCAGTCAAAATCTTGCTAATAACAACATGTTCACATTAATACTGGATTTTCTTAGGTTTGGAGCTACCAAATACATCTTTAACAACACTAATTCAGCACTAATCTGTCTACATTAGAGCCAAAATTATTTAATTAGGATTATTTAAAAGGCTACAAAATTCAGTTTTCCAAACCCACAAAAGACTCAACAAGTGCCTTTGAAATTAAAACCTATTAAAGGTTTAACACTCAATCTCCCATATCAACCAACTGCTCAAGACTTGCTGATTTACCAGAAGAGTTCAAAACACATTTTCCAGTGTCACTCTCGAACAGAATTCCCTAAAAGTCAGTCAGTGGAGCTTCCCTGCTGGCAAGTCAAAATTCTACCTTGTAAACGATAAGGTCGTGCTCTCCATCTCTCAGAGTTGTCCCATCGTATCTCATGAGCTTCACAAATGCCAGAGCAAATATTTTCTCAGATTTATCTTTGGCTGTTACCAAGAAAAAAAAATCATAATGTAATTATTTCTACAGTCAGGACACTTAAATCTCCCATGGACGACCTGTCAGTGAGTGACCACAGCAAAGATTCTCATGTAAATTAAGTGCACAAAAACTGGGGAAGTCTTCTAAAGGCAAGACAGAATTTTAAAAAACCCCAAAAAACAAATGAACACATAACCAGATGCTTCAAATTTCCATATTCTCTCTGTTCTTTTTGGAAAGCTTTATAAAAGCAAATTTTAAAAACAAAACAGCAATGTGATGCATTGAGAAAGCCCAGGTTTTTAGAAGAACGGCAGTGTTTGGGAGCTGGAATAAAGATTAAACACCAGCACTGAGGATCTCATCAGAGCACAGAGCCCTGAGGACAGACATTAGGAAGGGGAACATTAGAAGCAAAACAAAAACTGGATCCATAATTGCAGATGAAGTGCCTCAGTTTTTTGAAAGCCGACCCATTCTGCAGCCAACAGGAACTAGAAAATGCATTCAGCTTGTTCTTGCTCAAATCTGCTGGCAAAAGTTTAAAAAAAAAACAAAGCAAAAGATGAAGGAAAGATCACAAAGGAAGCTGAGAAGTCAAGTCAGAAGGAAAATGTCATCTCCTTGAGACAGCCCAAGGATCCTGGGAGAAAGCCCTCAAAGGGGCTCCTCAATGTTTAGGAATGACCTCTTAAACATTTAGGCTGTGGCCAACCTAAATACTTGAGTCATCCCAAGAACATTTCTGACTCAAATCATTTGTAGCACACAATCATAATTCTGATAATAATGACACTGACTTTTGGAACACTGCTTTCTTTCAAAAGTATCATTCTTTAGATTATTTTATTAGTTTTAGTAATCCAAAAGACTTCAATTACTGATGTTAAGCCAACTGTAAATTTTCACATTCCCATTTGTTGAAGATCCTTACCACTCCCCCTACGTCTAAGATACAGAATATCACAACCCTTTGAGTGACTGATAGGAAGCTTTACTCCATTATCACCTAGTACTAATTTATTTATAAATGAGTACTATATGAGTACTAGAAGTTAGTATAAAATTTTATAAATAAATTTCATCAATTTTATTAATTAAATTAAGTATTTATTAATAAAAACTTGTTTATAAGTTATAAATAACATTTATTCCCTTTGGAGAAAAAATTGGGCAGGGAAGGAAAAATTGAATCAGGATCGGTGAGAGCAAGGAAGATGTAAAGGGAAAAAAGGAGCTGAGATAGGACATCAAGTAAAATGCCCCAAACTGAATCCTGCACTGGAAGTGATGGCAATGACCAGCTGTGCACCGGGAATGTGGGAATTCCATCCCTGGCCCAGGAATTGCCAGGCTGAGTTACTCACAGTCCTGGGAGGATCTGTGGCGGAAGGTGAACCTCAGGTGGCTGCGGTTCACGTCCTCGATGGGGATCGCCACCTGGCACGGGGAGAGGAGCAAGGAAACAGTCAGAGCAGCACCTTCAGCCTCTTCCAACCCCACCCAGACTTGCAGCACTTCCCAATCATCACTGAGTGACAATCCCAGAGGCACATCCGTGCTCTGCAGCCGTTTTCTGTCTACAGGCACAGCAAGGCACCTTTGGAGTGAAAGTTGTGGTGTGGGGAGGAGCTCCAAGGCCCAGCACGCAGCCCCTGCTCACAGAGAGACTGAATGGATTCCAGGAAGCCACCATCAACCTCCTCTGCAACCTCCAAACTTGGCAGGGGAAAAGTTATTATCCCAACCAAACGAGCAGGCTTAAAGCACAACCAGCTCCCCAGACAGTGATGAGTCCAACGCTATGGCAAATGTGTTTCAGCCTTAATATCCTGCTCTCCTCCAGGTGGGCCTCATGGAAACAGAGCAAAACCATTCCTGAGGAGATTGTGGAGCTTCCCTACAACAGTCATCCCTGAGCAATAGCTGAAATAAAATTCAATATGCAATAAAAGTCTAAGCCTTTCTTAGCTGAGCTATTCCCTGCCCTCTGCTGAACACAGGCACTGTATTTCCCCAGTTTTGTTTCCCACTGGAAGCTGTATTAATGGCGTATTAACACCCAGAGAAGTTATTTTAGCAGTTTAAATACCTTTACAGTCTCAAACCAGCGAGGCTGCTTTACTTGGTAATAGATCACTGATTTGTACTCTGAGATGGCTTCATCACCAGCACCAGGAAAAATAACACTCTGCAAAAACAAACAGAAGGGGAAGCGTTTCTGTCACTTAAACTCCACTTTTTCAGTCAAATAAACAAAAAACAAATCAGTGAAGTATGTTAGAGTAGGAGAGAATGCTCCTCATGAAACTGGTATAAAAATGCATGCACTGATAAGCCAGAGTGTATTAAATGATGACAAAAGTTTGGTTGAAAATAAAAACCGGGACCTTAAGCTGACAAACACAGCTGTTGAAAAGGCTTAACATGATATGTATCAAAACCAAAGAGCCCCCAGACATTAAATACTTTAATACCTCTAATCTCTTGCCATCTTCATCATAAACAGACACTGTGACTTCCACATTCTTCGCTGTGGTTTTACTGCCTTTGTCAAAATCCCCCTGCACCAAGGTGACGTAGATGTCATTACGAACATCTCCTGCAAGGGAAAGCAGAACACAAAATAACCCACAGTCCCCACAGCAAAGCCACAGATTTGGGAAACCAAGGACACAGAAAAACAATGGCAAAACATTTTAAACACCGCATTTCCATTTATTTTATTTTGACACTTCTTTCAGTATTCACTTGAAAAGAAGAGTTTCAACATAGTCATTTATCCCACACAAAGGTATTTTGCAATTTAAAATATTTTAACAGCCTACAAGAGGTCTCAAATGTGTTACAGCAGGAAGAGGTTTGATGTTTTTGCTGGCTTGGGGGTTGCATGGGAGGGTTGTATTTAGATTTATGACTTACAATGCTCCTCAGCTCCACCCCAATTCCACAGAAATTTTGAAAATGAGCTGGGGAAACAAGGGATTTCCAATAATATTATAAGTCAACACAGGATGCAAGCAAGGTGCTGAGGCACTCACACTTGTGGAAGAGACTGTAAAACATCTGACAGACATCTGTCAGCAGCCACAGGGAGACCTGGAACTGAGATGAGCTCTGGAAACATCTCATGGATCCTCCAGAGCCCATCAATCTGCAAAGGACACTGCAGGTTCTGCTCTTGCTCGTGGCAGTTTTTATTTTGAGAAGCACCATGTTTTTTGGGTTGTTTTTTATGGGTTTTGGCTTGGTTTTTTTTGTAAACACCTGAACATGCACAGAATAAATGTATTTAAGGAAAGATGATGTGGCTCTGTTTCAAATGCATGATCCAAGCCTGGTACAAACCCTAGGAGAGCTGCTATCTCCAAATCAAGCCTGTGCCTCAGAAATCTGCTTTGGATTCAGCACAGGAGATAAGTTTTACATATGCCCTTGTTACAGGGATAATACAAAGTGTGGACTTGGTGTACATTCTTTTTAGCTGGGGAAAAAAAAAGGAGAATTTCCACTGTCACTGAGATTTCCTGTCTTCTTGAAAGGGGTGGGAGCTTTATTTACTGATGCAGCTATCACTAAAGTTTGATACATTTATTTTCAAGAAGAAAACATCTTTTGATGATTTTTTTTAATGCACACCATATCTTAAATTCATCTTTAATTTTTTTTTCCCCCCTCCAAAACCTTCCATACATACAGACATTTAAAGCAGGTTAAAGTATAACAAAGCAGCACTAATTCAGTGCCTTACCAGGCATGATAATCTCAGGAAAGCCCATTTTCCGAGCCACTGCTGTTGACCTGTCCACTAAGTGTGGGAACTCTTTCCTAATCTGATGGATATCTCCTGGGAGAAGTTTCAAAGTCACCCACAAACCTGTCATGTTAAAAAAAAATAAAAAATAAAACAAAACAAAAGAAAAAAAAAAAAAAAAAAAATGCCATCTGCATCTACCTCAAGCAAGGNAAAGAAAAAAAAGAAAAAACACAATTATGAAACTGCTGGGATGCATTCCTAGATGCTACAGATTCCTTTTTACAAATTGAAAAATGTAAGAAGGTGAAAATAATTAAGGTACATTAAGATAACTGATCTTCCTTTACTAAAAAAAAAAACCCAAAAAATATTTTAAAACACTCCAAAGATCTCATCACTTCACACAAAAACGTGAGTATGGCACACAGCATTCTTTCTGATTATGCCTCGTGTTCTTTGTAATAAAACGTTTATCTTCCCTGGGGAAAAAAAAGAGATGGAGCAAGGAAGATTTGCATGGAAAAACCCAAGGATTCCAAGCAATACCAGCAGATCCATACCCCAAACTGATTGATCACTACCTCCATAAGCTGTTTTTACTGCTCTGAGCACACAAATCTACAGCATCAGCTTCACACAGCTGATATTTTTCTGCTCAGCAGCAGAAGAAGCCACTAAAAAGCTGCTGCTTGCCAACTAACATCAGGCACATTTGTTACAGGAAAAAGAAAGATGCCAAAGTGGAAAAAAAAACCCCCATAAAAATAAAAAAGCAACCCAACCCAAAGAAGCCTTCCACTCGGTGAAGCGGCTGGCAATCAAGTTTAAGCACAAAACAATCACAGCAGCAATTTGCAGAAGAAAATCCTAAAATTAAAAGCTACTAAAAACACCCCAAAAATATTCATCCATGAAATAAATTGCGGGTTACCCTGATCGAGAATTAACTGTACATTCATTTTGTGTACACTTGGCAGCTTGTCTTTTCCATGATCACTCTGTAAAGAGTTTCAGGGCTGATTTGTTGCCAGGGATGGTTTTGACAGCTGCTATTCCACTGAGCTGCAACTGTACCTGCACTGACTGGCTGAGGAACAACTCTTAAGCCTTCTTCTATTTGCTTGGGCACTCTTTTTTTGGAGAAAGAAAATTTGAATGAATCAAAGACATGGAAATGTTTCCTCCTGTCAGATATGCACTGGCCACATTGTGAAAACAAGAGGAAGCAGATAAAACTTTTCCTCATTACCTAAAGGAGAATCTAAAATTAAGGTTTGGGTAAAATTTTGTTTGCTATTAAGTAGTGCAAAAATCAGGGAAAAGTGTGTGGTTTTCTTGGGGTCTGGTCAGATATGGAGTGATAATCACAGCGTGTGAATAAAACTCAGTATTAACCAGCAAACTCCACAATAATCCAGAATTCCCAGAAAATACTGAAGCCATTGGAGGATTAACTGGGCACAGACACACAACAATCATGAAATCTCACACAAAAATCAAACAACCCTAGAAACAGAACAGTTCCCTAGAAAAGGTACCAGGGAAAGTTTCAGAGGGTTTGCCTGGCTCTGGCTCCCTCCTCACCTCCCACAAGCTCAGGTCTCCTGGGGAAGGAGCAAAATGCTGCAAAGTCAGCTGCAGAGTGGAAAACTAAGGGGAAGGAAGAGAAGGAAATTATATCCCTTCCTGCAGCACAGTGAGGCAGAAATCCACATCTCAAGGGCACAAGAGGCAAGTCCTTGAGTCATCCCCTCCAGCAGAGAACCACAGACATGGTATAGGTGGGGTTGGAAGGGACCTCTGGGGATCATCCAGTCCTGCCGAGGAAGATGTTCAGGTGGGTTGGGAATGTCTGCAGAAAGGGAAACTCCACATCCTCCCTGGGCAGCTGCTTCACAGCTCTGCCACCCTTCAGGGAAAGAAGTTCTTCCCCATGGTGAGGTGGAACTTGTGTTCCAGTTTATGGCCACTGCTCCTCATCCTGTCATGGGGAACCAATGAAAACAGTCTGGCCTCATCCTCTGACACCCGCTGCAAGTATTTATATGGATAATGAGATTCCCCCTCAGCCTCCTCCCCAGAGTAAGCAGGCCCAGCTCCCTCAGTCTCTGCTTAGGGTTGAGCTGAGCAATGCTCCAACATGCAGAGTCCACACTGGGCAGGGGAAAAATCACAGGGAAGGGGGAAGAGCAGGCTGCGCCTGAGGGGTGAGGAAGGGAGGAACAAAACCGTACAAACAATTTTTAGATTCCAAAACTCCAACCACCATCAGAGAAAGCAAATCGAGGTGCACAGAAAGATCGGTACCTACCCTGACCCTTGTGGTTGACTTCTTTAGCAGCAATCACTTTGTTTATAACAGTCTGCAGGAAATCATTCTCCCCTGCCACCCTGGGTGAAAAACGGGATGATATGTTCAGCTGCTTGTGTCGAATGGCGTCATCCAACGCTAGCCTGGAGGATGCACATGACGACCAACACCAGGAGACAAAGGGGCACAGAAAACCAGAAGGCACAGTGACAAGGGAACACAAAAGATCGTATCACAGTTGTGACAAAGAGTATTTATTAGTCAACGCAGGACAAAGGACAGGAAAGGTAACAAGAAAGACAGAGGGAGATCATTAATCAGAAGAACGCTGATCTACCACAGAGAGTCCAGCACACCTGTGAGGGCTCTGCTCCCTCAGGGACAGGGACAGTCCTCAGGGAGCAGGGGGAGGTCTCCCACCTGAGAGTCTCCACAGTTAAGCAGCGAAAACCCACACAGGCAGCTCTCTTTCATATAAATATTGAAATATAGATATGTTTATAGCAGACTGGCCCTGCAACACCTCCAGGGTCACCTCTGTCACTCCACAGGTGGAGCGCCTGAAGGAAAAGCTCCCATCAATCTCACAGGGAAAAGGAGGAGAAGAGCAGACAACCCAAACTCGGTGAACAAATGAGAAGATGGGGACGATAAATAACCAGCAGCATTAGGCGGCACTGAAGTAAATCTCGCCGAGTGCTTTTGACAGCCATTGTGCTGGTGGCCAGTGAATGAATACAAACAAAGATATGAAAACAGAATTGCATGTGGTACAACAGAAACAAAGCATGGGATGAGGAGAAAAATGTGCCTCATATACACAGCCCAAGTCTATGTTGGAAATAACGACACCAGCGTTCACCCTGCGTTTGTTTCCACCTTATTCATATCCTTTGGGATAGACTTCTTCAGGATAATGTTTTCATTTATTACATCTTTTTAAAGCTCTGTGTACATGTAACAGGAAAAATGAATCAGTACTAATGGAGCAGAAAACTGGATGTTCCATTAGCACCCTCTCTGAAAGGTTCATTTCCATTGCATAGTTCCACACTGGCTAAAAAACAACTTTGCTTTTGTTTACCACACAAGAAATGTATCTTTCTCTTCCCCAAACCCCGTTTTCCTTGAAAAAATGGACTTGCACTTTGATTTTGTCATTAAAGGCCCCTATCCCTGCAGGACCTACATTATCTTGCAGTCCTCTCACCAGCCCTACACCTTGAAAGCACAAGGGCTCCCTGAATTATGCCTATTTCTCAAAACTAAGTTAATTTAAGATTTTATTATGTCAAGCATTTTAAAAAAGTATTAGTAAAAGCCCATCTGAATATCCATTACTGTATTAATGAAGGAATTTAATTCCCATAACTATGTTTGGCCTTTTGGAACAGATTGCAGAATTTCCCGCAGTGGGAAAACTAAGCATCCATACTTCCTGTAAATTTTGTTTGTCTTATCCCTTATACCTTTCCTCACTTCACGGAAGCAAAAACTTAGGATCTGTGGATGAAATATGATCTCTGTTGATCTCAGGCAGAGCTAAAGCAGCAAAGAGCTTACTTTAAGCATTTCACCTCATATACATTCTCCCCCAATATCTTTGAACAAAAAGAAAACAGGGCTGCAAAACTGGGAATGCCCATTTTAAATTCAAAAAACCCTAAAGTTTATGGGGATATCACTGTTGTAGCTAATGACAAATTATCAGGGAAGATTTATTAAGAATATTACTCAGGAGAAAATATCCCATCATAATAAACCAACTTAAATTATTAGCTTGTTCTTAAAATCAAAGTTAAAATCTTGCTTTTTCCACTCCTGCTTTTTCTTGCAACTGCTCCCTACTTACGGCTGGAATGGGATGAAGTGCTGCTTGTCCTCATCGTCAACCTTCCCGTTAATGATGTCAGTAACATCCATCACTGCAAAGACAAACCAAGGGCACTGAATGAACTGAGCAACGTGGGAAGAGGGAAACCCCTGGGGAAGTGAAGCAGCAGTGACTCAGAGGACGGAAGGGATTATCAACCGTGGAATTTCAGAATTGTCTATGGAGTAACACGGTGCAGATGAGCTCCGGCATCTCGGCCAACACAAACCCTGGAAGGTGCAGGACACAGCAACCGGTCTGAGGAGATCTGCAACAACGCAGAGTTCATCTGACCCCACAGCAGTTCCACCACCCGATTTCCAAGGAAGAACTGGAGATGGAGAGCTGCAAGCCCAGAGGTACCTGCCACCCCGAAGGGTCTGCGCAGCCCCGACGTCAGCTTCCTCGTGTTGTTGTCCCGCAGCTCCATCCTGCCCACGCGCACGATCTGACACACAAAACTGATCTTCTCTCTTTTCAGGTCCTTGCTGCCCAGGTCCTACAAACAATAGTAACATCAGATTGCTTTCTGATAGCTGAATTTCAAGCTCCATTTCAGCAGGCAGAGCGTTTGCTGCTCAGATTTTGCCTTTGCTGCGCAAATCTGTAACAAAAAGGGCTCTCCAAGTAGAGCAGCCCTTGTAACAGTATTTAAACATCTTCCTGGAGTTCTGTGTAAATTCATTTCTTAGGAGGTCAAACCATTTCTATCAAGTTCAAAGTTCAAAAATTCACCTTGGTTTTTCCCAGGTGTTGAGAATATTTAGCAGCCACTTAGGAGAATGTCTCAGTGAGCCTTTGGCAGCATAGAATCATGGAATGGTTTAGGTTGGAAGGGACCTTAAAAATCATGTTGTTCTAGCCCCAGCAATGAACAGGGACACCTTCCACTGTCCCAGGCTGTTCCAAGCTGGCTTTGGACACTTCCAGGGATCTGGGGGCAGCCACAGCTGCTCTGGGCACCCTGTGCAGGGGCCTGTCCACCTTCACACACAGAACAATTCCTGTCCAATATCCCACCTAACCCTGCCCCCTGGCAGTGGGAGCCACTGTCCCTTGTCCTGCCCCTCCACCCCCTATCCTAGGGCCCCTCCCCAGCTCTGTCCCCCCTGCAGAGGTGTCTGTCCCACGCTGGTCACACCCAGCCCACCCCAGGCTTCGGGCAGGGCACACTCACGGTGAACACGGCCCGCAGGTTGTGCAGTCTGTCAATGTCCTTGGGGAGGCCACAGCTCGACCACCTCACCAGGTAGTTCTCACTGAAAAGAACAAGATTTGGAAGACTTTCAATTTAAATCATAGAGCAACAGAGCCACAGTATGCTTTGGGTTGGAAGGGATCACAAAGATCAGCTCGTTCCACCCCTGCCACTGCAGGGACCCCTCCCACTGTCCCAGGCTGCTCCAGCCCCAGTGTCCAACCTGGCCCTGGGCACTGCCAGGGACTGGGAACCCACAGCCTCCCTGGAAACCCATGCCAGGGCCTCACCACCCTCCCAGGAAAGGATTTCTCCCTAATATCCCATCTAAATCTACCCTCTTTCAGCTTAAAACCATTCCCCCATATCCTATCATTGAATGCCCTTTAACATAAGCAGATAAAATCAGCTTCAGAATTTACAGGAGACTTTTCAACCCCATTTCCTTCTCCGAAGGAAACAAATATTGAGCAGAGAGCTGGCATTTCCCTTAGTGCACACAGTTTTTATAAAGAAAGCAGCATCTCAGCAACCAAGTGTGGGAATTCTGCAGCTCAGCAAGAGCACTGCCCTTGCAGGTGTGCTCACCTCGGAATTCCCATCTGCTCTTGGGGAGCCACAAGCACAGCAACACGGCCCAAGGGAAGGGACCTGCCTCTGCCTTTCACAGAAATTTGACTTTGCTAAGCCCCAAAACTCCCTCGCACCATCCCTGAGTAAGCACAGATAAAAATGGCACTAACCTGATGAATTTGGATTCCAGTGGGTCATACAGAGACATCAGGACTTCAGCATCTTCTCCTATTTTACACACGACGTTTTTTAAATTTACAAATAAAGCAAATGAAGGAGTGGCAGCAAACTTGGCTTGTCTGTTGATATCAATATTCTGCTTCTGAGACTGCAATTCAAGAACAAAATAAAGTTTAACTTAACCTAACAGACATCCAACTGCTATAAAAGTTTCCTAAAACCTTCCAGAAAGAAGAGGAAGAGGTTTCCACTGAAACCTGTGATCTTTTTTCTGCTAAGTTTTATGACAGACAGCCTTTTCCAGATCTGTCTTGAAGTGCCACACCATAAGGAAAAAGTTTTAAAAAATAAAAAGGGGAGAAAAAAGGGGAGAAAAGTTGTCTTCACTTATTAAAGTGGAGAGAGACAAACAGAGAAAAAAAATAGAGCTTCAAATATACCTGAAAAAAATTCAGGAACATACAACAGGAAAACAGAAAAGTTCTTCCTTTTAAAATTAAGGATTTTGAACTTCGAAAGTGCTGACAATTCACAATTGAGAAGGGCTTTAAATTTTCCCCTTTTATTTCAACAACAAGTTTTTAGGATTGGCATAAAGAAACCACAAAAGAACGAGGATTTTATTCTTCATGATTCTCAAAGAGAAACTCTGAAGACAGCCTACCTTACAAACCTCTCACATGCACATCTCTGATATTAACCTAAAAATGCAGCTGATTTATTCATACAGGTCTGAACCATAAATTCTACTAAACCCTTTAAAAGATGAAAAAAATCAGGCTAAGACATAAAAATTCTTACAAAATGTTTAAACCTGATAATTCTTCATAAACACATCAAATCCCTCATTACCAATGCTAAAAGTAACAGTCATGCAATTAGTTTACAGCCCTGTGCTGAACGGGGAAAAGCCACAGAGCCTCTCACTTTTTCCTCCTGTAGCCTCTCTTCCACTTGCTTGGAAGCTATTTCGTGTGCTCTGAAAAGGCTGATGGTGCTGGTCTGCTCTGGGTCCAAAATGTTGCCATCTTCATCTCTAACCACCAGATCTAAATCCAGAATTCTAAACAAGACAGAAAATATGTTTGTGAATTAACAGTGCTCAAAGGAATGCCTAAAAAGCACCTGCCAAGTGTTCAACCTGCACACCTGACACGTGATGGGAAAGAAACTATGTGAGGCATGATAATGCAATTTAACATGTCACCAACCCTGGAGATCCCAGTCACTTATTCCCACAGCACAGGGAGAAGGATGGAAATGGAACAACACAATAGCTGGGGAAGCAGTTTCTTAAACAAATAAATTTCCCAGAAACTCTGTCTCCTCCTCTGATTTACCCAAGGGTCTGAACAACCACGTCCCACCACACACAGCTCATGTCTCCCACTCCACCTTCTCCTCCAACTGCAAATTCATGTTTCACCCACACCCCACAAGATGAGGCAGAGGTTGTTTCCTTTTTTTTTAAAGCAGAAGCCAGACCCCTGCCAGCAGGGTGTGGACATCCACAATTCCCTTCTGCAGAGAGGAAGCTTTCAGACATAATCAAATCCAGGCTCAGGAAAAAAACTTTCACATTTTTCCACCGTGCTGGCAGCAGCACCAAGCTTTAAAAAAAAATAAAAATATATATATCAGGTCCCTTCCCTGAGACTGCCCTTGTCACCTCCAGCCCAATAATTGTGTCCCTGTTTCCTTCTAATTCTATGGTCAGCTCTCCCAGTGGAGCTGCTCTAACCTGAGAGTTGAAATGTGTTTGATCAATGAGTTTAAATCAAATTTGCCGTGTCTGATAAGTCACACAGGGCTTCACAATACACCTGAAAGGAAAATCCCTCCGGGCATAACCTGCAAGGACGTGGAAACAGGAGCTGTGGCACACAGAGGTATTTCCATGCACCTGCAGGATTCCTCCTCACCCCTCCCACAGCTGAAGTGTTAAACCCTTGGGTAAACACCCAAACCCCTCCAATTAACGGCACTGCATTAATTGCAGGGGAGACAAAGAGCGCTCAAGCTGCAGAGTAGATGCAGTAGATTTTGAAGCCACCACAGAACTCTCCAGCATCCCCAGAACATCTCTATCCCAGACTAATTTTCTGCTGAGGAAATGGTTTCATCACTGAAACCAAACAGGAGAGCAGCCAAAGTCGTTTTCTTCCTCCCTACTACTGTTCCCTGGACAGCAGCCACAGCAGGAGAAACACCCACGGAGCACTGGAACTGTCAGAGTCCTTAAAGTGCCTGGGCCAGGGGAAAAGCTCAGAAATTCAGGGAAAGTCTCGTAACCCAGACTATAACACAGCAATGTTTGCACAGGCTGTCAAAGGAGTCGAAGCCAACCCTCCTTTGATTCAATTCCTTTGTTTTAGCCTTTAACTTGCAAATGATGCTAGGGAAAAAAATCTGAATTTTTTTCCCCAAGTGTCCCAGTTACAGATATTTGCAACTGAACCAAAAAAAAAAAAAAAAAAAACCAAAAAAACCCCAGGTTTTCATAACAAAATTACCTGACCCAATTTCAGAAAGATATTAAAAATACAGATTCCTAAGGCCATTTTTGCTTCCTCAGTTATTCTGACAACATGCTGCAGAACTTCTGTCTGTATTTATAGAAGGAAAAAAAAACCTATTTATAAATCAGTGTTTCACAAGTCAGGAAAAGTTAGGATATGATTAGGACAGAAAACATTTAGAATTATTTGGGCTGGGACCTCAAAGATCACCCAGTATTTATGAAGCAGAAAATTAATTCATACTGTCTGGATCCTAAAATCCCCATTCATGCTCCTTTTAGGCACAAGTGAACGCAGGGTTTTATCAGGAACATATGTTATCTTTCAGTGGTGAGGATTTACTCAGAAGTTCACGTTCACTTCCCTCCTGCACTCCCCAGAGAACGTTCTGATCACTTAATTAGTCCATCAGAACATTACAAATACAAAGCACAGCACAAGATGTTCCACTGGATTTGAAGGCTGAGCATCTGGAGGTTATTCAGAGCAACTTCTACCAACTCCTTGGGCAGATGGTAAAATCCAGTAGCCAAACAAATAATCCCAACAACATCTGGTTAATAGTCTGCAGAGGTACCACTGTCCATAACTCAGATTATAAATTATAATTACTGACTGAATGCAGTAACTGATGATTTTTTTTTTAATTTTATTTTTTTTTGATCACAGCTTTTGCTGATAAAATACACGAGCAGAAACACTGCAAATTTGGTAGTTCTTAAGGAATTAAACACAAACAGCTGAAATATGATGAGATATTTGCATCACAAAGCATTTAAAGACTGGGTCGGTCCAAGCTTTTTCACCCCCCAGGTGTGCAGGACAAGAGGCTCCCACAAAACAGGAAGGACAGAAGGGAGCACTGCAGCATTGTTCCTCCGTATTCAAAACACTAATGCTTCACATGACAAAGAGTGAGATTTGATTTGTCATTTTTTCATCAAAATGCAAAATCATAATTGTACAGACAAGTTATAATCTAAAACTTGTATTTACAAAAATTGTCTTTAAAACCCAGCCAACCACCTGGGGAGAAGCCACATCTGAATCACTAAAATATCCAACACATGCAACCTTGCACTGCTTTTTGGGTCAGGATTTCCTCCCCAACTTCCACTCTCTGGTGCTAAATAGCTCCTTTCTTTTATGAAATCTCCCTGTTCATCTTGTGCTACCAGCTGGACGCTGTGGAAGGAGAGGAACCAAGAGCTAAATGGTGCTTCTGAGCCAAATCCTTCAACATCACATTACAGCTGAGTGACTCGAGGGCACAGGCAGCTGGTGGTGCTCACAGGGTGACAACTGTTTGTGCTGCAGAAGCAAGTGGAGTTTAAAACTCTATTTTCACGGCAGGCAATACTTGAACTTTTGAATTGGCCTTAAAAAAATTACAGCCTCATACCATCGTCAAATTGATGATACCATCAAGAGAGAGAGATGGATTCCACTTTACATATTATACTTTAAAGATGCTGCCTCAACCCCCATCTTTTATCTTGCTCTAAGAGAAGTGTGAACACACAAATATTTCATCTACAACTACACAGAAAAAAAGAACCCCCCCAAAAATTCACTGACAGCTGATGCGACCTACACAGGGTGATCTGGTTTCAAGCAGAAAAAACTTGGAAAATGCTGCTCACAAACCTGTTGCCATAATCAATTTTGGCAGTCACTTTCTTTTTCAGCTCCTTGAGCTCATCCTGGGGCAGGGTCCCCGAGAGGATTTGGGATCTCCACTCGATCAGGTCGTAAATCATGTGCCGGACGCTGCGGAACATTTCCCTGTTGTCCTGCTGTTGTGGGGGGGAGAAATGGGGGGAAAAAAATCAGGTTTGAAGACTTGGGAATACACAGAATAAATTGCAATTATAAACAGGAATTCAAGGGCTAAGTCTACAGCAGCCCTGAAACAGGAGCCTAACTACCTACAGCACAGAACACTGAATATTCTGAGTGCTGCACTCAGCTTGAAGGAGCTAAATAGGTGTAAATGCTTGGGTTTATGTTATCTTAAAACCTGGGTCGTGCTGATTTCAGGCATTCAAGAGGAAAATGTCCTTTTATTGATTCCCAGGGTAGCTTTGTTCAGTGACCCTCTGCACTGAGCAGGACTGAAAATGGGGCATTTTAACAGCAAGAGGCTCAAGTTCTGCAACAGACGGAGAATCCTTTCTCTGCCTGGTTAAAACCTCCACGATAACACTTGAAAATCCCTCATTGTGCACATCAGTGCCATGCAAGTCCACAGGTAACTTTCAGAGGACAGTGAAACACCAGGAAAAACCTAAACTTGATGGGAAGTTAAACACCTCAATTGTTTATAAAGCCTGCAACTGTGGATATTAAACACTGCCCGCAGCATAGACTAACTTTCCTTGGCAACACTCAGCTAAACTAGGAATAATTCAATAATTACAATAAAATTCTCCACTAAAGAAAAAAAAACCCCACAAAAAACAAACCCAATGAACAACTGCAGAAGGTGCAGGAAAAGAACATAATGACTCCAAGACTCTGGGAAAAGGATATCTAACTGTGAAACTTAAAGACTTCAGTCTGTTCAGATTATCCAAAAGCTGGCTTGATTATAGTGGGAGAACTTCACAGAGAGAAAATACCCACTATTAAAAGCTCTTTAATGTAGCAGAGAAAAGACACAACAGGCACATATGGCTGGGAGCTAAATACAGACAAATCCAAATGGGGAAGAGGTTCCTGATTTTCTAGGCTGCAGGCAATCATAAACCAGAGAGATGGGAAATATTCCACATCCCCTGCTCTCTGCAAACAAAAACTGAACATCCATTCAAGATTCAAACACAAATTACAAACTGGATCAAGGCACAGAAGTGGCCGTTTAATGGGTTTTGATATGCAAGACAGGGACAGCATGGAGTATCCCCCAAGTCTGCAGATTGCTCAGTCACCTCCACTAAACCAAACCTCCCTTGAGTTGGAGGACTTGCTCTTGGATTCAAAATTATTAGCAAAGGACTGAAGTATTGTTTGCCATGGAATCATAGAATGGAATGGTTTGGGAGGGACCTTAAAGCCAACCCAGTGCCACCACCTGCCACGGGCAGGGACAAATTCCACTATCCCAGGCTGCTCCAAGCCCCAGCCCCATTTCCCACCCTGGCAGTGCCCAAGGCCGGGCGGGACATTGGGGTTTGGAGCAGCCTGGCACAGTGGGAGGGGTCCCGGCCATGGCAGGGGTGCCACTGGGTGGGATTGAAGGTCCTTCCCAACCCAAACCATTCTGGGATGCCACAGCAATGGAACCAAGGGCAAAGGTGCTCCCAGTGCCCTCTTGAGATCCTGCTCCTCCTCCTTTATTTCTGCCTGTCTACTCCTCACCACACAAACTCCCTGCTATTCCAACTCCTTAAAGCTCTCGCTTTAACACATAATCTGGTTTCTTTTCATAGAAGATATGATCCTTCATCTTCTATATTGCCACACTCCATCATTTCCATTACACTCTTACTCCTAATCTTTATTTTCATGGGTGTGATTAAAAGCCACATTAGTCAGCACAAACGTCTTCATTACCACTCGGTGTCTTCATTACACAGCTTGCACTTTTATGATACAGGATCTCAAACATATTTATGGGAAACAGAGACTGTGTTAAACCCTGCTTTAAATAAAGGAATTGCGTGTTCCCATTATCTTGTTACAGTGACCTTGCACAATGAGAGCATCAGAAGTGTGGGCCAGGTGCCTTAAATCCCACAGCAGGCCTTGCTTTACATCTGAACTGCACTTTTAAATGGAAGTTGGACCTCTTGATCTTACTCATGTGCACTTGCACCTTGCTTTTTATCATCTCATCTGAGAGTAACAATAATTAGCACCACAAATTTCTAAGAATATATTCTTGAAACCTTAGCATATCAAAATATACAAGCATGCAAGTTAAGGTGTCAAAATTTGGAATAATCAACTTTATGTAAAGGAATACTGAGTGATTAAAGCCCTCCACTGATATTTTTTAAAAGCTTTCAGTTTACACCACAGATTCAACATTAAATACTCAATTATTTCCTAACAGAGATTCAGAGCCTTAAGAAACAGCCTGAAAACCACTTCTTTAATAAAACTGCATGTTAAATTACCCCAAGTCTGTATACACCTCAAAAATCAGACATATTTGCTATAATAAAACCTACACGAGAAAGGGATTGTAACTGCTCAACAAATTATTGCTAGATCAAGGTGACACTCTAAAAAAACCTGATTCTGCACAAGAAAATAAAGAGATTTGAGAAAACAGACAAGAGATTTCTGTTTTAACAAGCACAAAAAAAAAAAACTACTGAGATTTGTGCTTTAACAGAGATGATGCTATACAGATTTTCACACCGAAAACCTTTAGGAACAACAACAGAAGAGCAAATTCATTACGAGCTCTTTCACCAATAGCAGTTCCTTCCTATTTCTCCTCTGTGCCTTTCCCAGCACCACTTTTCCCACAGAACTCTGGCAGTGGGGAGGTTTTCCTGAGCTGTGCTCACCACGTAGAGCTGTCTCCAGATGATGGACCATTCCCTCAGCGTGGTGGTGACCTCCTGGATCAGGGGCAGCTCGTTGGGAATCACTGTCTCGTGCTGCCTGAGGGGCAAGAGGTAAAAATTAAGCAGTAATTTCAGTGAGAATGAAGCAGCACAAAATTGTTAAGGTTTGAAAGGAGCTTTAAGGTCATTGAATAGGACCAGCACCACTAAGCCATGTCTCCAAGTGCCACATCCACACAATTCCAGGAACAGTGACAGCACCACTGCACAGAGCAGCCTCTCCTGTGGAAACTTCTATGCTGCTAGCTAATTGAAATCATCAGATCCAGAATAATTCCTCAGGAAGAACTGCTCATTTCCAAAGGGAGCTGAACAGAACTGGGTTGGAATTAGCATCACTTGTTATTAATTATAAGCAAAAATAAGACTGTATCAGATACTGAAGCACTGGACACCCGTAAAGCCATGCCACGTGAAAGGTATTTCGATGTGCTCAGATTATGGAATCATGGATTGGTTTAGGTTGGAAGGGAGAAAAGATTATCTTACTCCACCCCTGCCATGGCAGGGACCCCTCCCACTGTCCCAGGAGCTCCAGCCCCAGGCTCCAGCCTGGCCTTGGGCACTGCCAGGGAGCCAGGGGCAGCCCCAGCTGCTCTGGGCACCCTGGGCCAGGGCCTGCCCACCCTCCCAGGAACAATTCCTGTATCCCAAAATCCCACCCAGCCCTGCCCTCCTTCAGTTTAAGGCCATCCCCTCCACATGCTTGAGAATTTCCCCCCCCTTCATTTCTACACTCCCAAGGAGATCAATGCACTTCTCCCTACAACATTCATTACTTATTTCTTTTACAAGGAACAACCAAGATAAAAACCAGAAGTGCCCAACGTCCAACACCATCATACTCCTCTTTAATCATTGGGGGTTTTTTCCAAAATACTGGTCTCGAAACAAAAACATTAAGATTCAATTCGTGACCACAAAGTTTCTGTATGATTTGTTTCACAATGAGGTGCCGTGAAGGTAAGGAACACCAGATCTTCGAATATTGCAGAAGTCAGGCACTTAAAGGCAGTTTTGCAATCAGCAAGGAAGATGTCATTATGCAGCAATCTCATGATTAGTAGTTTGATCATTTACATATTTAACAGAGTATAAAAATAAATCAGGCACAAAGGAATAAAACATTTTAATCCTGTTTCAGTCCATTTCATACCTGAGTAATGATTTATTAATTTCACTCCACCTCCTTTTTCCTCCGGGATTTGGTTGGGGTTTTTTTCCTGGTTTTTAACTCAATTCTTATATTAGAGACTTTTACCTGCACGCCCAGCAAAGCTGATTTGATACATAAAGCTCTGAAGAGCTGCTCGACAACAAACACAGCTCAAACTACTGCACACACCAGGGAAAGGAACAGGAAAATTACAAAATAATTTTGCAGGAAGGCAGAAAACTACCTGGGAACAAGTGTAAGTGACCTGGTAATGCACTGAAATGTGGATAAAACAGGAAAAAGGAGTTTTGCTCTTTTCAAATGCAACTTACCCTTTGCCTTCAATGATTGCTTCCTTAAGATGGATATAGGAGGCAGGGAATATGCCCTTGGAGAGGGAGGGAGAGGGAAAAAAAGGTGTTATTTCACCAGTTGCACACAACATGTTGTGTTTATTACCCAGAATATGCCAAAACACTGCTGGGTGTGCAGAGCCATTCACATCCTTGAGCATCACAAGAATTGCGTTTGGAACTTTTTAAAATATATACTGAATTTTTGCACTGCCTGACCTTTTAAGATGTTATTGCAACCTCTAAAAAAAATATTCTAAATTAATCAAGATGCCAGAAATAGAACAATATGTTTTAAACAATCCAAGTCAAGCTGACAAAGCAAATTCCACCACCTCACCCTTCAAGGTAGGAGTTCAGTTTTCTGATCATCTGGGAATGCAAAACCAGAAAATCTTGGGAAGCCACCGAGGGAAATAGCACATGGATATGTGACTCTTTACCCCAGTTTAAAAAACATTTAAAAATCACTAAATTTAGTGGCAGTCAGACAAATACAGCAACACATGGAATTAATTTAAGGCAAGAAAAATGTCTAATTGCCTCTCAGACTGTAAAAAGCACATTCACATGAAATATGGTTTGTAAGAAATTCAATGTGTTCACACACACACACAAAAAAAAAAAAAAAAAAAAAAAGGAGAGTAGAAAAATAGAATAAAAACCCAGGCCTGGTAAAGAAATGGGTAGGATGAACCACCCCAACTCTGAACTTATAGACATGCAAACAACTAAAAACACACCTCTGGAGGCAAACATGGCATTTGCAGTGTTTCAGTGAAAAAAACCCAGAAAACTCAGAAGTTTAATTCTGTTTAATTACTACCATGAAGTAAAAGGCTCAAAAAATAAAACACAATGCTACAACCAGTATTTCTGTGGTTTCCTCTCTTTTCATTTCAGAAAAGCTGCTGTAAATGCAGCCCTTGGTGCTCACTGAAATTCCACTGCAGGAGAAGCCTCCTCCTCTCTCCAAAGGAAACAACTGAAAATTCCCAAGGTCAGGCTCCATATCCCTCTCCAAGCTGCAACTGCATTTCACCAGAATTTCATTTATCCAGAATTGAATTCATCCAGAATTTAACAGAACCAGTGTCAGCCTCTAAATAGACCAAGGAGAACATCAAGGTCTGATCTTTTTACTGGGGAAAGGTTTGGTGCAGCAGTTACTGCACACAAAAAAAAAAAGATGCACATCAGGATTTAGTGTCTGATTTACCATTAAAATGCAAAAACTGGGATCACAGAAATACTCCATCAAACCCACACACCAAAATCCATCTTATTCCAAGAGAAAATGAGGACCACACTCTGGCAACACTCACCTTCTTGGATTTCTTCCGTAGCGTATAACCCCTGTACCAACCTAGGAGAGAAAAAAAGGGGAAAAGCATTAAAAAGTTCATTTCTGGCACCTCCCAGCTCAACGTGCTTCAGCCCTGCACATCCCACCTGAACTTCAACTGTTCATAGGTTTAATATCCTGGATAAAACAAGTCATCCTGGAGGGTATAAAATCAGAGTGATAACGGAGAGAAGTACATGACAGAGAGGGTGGTTTACATGATGTGTTTAATTGCTGTGCAGTTAATTTTAATTACTAATTCACCAACACAAACACAACCAACTCTATAGAGCATCAACGTGGCAAAAATTTACTGATAGACTATGTTCATTTCAAAATCCATTTAAATGCCACAAATCCAAGTATTCAGCTGTTTGCCATCTCACCAGGAAACAGAAACACTTTGGAATTTAGGGGTAAAACATTAGAATAGAAAAGCAAGGAGCCCTTTTGGAAAACTGAGCCTGGATGCAATATCCCCCCTTCCAACCTGGCAAAGATGGGTGTGCACAGCACAGCATCCCTGTCCAGGAGAGGATGGGGGAGATCACAAAGCAGACGTGCCACAAAAACTGCACTCGCAGTCCTGAGAACAGGGAGAAAGGTCCAGGAAAATCACTGCACACAGTCTGGGACCAGAAATCCAAATTAAAGGCTCAAGCACACGGGATTGTTCAGGGGTCTGCTCTCCTGCAGCACGAGCCCAAGGGATCCATCACCTTCTCCATGCAGCACCTGGGGCTGCCGAGCGCCACCTCAGCAAAGCGGGGGCTGAAACCACCACACCCCAGGGGCTGCCACGGCCTCACCCTCCCACTGCTCCCAGAGGATTTCAGCTCCACCACTGCCATCAGCACTCCCAGGCTGCTCGGCTGCTAAGGAGGAAAAGCATTTCTGCCTGGGTTCACTCAATCCGTGCACAATCCCAATAAAAAGCTGAATTTGCACAGTTTTAGATGAATAAAGCTACGTTTTGAAGCGCTGGAGTTGAAACTGCTGGACAAGGTAACTCGGATCAGATGCACTGCACAAACTTAAGGACAAACAATCATTATTCCTCCTCCTGGGCTGCCTCAGGACATCCCACTGCACCTGGCGAATCAAAGCCCTGTGGCAACGACAGCTCCCAGGATCATGGAGAAGAGAGCAGCCATGAACGAGCTCAGATGAGGGCAGGGGCACGCAAACACATGAAGCCATGGGAAATGGCTTCAATGAGAAAATCCAAAAATTCCACTTCAAGTGATCATCAGCTCTTGTTGAGGCACCCATCTCAGAAGAGACACACAAATAATGCATGACTTTCAAATTCAGATTTAACTTTCTGTAGCAGCAGGTCCTTTTGCACCGCCCAAAAAGCATCTCCCATTTCTCTGAGGTGGGGGAGATGCTACAGCTGATCCATACAAACCCAGCTGGGGGAACATTCATCCTCCCCAGAAAATCCAGGGCTTGTTCACCAGCTCATCAATCTCCATTTGCTTCAGCTTCCAATTCAAGAGGGTCACAAACAGAAAAGTTTGGAGCCCTGGGCACAGAGAATTTCAGCTCTCTGTACTGCCAGGCACTGACCCCCAAGCGAACATTGCACTGAGCAGAGGCCGTGGAGAAGGCTCCAAAATTGAATGACGGCTCTGGGATTGTGGGTGTGGAGTTTGGATAGAAGGGTGTGAGATCACAGGGTGGGAAAATTACAGTTTAAGGTTTAGGATATAGTAGTAGATATAAAGCAAGATGGAAGGTTTTAGGGAATTGGCTTTTCTTCACAGGTCTGGGTGATTTTGCGGGATTGGGTGGAAAAGTCCATAGTGCAGTCCGTAAGTAGTCAACTACTGGCTTAAGAATAAAAATAATTTAGCTGGCAATTCTTAATTGGTTAATTTACCCTTAAAAGGCCTTTAAGGGCCTCTTAGGTAGAGAGAAAGGACCTTAAGGTAGAGAGAAACCATCATGGCCATTTCTACCTTGTGAGCTCAGTGTGCTGAGAACCCACCTTCTGTGAGACTGTAACACGGATAAGAAGAACTGATAAACACCTGAATCCCACCACCACCGCCGTCTCTCCACCTGTAATCCCAACCCTGAGAGAAGCAGACAAGCTACCAAGAACAGACAGCGCAATTCCCCCAAAAACTCCTCTTCTCCAGCGGAGCTGGCGCCATCTTACCCTCGTAGGTTTCCAGGATGTGCACGGTGTCCCCAATCTGCAGGGACAGCTCGTCCGGACCCCGGGCGTCGTAGTTGTAGAGAGCTGGGCAGAGGGAACAGTGCTGTTAGTGCTGTAAAACTCCACACAACCCCAGCTCCTCCTCCACGTCACTGCTTTTATTACTCAGCATTGCCAGCCCCCCCAAAAAAAAAAAAAAATTATTTTCTAATTTTATCAAAATCCAGTCAAGTTCTTAAATTAAGCGTTAATATTTCCCTTCGTAACAAAAATAAAACCCCCACAAGTTCACTTTCTAAAGCTGTCCCTCACTCTGTTTATAATGCTCTGCTTCTTCATGGCAATACACTCAATTTTTGTTGTATTTTCCAGCCTTCCACAGCACTCTCTGTCAATTTTAGGCAGCTCAACAAAGAACTGCTCTGTCTTCCCCCGTCAGCTCAACACACAGAAAACCTACAAAGTGTCTTCAAAAAACTCAAACTGCCACACTGACATTAAAGGATGATTTCTCTGTCACTTCATTAATTTACTGCATGCATACGATGTCGAAAAATATGATTTCAGAATTTCTGAGTGCCAGAGGCAACTGCACCAACCCACTGTAAAATAAACTCCAACAAATCCAGCAGTAGCTCACAGACCGCCCCTCGCTGCCACTCCCAAAAGAACATCCGGACACTCTCGAGCACTGAGATTGGCAATGTCCACAAATTCATCTGACCAAGAATGCTACAAACCAGGTTTGGTTGCTAAAAAAAATACTCGTGATGCGAAAAACCAAGCAAGCTGCAACTCCTAAAGCCAAATTTTTAGGTTTTATATGGAGTAAATTCTCCATAGGAGAAAAGAAGTCTTCCAACACCAAGGAGGGTCCTCAGGATGGAGGACAGAGACTGAAACATTTCACAAGACTGAAATTAAAGAAAACTTACATAGTAGAAAACTTACAGTTTAAGTTTACAATATAGTAATACATAAAAAGCAAAACAAAAAATTTTAAGTGTAAATTCATCCTTTTTTTTTTTTCCACCTTCCTACATTTAGGTACTATTATGGGATTAAATAAAATAGTCCCCAATGCAAACCACAAACAGTTAACTACTCAGTTGAATATAAGTGAAGTGTCATTAAATAATTATTAAATTTTTATTTTAAAAACTTTCTAACTGGGAACATGCCAGTGAGCAGCTCTAATCCCAGCAGGAGGATGGGGCAGGTGTCCTGCAGAGACCAATATCACCAGGATTTAAATGAAGGTTTTAGCAAGTAACAGTTTCTACTGACATCAAAACAAGCCAAGCATTTGTGTTTTAATGTTTTCCTAAATATTGTCATTATACGTCATTCTTGTCATTATTTATTTATCATTCTGTTACTTTAAATATTCTATTTTTATATTTATATAAAAATAAATATAAAATGTTTTACTCAGTTTTTACTCCGTATTATAATAGACAGATAAACCCTGCATGCCAGGTATGTGGGACAGGATATTTGCAAGCCATTAAGTGCTGTCCTGCAGGAGAGGGGGGATTCTGATTAAAAACACAACAAAAATTAATATTTTAAACCTCCACGACACCGCCAGACAACTCCACTGACCCGCACCACACATCCCAGCCAGGAAAAATCTGCATTATAACAGATTAAAACCCACTCCTGTGCTCAATTCACACTTCAGCTGAGCATTTCTCCACCATTTAAGTGGAATAACACCCAGGATCAAAGGCAGCTCGGAATAAAAGGCAGTGGAATTTATGCCCAAGAGTGCTAAAAGTGGTGTCTGTCACAACAAGGAAGGTCGGGCAGCAGGAGCTGCAGTGTAAGGACCAAATCTTGTGACAGAAGATGACAAACAGCCATCAAATGGTAATTACTGCCCACGACAGCTCCCACTGACCGGGGAGCCAGGGAGGAGTGACTGATCTTGAAAAATATATATGTATGTGTGTGAAAAATACATCTGCAAGAGAAAATAAATCACATTTCTGGCTTCCAGCAGCACGGGCAGATCGTGAAGCGAACGACCAAAATAACTATAAAGTGCATTCCAGCCCTGTGATTACAAAGCAAGGCTTGAACTATGCCACAAACTCCCCTGCAAGGTAGCAGATTAAAAAAAAATAAAAAATAAATCCCCGTGAGGAGGAGTTATGTACAGTGACATCAAAAAATGTTGTGACAGAAAAGGTTGGACTGGAGCAAACGACAAGGCTTTAATTAAAGGAAAAGACAAAGCTCGGAGGAGTAAAGCATGAAACTGATATGTTTGCATTTTGTCTCATCAACTCATGAGCCATCGTTTAAAATATTCAAAAAGCTGAGGCATAGCTTTTGATTTTTAAAGTTTGGGGTTTTTTGAACCGAAGTAGGTTTTGTTTAATTTAAAAATCCAACGTCCCAAAGTGCTAAAAGCAAAGTCAAAATTAAGTGTGGGCACCGAAAAGAGGCATTTTTTCAACTCAAAGAGCTGATAAGGAAAGGAACAATGAACAGGGCATTATAGTAATTGCACCAAAGTGCCTTTCACCATTCAAGAACACAAAACAAACTGTGAGCTGCACTCGTTAATCTGCACACATCAGAAAAATGAGGAGGCCAACACTAGAAGGGAATTATAGGGGAAAAAAAACCAAAAAAACAAAAAGCAAACAAAGGTAATACCAATTTATACGGAAAAAGCTTTTTCTGACTGTACAAAAGGTGAGAGATCTTAAGATACAAAGATGTAATATTCCCTGGCATTACTTGGCTTTAAAGGCTGGATTAAATATTCTAAAATCCTGAAAGAAACCAAACTTTACGTTTAACATCTTACCCGCTTTATTTTACACTGGCTTTAGGAAAAAAAAAAATCCCTAAATCATAACTCTGCTTTTTCAATAAATGTAGACAAATTGCATAGGTGAAAGCAAAGTCTCTTGTAAATGCTCTGGTATTAAAAGACACCTGAAGGTTTTCTTATTTTCCCTAAAATCAAAGTGGTTGATTTGAGTATTCAGGCAGATTCCTTAAATTCTCTGCTACTCACCTGGAGGAGTTTCTAATTTCTACACCTGAGGCTAATGTAGAAGCAAAAGGAAAAAAAAAACCTACAGTGTTTGAATCAGGAGTCCCACCTGAGAACTGTTAAAGACAATTATTTCATGTGTGCACTAACCAAGGGTAGATCCCCTCACCTTCACCTTGGGTTTTGTCTCTCCTAGTCTCACCAAGTTTGATTCAGACTTCTTTCTCAATATTTTAATTATTCTGTTATCCAAACATTCCCACAAAATTAATTTCCTAAAGAGAGGAGAAGCCTGGAGAAATTCTTAGATCTGAACAGCTGCCACCAAGCTAAAGGAGAAAATCCAGCTGGAGGTTCCTCCTGCCTGGTGATGATCTTATCTTATTGATTCCATCCACAAATGTGACTTTTATCACAGGATTAGCCTAAATCCCACCAGTCCAAGTAGATAGAAAGGATTTATCACCACTCTCCCTTACAAGGTGAGACAGTTCCTTTCACTCCTCTCTGCAAGCAGCAGTGTTCCAATTCCTGGAACACACAAGTCCTGCAGTGAACTGTGTCCCTTTTTTTCCTGTTTCCACAGCGGTGCAAGAGGAGTTTCAGTGTGTTGAACTGGATTTTTACAGTCACTGATATTCCTGTTAAAATATAGCTGTGCCATTAAGCTCAATGCTGTAGCAATGCTTGGTAGAAGAAGCGAAGGGAAAAGGTTCTGCATCACATTTGGTGCCTCCTCACTCACTACCCAAGGTGAATGAATTATAATTAATAAGCTGAGGAAACTTCCGAAATCCAGAACGACACCAAACTTGAGGCTTGGTGCCTTCCCAAAGTGCAACCAACCTGCTGGGTGCTGCTGGCAGGGCTCGGGTGGGACCCAACAAGAGGCTCACCTGTCCTTTCTGCACTAATTAAACAACACAGAAAGAAATAAAACCTGGAGGAAGAAAAGGAGGCTCGGGGGGATCTTCTGGCTCTGCACAACTCCCTGACAGGAAGGGACAGCCAGGCTGGGGCCAGGCTCTGGTGCCAGGAAAAGGGACAAGAAGAGAGGAAATGTTGCAGCAGGGAGGCTCAGGATGGACAGCAGGAGGAATTTCTCCACGGAAAGGGTGCTGTGGCATTGGCAGGGGCTGCCCAGGGGAGTTTGGAGTGCCCATCCCTGGAGGTGGCACTCAGTGCTCTGGGCTGGGTTTGGGCACAGCTCGGTGCTCTTTTCCAACAGGGAAAAATCTGGGATTCTGTGAAATGAAGAGTTCTGGGCGAAGCCAGGATTTCCAAGAAACAAATTCAGTTTCTCGCTTTCCTTCCTCCCCCCTTTCCAGCCAGACACTTTATTTTTAGGGAGCTAATGAAGTGAGATGCTCAGTCACCATCTAACAGCCCTTCCTTCTGGCTAATCTGTACTCAGAGTACTTCACCAGCAAGTACTGAGGGTATAAAGCTGAAACTAGTGTTAAAATATATATATACACACATAATTATTGACTCTAACAGCATTTATTAATGTGCCATAATGCACAGCTAACAAGAAGCACAATCAAGAACATCTAAATTGATTTTTAATATGAAGAAGTCCATTAAGTGAAACACCCTGGATGCAATCACATCACCCCAAGCTCTCACCACTGGCTTGTTTTGCTTGCAGAAAAAGCAAGATGCTGATTTAGATGAACACAAAACATTATCCAGAGGCAGATGTTTTGGCATCTGTCTTGTGGGAACTCAGAATCACCAAGTAAGTGAGCTCTGATGTTCCCTCGGACCTCCTATATCTCACTGAGGGCCACTAAGGAGCTGTAACTCAGCTCCTGCTCTGGCACCACGCTCCAGGAAGGCAAGGACAGCAGTGGAGCATTAGCTGTGCTCACCCAAGAAAGGATTTGTGCCTCAGGAAAGGACTTCAGTGCTTGGAATTAAGCAAGACTCAACAAATTAAGCAAAAATCACCTCTACAAGTGGTTATCATAAAATTTGAAAAAAAGCTTCAAGGCTGCTATGCAGAAAATGCCCGCAGGGATCTGCTGGGCAGGAGAAGGACAGGAGGTAAAGGCTGCAGGGGAGGAGGAGCTCGTCCAGCTTGTGGTCAGGGCTGGCAGAGCAGCAGCACCGAGTGAGGCCAGAGCTCCCAGGAGATGAGAAGGGACCAGAACTGGCAGAGCTGCAGCTCCCCTGCACATCCTGAGCAGGAAAGGACCCACAGGGAGCACCAAAGTGCAACTCCCAGCCCTGCACAGGACAGTCCCAAGAACAACACCGTGCCTGAGAGCATTGTGTGAGTGAACTCTGCAGGCTCCTGCTGGGAACACCGCCCTGGGGAGCCTGTTCCAGGGCCCCACCACCCTCTGGGTGAGGAGCCTTTCCCCCACATCCAACCTAAACCTCCCCTGACACAGCTTCAAGCCATTGATAAATCTGAATTAGATGTGGCATCTGCAATCTTACAATATAAAAATTCCAGAGGGTCTGCCTGATGAGCCTCCACCCCTGCCCTTCCCCTGGCAGCAGCAGCACACCCACACCATCCTCAGCCAGCAACAGGGACAGCAGCAACCCCATCCAGAGCAGGGACAGCCCCAGGAGGAGTCCCAAATCCAGCCACAGAATCCCAACAACCCCATCCAGAGCAGGGACAGCCCCAGGAGGAGTCCCAAATCCAGCCACAGAATCCAAACAACCCCATCCAGAGCAGGGACAGCCCCAGGAGGAGTCCCAAATCCAGCCACAGAATCCCAGAGCAGCTGGGGCTGGAAGTGACCTCTGGAGCTCATCCAGTCCATGTCCCTGCCAAGGCAGGGCCACCCAGAGCAGGGGACACGGGAACACATCCAGGTGGGTCTGGAGTGTCTCACTCCAAGGAGACACACGGGTGCAACATCCCAAATGGCACAAGCTCCCTCTTCAATCCAGCCCCTGAAAGGGACCTGGAAACCCTGAAGTTTTTCCCAACACAGCACTCCAGGCTAAATCCACTCAAATTATGTCAAAGGACATCACCAGGCGAAATTCGGTGCTCCAGGAGGCCACAGAGCTCCCTGGGAACAGCCCTGTGGCACCCCTAATTCTTCTCCTAATTC
Source organism: Regulus satrapa (assembly GCA_013396955.1). Taxonomy (NCBI): domain Eukaryota; kingdom Metazoa; phylum Chordata; class Aves; order Passeriformes; family Regulidae; genus Regulus; species Regulus satrapa. Next base: position 386,242 of record VWZN01019103.1, read on the forward strand.
TTCAAGCCTCTCCCTTGCCATGGCAGGAGATCCCAATGGCTCCGAGCAGAGCTGTGCTAAGAGGTCTCTTCCACCAAGCATCACTACATCACAAAAAGCTTAATGGCACAGCTCAGGCATTTCAATGGCTATTAAAAAATCCAGTTCAACACACTGGAACTCCTCTTGCACTGCTGTGGAAACAGGAAAAAAAGGGACACAATTCACTGCTGATGGTGCAGAGCAAAGAGCCTAAAGCAAGGAGGAAAAGAGCTGAAGGGAAGATGCTTTCACTTCCTACTGTTCCTCCTCCTCAGTATTTCTTCAAGGGAAAACAATATCAAAATTTCTCTGTTCCTTTCTCAGGAAAGCCTCCGGGATGGGAAAAAAAAATTAAGGACTTTGAGGTTTTTTACACGTCAAACCTTACTCAATTTCATTTTCTTTGCCATCACCTTATCAGGCTGTCTCCAAGAGCAAAAGCACATCCCCCAGTCCAACAAACCCTGAGGAACTTGTTCAGCTCTCCCCAAAAGAACAGCAGAGAGGAATGACTGCTGAGAGCCCCAGTCTGACCCACCAACACTCTTCCCCCCTCTCTCCCAAAACAGCCAGGCTGTGGCAGTGAGGGGAAATCAGCGACGCTTCTCCCAAATTCCCACCTCACACCAGAATTAGGGGGAGCACCTCACCATTGGAGCCACTCAAACGGCACTGAATGCATTAAAAGATAAGAGCAGCATTTTGCAAAAACAGGGGAAAATTGTTTTTCTCCAGCCCAGGGGCAATCACATGCTGCGGGCGGCTTCCAGCGGACTTGGCTCGGCCACCGGCCCTAACAAAGGGTCACTGTCCAGCTCCCTCTGAGCCCCTTCCAGCAGCACTCCGAGAGAGCTCCGAGCCCTAAATTCCACCTTCCCCACCTCGGGGCAACCCTGGGAACCCACACCGATTTTTGTGCTCATTGTGGAAGAAATAAGGAAAAGTATCTGCTGTGATCCCACCATTCATTCAAGACCCAGCATCACGTTTTGCTCCATAAACTCACTGACTTTTGGGAAGGGGGGAATCCAGAGGAGAGGAACACCTGGAATCTCTGCTTCCAGACACTGAGCTCCACTATTCTGGCACAATAAGAACCCACCTGTATATTCACAACCTGTATATTCACTAAATCACGAGTGAATTCGATAATTCTAAAGCCTTTCCCAGCCTAATCACAGAAAATTCTGAGTTGGAAGGGACCTACAAGGACCATCAACTCCAACTCTGTCATTATTATTATTATTTTAATTTATCAATTTCTAATGTGTATACAGAGTAATAAATTAATATTTTAAAGATGGTGTAGCCCAATAACCAATCCCAGACATACACAGGAATTCCCAGGTGAGACCCTGGTTGCCCCCTGCCAAGGCACCCCTCAGCCTAGAGAACCACATCCAAAACAACCCCAATCCCTACATCCCCCACTGTCCTGAGCCTCAAAATCGCCCTCGTTAATTCAGAACACTTCTAAGGCAAAACTCCTTCCTTCCAAGCATAATCACCCAAGGAAAATGTATTTTTAAAACCCCCTGATGGACACACATTAATGGCAGGAGGGTGATTAAGGTGCCACTAACCCAGCAGTAACTCACTAACCTCTGCTGTAAGGTTGCAATTATATATTTATATTTATATATANGTATATATAGGTGTATATATACTACACATGCACATCTATACGATATATTTTATATAACAGGTGTATATACTACATATATACAGTTATACACATCATACATATTTTATATATACACACTATAGTATAAATACTCCCTTATAAAGAGAGCATTTTGATTGTTCTTTCCCACTTTTGAGGGGTTTTATTTTGGGCAGGAAAAGGTGGGGAGACTATTTGTGCCATTTTCCTGGAGGAATCCAACTCAGTCCTCTTGCTAGGGAGCCTTCAGCGTTCTGGAGAGAAACAATTCCTTAAACTTGAAAACCTTTTCTCGCTCCATGACCGGCCCAAGAGCAGGAGGAAGCTGCTGCATGCAGAGGCAACAGCACAAACTCTGGCACGTGCAGATGCAGCAGGAACAGAAACAATTGTACAACTCAAGAGCTCATTAATGATCACCAATATTTTACTTCTCACTTTACCCCGGCATTTCCCAAAGCTGTCACAGCCCATCTCCAGAAAACCTGGCTGCAATTATTCTAGCTCCCCTCCACTAAATTATTTTATATTTCCCACACTTTTTATGTAAATGTTATGGAAGCATCCAGACAGCACTTGACAAATATAATACATGAACTCCTGGTCTTAAAAACTTAATATCTTGATTTAAGATCGGCATGCTGTGTTATAGGTGGTATCACACCCGNCTCTATAAATAGATATATTTTAAATATATATATATATATATAGGTATATATATACTACATATATACTATATATTGTATATAGTATATATATTATAATAGTTTATATTCTATATAATATATTGTAATATATAATATATATCCTAAATATAACATATATTGTATTACATATTATACTATATATAATATATATATAATATATATATTATATAGATTATATTGTGTATATATAGGTGTATATATACTACACATGCACATCTATACGATATATTTTATATATACAGGTGTATATACTACATATATACAGTTATACACATCATACATATTTTATATATACACACTATAGTATAAATACTCCCTTATAAAGAGAGCATTTTGATTGTTCTTTCCCACTTTTGAGGGGTTTTATTTTGGGCAGGAAAAGGTGGGGAGACTATTTGTGCCATTTTCCTGGAGGAATCCAACTCAGTCCTCTTGCTAGGGAGCCTTCAGCGTTCTGGAGAGAAACAATTCCTTAAACTTGAAAACCTTTTCTCGCTCCATGACCGGCCCAAGAGCAGGAGGAAGCTGCTGCATGCAGAGGCAACAGCACAAACTCTGGCACGTGCAGATGCAGCAGGAACAGAAACAATTGTACAACTCAAGAGCTCATTAATGATCACCAATATTTTACTTCTCACTTTACCCCGGCATTTCCCAAAGCTGTCACAGCCCATCTCCAGAAAACCTGGCTGCAATTATTCTAGCTCCCCTCCACTAAATTATTTTATATTTCCCACACTTTTTATGTAAATGTTATGGAAGCATCCAGACAGCACTTGACAAATATAATACATGAACTCCTGGTCTTAAAAACTTAATATCTTGATTTAAGATCGGCATGCTGTGTTATAGGTGGTATCACACCCGGAGTGTAAAAGCTTATGCCAATATTTTAAATATTCAAGCCCTAAAAGTATTAAAACTCTTGGTTTTCAGCCAAGAACACGTTCACCTTCGTGTGCTCTGTGCAAACTGCAGCTGTTGCAGAAGCCCAAACTGTACTTTCCGTGTTTAAAGCAAAAACCTGAGCCAGTTCCATCACTCCTCACAGTAAATAAACAGAGGCCTCCTCTGCAGCACAAGTGATTGATAAAAATCTGTTAATAAATCACTTCAAGAATACATTCAACGAGAAAAATCAAACCAGAGCTGAACCCACACAAAACTTCCAACAATGTCAGCAGCACCATCACTGAGTCATTCTCTCAAGTTTTTTACTAAAATCTGATTATCTGGCTATATCCAGTCATTGTTATTTTTTTGGGTATAAGAAGTCCCACCTCTCAGAGCTCAAAGTAATATATTTTAGCCACTTCTTGAAGACTCAACTGATTCTTAAAGAAGTTGGTTTTGTTGTTTTTTGGTTTTTTGGGGTTTTTTTCCCCCCCAAAAACACTTTGCTGATCTGAAAGGTCCTTTCCAACCCTTAGAATTCCAAGATCATCCAGAGCCCAAGAGTCAACCCAGCACCGTGGTCAGCACCAAACCGTGTCCCCAAGTGCCACATTCTGGACACAAAGTCCAGGGATGGGGACTGCACCACCTGCAGGGAGCCCACTCCCCATCTGGGGCTGCAGCTCGGGTCCAGCCCAGCCTTGGCCATTACCATGTGTCAGCACCACCTCCACCAACATCCCAAAACTGGGATTCACCAGCAGTTCCCATAATCAGTACTTCAGAGACAGATCAAGACCTTGTAAAAAGTTCTTGAGCACCCATGAGCACCTCCTGGAGCTCTTCAGGGCAGCAGCGCCCAGCATTAAAGCAATCCTGACTGCAGACGTCCCTGTAATCCAGATCAATCTCTAATGTGCTTCTTTAATCCTTCTAGAGCCTTAGTTCCAGTCAAACGCTCAAGAACACAACCAACAAACACAAATAAACAAAGTGTAGTGCAATAAACACTAAAAGAATATCTGGCTCTGCATCAGAAACTCTGGGGTTGGCGTTTTGTCCCCTTTGACTCACACACTATAGAAACTACTGACCAAGAAACATCTCTGCACCACAGAAAAAATCAGTTCTGATCTCCAGCCACTCCACTGTGAGCAAAAACAACTGTTTTCTCACCAAAAAGCTCAACGATTGAAGCTTCTGAAGAAGGATCTTTATCCACTGCTTCATCACACATCACAAAATTAATTTTTTTTAAGGAGTCAATGCCAGCCGTTGGCGAGGCAGTCCCAGTGCTCCAGGAATTCTGAGCTGCTCCTGTGCACATCCTGCCATGGCCTGGACAGAAAGTTTGGTTCCTTTATGCCCAAATGTCAGTGAGCAGCACCAACACCTACCAGTCACGGCAAGAAAAATATAACAAGCAAGACCGAGGCAGTGTAATAATGGGGAAAAGGGTGGGCAGGAAGGAAGGAATTCCTGCAGGGATGACAAGACAACAGGTGATGGCCACAGAAAATTGGTGGGAATTTGTGTGTAAGGAGAACAGAAGAGATAAAAAGGAAAAATAAAGAGGTTGGACACCAGGTAACATCACAACTACCACAGGTTACACAGAGCATACTGAAGGCTTGAGTGCAAGCATTATTTTCTATATTAAACCTACAAATGAGCCAGAGATTGATGCAAAAGGACAATAATTCTCCCACAACACGCCAAAGCAGCAGGAAAAAGTCAAAGTCGGTCACACGAGAGCTGCTGGACACATCCTCTTTTAGCTCTTCCCATTAGTTAAACTCCAGTAATTAACGATCGTGTTGATGTTAGTCTTCACTCACACGCTCCCATTTTGAGAGATTAACCTCACATTTATCAACAGAACCATTCCCCCAGGCCCTCATCTCTAAGTTCCTGGCCCGAGTGCCACATTTCCCCACATGTGAGCACTGAGGAGAGCGCAGGGTGAGCCCGCACAAAAAAGCCAGCACTGCCAGGGCATTCCCAGCCACTGCCTCCATCACCCCCAGCCCCGGCAGGGCCAGCGTTTGCTCACTGCACTCATGTGCACAGCAGATTTTTCTGAAAGCAAGCGTCCTTTCCAATCATTCACCATCTGCCTCAAGACTCAGAAATTCCAATTCTCGTCAGCGGCTTCCATCTGGCCCAGCAGTGAGAGATTTCCCGTGTCAGGGTGTGCTACAGGAGCACTTCTCGCTATTACCGGGTGCTCCCACTTCGCTTGTGACACACACACGCTCTGCATGAAGCAACTCCTCAATAAAAGCACCCAACCCCACGCCCTGAACCCTTCCCTGCTGCCAACGATTTTTTCCTGCAGACCAGCTGGCACTATTAGGAGGATGCTCAAGGCTAAAGCAGCAGCTGGGAGGCAGGGAAGCTGCTGCACACAGGTAAGAGTGGAGCTTTCCACAATCCCGCACCTCTGCCCACTCCCAGAGGCACCAGCAGCGCCGGGCTTGGCCACGTTCTGCCTTAATTCTGGATTTTCCTTTTTATTCCATGCACGAAAATGGGGAAAAGGCGGCAGGGCTGTAGGTCCTAGAGAGGTTTGGGTACAACACGGCCTCATCTGTTCCCTGTCCTCCCAGGACTCTTGGGCCCCATTCCTTCCCCAGATGTTATTTTATTCCCAGCCCAGTGACGCCGGCACTTCCGTGCTTTGTTTGGATAAGCGGGAGAAGGAAGGCAGAGCAAACACAAACACCTCAGGCCGCGCTTCCAGAAGGCATCTGCGTGCCTGAGGAGGCTCTCAGGTATTGCAGAGGCTCCAAGTGCCCACCCTGCACTGCCCAATTCCCCAAGCGCTGCAGGAAGCTCTGTAAGAACCAGCCACGAACACCCCAGGTGAAGGCAGGAGGCTCCTCCTCAAGGAAGAGAATTCCTGATGCCCTCCCCACGTGGGACTCCTCAGGGATAAGGAGATTTTCCCCAAACCCCCCCACCTGCTCAGCCAGGCAGCTGCTCCAGCAGGTTTTCCACCTCAATATTCAGTAATTTGCACAGCACGTCCATAAAAGCGGCACAGCTACTACAAGAGCAGGGATGTACAAACGGAGTGCCTCAAAAACCCAAGTGCCTACAAGCACAAACATTGATTATGTACAATTTTGCTGCTGTTCCCGTTCAGAAATTACACAGCGAGTTCTGTTCCACTCACTTGTTGGTATTTTCTACTGGGGAACACAAAGACATTTTGCTACTCCAACACCCTCAGGCAAAATCAACCACCAAAACCCTCTGCAAACATGTTCTAAAGAGGGTTGTGCTGAAATAATGTAAGCAGCACTCAAAATAAGGCAGCAGAGCTAAAAAAGACCGCACAAAAAAACCCCCAAATTCACGTACGGTGGCCAATGGTTGCTTCAGTTCTTCATCCATCTGTTTGTTTTGTTACTTATATGGTACATGATTACACATAATAGTTCTCAATGCAACTACTGCAGCTTAGTTACAAAGCTATATGGAGCAGAAAAATATTTCCAGAGATATTTCATATTTCTGCTGATGAAACTGAAATGCAGCAACTGCTGCTTCTTGTGTTAAAAATCTCTCCATCAGAAATGAGATTTAATGCGCAAATTACATAAACACAGGCAGATAATTCTATAAATATATAAATGTTTGCACAACTACAGTCTGAAAAGTTTCAGAACAACAAGCATTATCTTTTATTGAACTTTTTTTTTGGTTTAGACAGGGCATGATTTCAATTTCCCCCCCCCAAGTTAAAGGAGTAAAGTATTCCAATAACTCATCAAGGAATTCATTAAAGCCTTACCCAGAAAATTACTACTGTCAGAACAGCCTCGGGGGCCACCACAGGCTAGAAAACAGAATTAAAAACGCTTTTAAGGTAAACATTTTTTAAAAATCTGCCTTGCCAGTGGTCCACCACCCTGACAAAGAAAACCCATAAGAAGGAGCAGCTCCACTAAGGATTTTGAGGAAGTTTTCAACTTGCAGGAAGTCAAAGGGGAGAGGCAAAACTGACTCTTTTGATGGAATAAATACTTTAAAACTGGATTAGAGGCAGTTTCCTCTCTCGGAGCTTCCATTCATTAAGAGGAGTCAGCGCCAGCTATTCATCTGCAGCTGGACACATCCACAGGTGTTTAACAAGAGGTATTTGGATTCCAGTCCTGCAGGACAACTCTGAAGGATGAGACAAAGCAAAGGATCCTCCACGTGCTCGACAGCCAGCACGGGACAAACCCCAGGAACAGCAAAATTTAAGGGAAAGATTATCCCAACCCTTATTCCTGGAGCTGCAAGCTGACAGAGGGGCTTCCTGGAGGAGGTCGGACTTGAAGTCACCTCCATTTGTTTTCCCCTTCCCCTGAAAGCTTTGCCTGTGCAGAAAGGAAAATGCCTTTGGAACACAAAGAAATCTGTGCCAAGTGTGGCAAGCAGCCCAAAGTCAGCATTGTTTGAGTGCACCTAAGTCAGGCGTTCCCAACAGAACAGATAAAGGGATAATGACAAAACCCACCAAGCTGCTACTGGAAATCAGAGAATCCTACATTGGTTTGGGTTGAAGGGACATTAAAGCTCATCCATTTCTACCTCCCTGCCATGGGCTGGGACACCTTCCGCCATCCCAGAGGGCTTCAAACCCAGCCAGCCTGGCCTTGGACACTGCCAGGGATGGAAATTCCAAATCCAACACCTTAGAACGGCCCCCTGACTACTGTCACAGCCAGTCTTGTGTACCGTGTGAAGTGTAAAACCTCTCTTTTCTACCTCTTTCTACCCCTAAGATAAAGACTAAAATTACCAGCTGAAAAACCTGTAAATTGACTGAAAACTTCCCTTGCAAAGTTAAATAAAAGCTCTGTATTACAGCCATAGGCAACCGGCTCCCTACTGAAGTCAATCTGTGCTCCATGAGAGGGAAAAAAATAATAATTCCTGGAAAACCCCATCAGGAATCACTTCTCAGAAACAATCCCAGCTTGTATTGTTGTTGCTGGCCTGGATGAAAACAAACAGGAGTCCACACTCCCTTCCAATTATCTGGTATCGTTATCCTTCTCCAACCTGTTGTTTGCAACAAGTGTTTATTGACAGAGAACAATAGTGGGGGAGGAACCAGCACAAGCCTGCACTCAAAGCCGGGTCATTCCTGTAGGAAGAGGTGTGGCACACCTTCCAGCCCCTTCCCTCTGCTCCAGGAGATGCCAGGGATGGGGCAGCACAGCAACGCCCCCCTCAGCAAGCAGGGAATTCAAGGGGATTGTCAAATAGGCCCACAGACTGGTTTGCGTTTGGAGGGATAACCAATATCATCCAGTGCCACCCCTGCCATGGCAGGGACACCTCCCACCATCCCAGGAGCTCCCAGCCCCAGTGTCCATCAGCCTTGGGCACTGCCAGGGATCCAGGGGCAGCCACAGCTGTGCCAGGGCCTGCCCACTCTCCCAGCCAAAAATTCCTTCCCAGGATTCCCATTTAAACATCTTCTCTGTCATTTTAGAGCCATCTCCCCTTGCCCTGTCACTCCACCCCTCCATCTCTCTTGTCAGCTCCCTCAGGCACTGAGGTCACCCAAAGCCTCTCTTCTCCAGGCTGAGCAATCCCAATTCTCTCAGCATTTCCTGGCAGCAGAGGGATATAACAAACAAAGCAGAGGGATATAACAAATAAAACCCCAGTGTGGGTGGCCACAGGTATGCTGGCCCTAGGAAACTGCATGGCTCACTCCAATACACCGATCAATGCAGCAGCCAATCTTCCATGGACATTTTGCTCTTTCAGGTGTGCTCCGTGGGCTGGGATGTGTCACAGCACAGCAGCACCAAAATCACCACGATACATTCCTAAGATGCAGCTTTTTCAATTTCCTTACCATGTTTCCTTCCCTGTTCCAAGGTGCAAATATACACAAGATCATCACCTTAAACAAGGGTCTGCACGTGCCACCACAGCTCCCCACGGCCTGGACGGTGACTCCAGGATCCCACAAAAGCTTTAAACCTGTCCTAAAGCACCACAGTCCTCCCCGAAGCAGCAGAAGAACAGCAGCAGTGCCTGGCTGCAAGATTTCCTGTGCTTCCAGCAGCTTTCCTCTTGAGAAATTCTTATTCCCCCATTCAAAGCGACATTACAAGAGCAGAACTCAGCTGCAAAACTTTTATATCACAACCACTGCATCGCCTCTTAGCCCACCAACTCCTTAAAGCCATCCCCTTATAACAAAATATGTATTTCTCTGTACCTGCTTTGAAGGTACTTCCATAAAGCCCTTTGGAAAAGCTACCCTGATCTCAGAGAGGCACTCCCAACACCCTGACCATGAAGTGTGGCCAACGTCCCCATCTAAAATTAGGCTTGCTATTATTTGCCAAGTCGTGACACACAACAAAAACTAACCAGGAACAAACAAAAACACTGGAACTCGCTGAATTTTGAAAAGACCTCCAAGAACATCAAGTCCAAGTCCAACCCCCACCTTGTCAGCCAGCCAAGGGCACTGAGTGCCACATCCAGTCCTTCCCCGGGCACGGAGACTCAAGCTCTGTAACTGGGAAGGTCTCCTTTCACCTCTGACCATCAAGGGCACGTGGCACTAATTTGCTATTTTACCATTTATTCAATTTTACAAAAAAAGGATTGAACTACACTAGCGGTCTGATTACTCCATATGAACACAAAGCTTTGAACAGAAAGGCATTTAAAATAAAATATTTGCAGTAACCACAGCAGCGCCAGTTCCACCTCTCAATGCAGTTCTCACATAAAGGAAAAGGGGCGAAGAAGAGCAGAATTCAGGATTTGGAGGCTGCCACAGCCACTGTGCAGGACCCTCAGACGTGCTCAGGCTCCCAAACTTCCCAAAGCAGCTCTTTATATCCCCTCTCCCCTGGCAGAAGGAAAACCACCAAAACTACCAATTTCACATGACACTGAAAGCAGGGAATGTGAGACTGCACAGCCACACTCCACGGCCACTTTGTGACACCGAGGGCACACGAGCAGCTCTCGGGGCTCTCTGGAAACCTCTGAGGTGCCCGTGGAGGAAGCCACGCACCCACAGGGTCCCCTGCTCCCCAGCACGCTCCTCCCCACTGGCTCAGGGCCAGGGATGAAGGATGGCAGGAGCGAGGTGAAGGGGAAGGATCCGCAGCACTGCGAGCAGGGGAAAGCTTCTCCGGCAAGGCCGATCACTTCCCTGTCTCGCACAGCTCCCCATATGCTAACCTAATATCCGTATTATCCCATTAGATCCACACCCATTCCTCCTGCAGCCTCCCTCTGCTGAGCCCTCGACTCCCTCAGGAAGCGGAGCTGAGTCACTCTCTCAACTGCCTGCTGAGATAATGCCTCTGCACAGAGGCTTGGGGCAGCAAATTCACTCTCCAGGCATGCAGGGCATCCAGCAGCATCCCCAAATCCCACTGGGCCATGGGGGGCAGCGCTCCCTGACACACCTGTGTCCTACCAGCTGTCACTGCAGCCTTCTGGGCATAATTCCTTCCAGCTGCACCACAGCCAGCAAAGCTTCAGGTCTTGAGATGTTAAGGAAACCCTCTTGTGCACACCAGAGGAGGGGAAAAAGGGATATGGATGTGTTATATAAACACACGTGTGGATTTGATAAATACACATCTCTATATATAGACATATGTAAGCTTCTGAGCTCCCGCTGCTGTGACATAACAAACATAACCACAACAACAACACACTTCCCTGACATTTCTGCTTTGGGGAAGCCTGCACACAGAATCCCAGAACATTTGGGGTTGGAAGGCACCTCTAGAGCTCATCCAGTCCATCCCAGCTGCCACGTGGAGCAGGTGACACAGAAACAAATCCAGCTGGGTTGGGAGCCCTCCGTGCCCTCCCTGGGCAGCTGTTCCAGAGCTCTGCCACCCCTCATGGAAAGAAGTTCGTCCTCATGTGGAGGTGGAATTTCTCCTGGCTTCGAGCATGGCCATTGCTCCTCATGCTGCCACTGAGCACCACTGGAATGAGTCTGGCACCATCCTTTTGGAGATATTTGCATGGACTGATGAGACACACAGAGCATTGCACATTATTATGTTTCACTAAGTCCCAGCAGCATTCCTATTAGGGATTTTCTCCCTGGCAGACAATACTGAGTCAACATCAGGCCCCAGGACAGGTCATGGCAAATAAGAAGAGAAAATACTCTCAAGTCTGAATTTTCAGGTTAACAGTGCCATCTCCAATTCTGTTTGGGACTACACAGCTGTTGCATCCAAGCTCCACAACCTCCAGCCTTCGCAAGCAGCAAAAAATAAAACACCAGCAGACTCACAGTGCCCCTGCTTAGCAACATAAAGGCCCATAAAACACTTAGAACCAAACTGGATATTCATTTTCTTTAAGAGGACACCAAAAAGAAGCTATCCCTCCCAAAGCTGCCTATAAGAGAATGGCATAGGCCACTGAACCCAGTGTTCAATTAAATATGATTTATCTCCTTGCAACACTTCATCCACTTTCAACCTTCACATCCCCGTCATTTAGCGGATAAATCCCTCTGTTTGGTGAGGATCTCCTTACAGAAAAAGGAAAACAAACTATCAGAGAAACACCAACCTATTATAAAACAATTAGGAATTTCTGTGCAAAGCAGTGTACACAAAAAAAATACCAACTAAGCACCAGCTGAATACACCGCCTTGTGCTTTTTCAAGCTGGGAGGGGTTTTTCTGATTCTTAAATTACATTTAAATCAAATTTTCTTACTACACACGCAATCCTCCACACTAGAGATGCAATTACACTTAAAGCACCTTAGAAAACAATCAAGTCTACTTCATATTTTTTTCTCTCATGTCATTTTCAAATCAATTTCAGGGCATTCCTGGAAAGCAGGTCCCGGGCAGTCACCCCCAGCACAGCAGCAGTTCCTGCAAAAGAGGAACTTGCTTTCGAGTGTCACTGGATTTAGCACACACTTTTGCTATGTGAAAAGTCACTCATTCCAAATTCGCCGTCCCACAGCACCAGGCAGATAATTTGGAAATTTAACTTAATGCAGTGGCGTTTCTGCTTCCCTATGTCTGCCTTGCATTCCCAGCGATGGAATTACCCCCAGGTCTCACACAGTGTAACTGGGATTTTCTAATCACTTTTTAAGTCGAGTTGTGATTTTCTCGGGACACACACGCGGAATTTAAAATTAATTCCCACAATTCGCTCAGGTTTTACTCAGCCCCAGCAGCTCTATTCTTCCTGCTCGCTTTGTTTAGGAGGTTTAGCTGCGAGTTTTTAAGAAAAGTTGTTCTTCGCAATCAATCCAGCCCAAGAACTGCGGCAGGCACTGAACTTGATGTTTCCAATTGGAACGGCCAGATTTATTGTTTCCTTCCCCCAGACAAACGCTCACCGATGCCAATAAAGTTTGGCGAGCCGCAACCCCGACATGAAACCTTTTGCCCCGAACGAAACACCTTTAAACTCCTGAGGGGCCCTCTCGGCACAGCCCTGCCCGAACCTCGGCGGGGTTCGCTCCCAGCGGGGATTTCTGAGCCACCAGCCGGGAACAATCCCCCTCTGTTCCGTGGGGACGGAAGGAGCGGAGTAGGAAATGGATCCCGTGCTCATCTGTATGAGCATCACACTCGGCAGAGGCGAGAGCCCCGCTCCCCACAGCGACAGCGGGAGAGCTCCCGCAGGAGAAAGAGCCCGGGCTGGGAACAGCTCGGAGCTCCCTCAGCCCGCGCAGCGCTCGGGCAGCGGAGCGCACGGAGAGAGGGAGAACTTCTCCCAGCGGGGCACGGCGCTCCCGGCCAACTCCTCAAGTTCCTGGGAGCCAGGAGGAGCCTGGCGGGGGAGGC